>CM065641.1:2832850-3432850 GCA_033220585.1 Dipteronia sinensis | reverse complement strand
AGCTTCACAGCCACACAACAGACTACAAATAATAACTACTCCTAGCAGCCTGTCATGAATCAATATCGTTGCTAAATTGCTAATAGTAATATATTTAAGATAAAAAAAAATAACAAATATAAATAATATGAAAATAAATTTAACTAAAGGATGATGAAGATCTACATATATAAGAATAAGAATGCATTTAACGTACATGCATCGCCAATTGTTTACTAGTAAATGACACTCGAGTCTAGGTTTAAGTTGCATACAGACATAAATGCATCATCTTAAAATCTTAAATTGTATTCATTCCACAACCACTGTAGCTCCTCCGGTGGAGGCGCCTCCGACATCAACCTATCCAAGTCCTTAAACGACATGCCTCCTTTGGATAACTTAATCTTCGAAACTGATCCATGAAGATCCTGATTTAAGTCTAACTTATGATCAGCAACTGATGATCTAGTATTCTTTGCTTCTGAAGAGGAGCTCTCTTTAATCCATGCAACGCATGAATCCTTGCCAGTAAGCTTCTGAACCACCGATTTGAAGCTCGTAGAATCCGTTTGAACGTACTGAGTATCCATTAGAACCACTTTGACTGCTTCACGCTTGTTGCTGGACATTGTTGTGCACTTTTATTAATTTCTTGTGAGCTTTAATGATTGAGTTTGTGTGGTTTTTATATAGAGGTTGAGTACTTTACATAGAAGGAGACATGAAACGGGGTTTGATATAAGTATATAACTAGGTGGGGTTTTGATTTCTGACAGTTATTTGGCGAGGAAGCAAATTGACCGTTAAAAATAGCAGTCTTGAAGGACCCTGGCGAGTTTTAGTCATAGCACGCAATTTGGAATGAATCTTCGGTTCGTCACCGAGTCAAAATTAATTTATGGTGTCAATGTTTCAGTTGCCATGTGCTGAGAAAAATCTTGGAAGTTGGATCTCACTTTCACAGACTATGATTTAACAAAAAAATATATACAATTTTATTTTTATAATAATTTTAGATACACTGCATGAGAAGATTCTCAGAAGAGTTCTTCTCGAATTATTGAGTGACCATTTCTAATATATAAATATAATTAATAGTCAACTAATGAAGAATTTGATCTACTACTCTGCAATAATTTAATGTTTTTTTAATTAAAATAATATGGACATTAACATTATGGTAACGATCACTTGTTTTAAAATTGATAAGTATGATTAATTATCTGTTTAATTTGTAGACAAAAAAATTTTGATTGTGTCAAGTCCACTCACATCGTACCGTATAATATTATTAGTATACCATGTGATTGGAATTTGGATACTCATGTTCAATTCGGTGGACATATTTCTTAGTATTGGCTCATTAGGAGAATAAATAAATAGAGAGAGAGAGAGACTCTCTTTTATGGGATCTTTTATTTTAACATAAAATAAGGACAGTATTAAAATCCATTGATTTTAATGAATTTTGATATGAATTTTTGTATGGATGATAAGTTCAATGAAATCTACCTATACACAAATTTTGAAAAATTTGCAAGAACTATAATTATTTTTTCCCGATTTTAATGAAAATAAACATCGAAAAATGAGACGAAAAAAAAATTGGTTGTAATGTTTGAAATATAGGAAATTTTTTCTTTTTCAAGTTTTTTATTTGTTTATTTAAAAATCTTGATTTTAATGTTTTGAATGAGCAATTTTTTTTAAATACCAACTGCGGGTATGTCGACTTAAATCTGAAACAATATTAAGCTAAATACGCGCTCTTTGCTATTTAATCATATTGGGTGGTATGTTTTGAATTAATATTGAATACTAATAGCTATTAAGAAGAAAAAGGAGATGTACGAGATGATATAGGTCCAGTGGTATATATATCACATCTACATCACGAGGTATATTTAAAAAAAAAATTAAGGAGGGCTGTAGTAAACAAATGACACGAAAATGTAAAGAGTAACGATATTTACATCCCTAAAACACCGTATGTTTATCCCTTTTTGTATATACACTTCATTAAATTTTTTTAAAATATTATATTTTGTAAGCACACCCACATATTACCCAATATGTCCTTTATCTTATTTTTTGAATAAATGTTTTAAATTATAAGTTATAAGATAATTAAAAGGAAAATTGAAAAAAAAAAGTATGGGGGACACCCCCTCCCAGGCTCCTAGAAACAAAAAATTTCCTTTCTCCAAATTGAAGATGGTGAAGGCGACCTTCAAAGAAAAATGGAGGAGGCAGCTTTTCTTCTTTTTATTTTTCTTATACATTTTTTTTAAAACTTTTTAGATTAGTTTTTTGAATTAAATTCAAAGAGATTTTTTTATAATAGTTACTTTTTTTTGAGAAAAATTATAACAATAACTTAATATTTATAGTTTTAAAATAATCACAATTAAAATTTAAATTAATTAATAAATAATATTTTAATCAAAATATTTTTTGTTTTTATATTCGTATGAATAATTATAATATTTGTTAAATATTCAAAAATATTACATATTTTATTAATATGATATATAAGATATATTTATCTTAATAATTTTAATAAATATATTTAAGGATAATATTGAAATTTTAAAAATATACTAATTTAGGTCCACATACGATTGTAGAGGGGTAGCGTCACTCAAATGTAAGAGAGAGAGAGAGAGAGAGAGAGAGAGAGAGAGAAGGGGGGGGGGGGGGGGGGGGGGGGGGAAGAGAGTGGTTTCAACGACATTAAAATTTAAAGTTAGGGAATTCTAAGCCCATTCAACTGTCTTGATTTTGTATATCTCCCAAAACAGGTTTGAATTATTTGTAGCATTATAAGTGGTTAGATAATAGGGATGACAATTGATAAAGGGCGGGTAGTGGTTATACTTGCAGTACTTATGAACAAAATTTAACATAGTAGAATCCCTTTAAATTAATATTCTTTAGACCAACCATTGAGTATTAATTTAGAGAGATTATTAATTTTAAAGGTTTTTACATTATAAAGTGTTATTTAATTTTGTCTTATAAAATGTGTGAAAATTGGTTTTCTTATTTAGGGAAGGTTCCACTTCAAGATTCCTTATTTAGTTGTAGTCGTCAAAATATTGACCTCCGCCCCGAAGATCAGGCACACAAATTAATTAACAGATAATGAATTCAAAGATCTTTTAATGGTCCAAATAGGAAGCGAAATAGCTAAAACCCAACATGGCCCAACAAAAGAAAAGGTCCAAAAGCACTGCCCACTAAGTTATTTGACCAAAACGAACATATGGTCAATAACAAATTCAAAATTGTCATAATCAAATTAGATGTTATACAAATCTCAACGTCTGGCAAGGCTCTTATTGTCAGATTCAAACGAATTATAACGTGCAATTAAGGGCTCGAGATCCACGCTGTTATAAAGAGGACGAGTGATGAAGGCCCCAGGGAGCCATTCAACGCTCTAGCGAGCCACCGATGTCCCGATCTGTTCGGGGAAAGCCCATAGGCTTCCCACATTTGCTGAGGCCTCATACGTGCCCAAGCAAGCCTTTGGAGCAGCACGACCGGTAGAGGCTTAGTGGCTCCTCACTTCGTGTACCGGGCCGGTCAACATCCAAGTGAGTCACTAAGCTTCCGGTTCTTTCCAGAATGGTTCAGAGCTTCATTTCAGATGCTGCGGACTTCCAGGATCCCAAGCATTCCTCTGGACCAGTACTAGGCCGGTGGCTCCTTTCCATTTGTACTGGGGCATTCAACGCCCTAACGAGCCACCAATTTCCCGATCTGTTCGGGGAGAGCCAAAAGCTCCCCATATTTGCTGAGGGCCCCTACGTGCCTAAGTAAGCTTATGGAGTAGCACAACCGGTAGAGGCATAGTGGCTCTTTACTTCGTGTACCGGGCTGGTCAACGCCCAAGTGAGCCACTGAGGTCCCGGTTCATTCCAGGAGGGTCTAAAACCTCATTCCAGTTGCTGGGGACTTCCAGAATCCCAAGCGTGCCTTTGGACCAGTACCAGTTGTACCAGGCCATTTAACGCCCTAGCAAGCCACCGATGTCCCGATCCATTTAGGGAAATCCCTAAGGCTTACCACATTTGGTAAGACCTCCTACAAGCCTAAGCAGGTTTCTGGAGCAGCAGCACCGCTGCAAGACCTGTTGTTTCTCACTTATTGTATTGGGCCCCCTCACAAAGCCCATGTGAGCTACAGAGATCCCGGTTTGATTGAGCGAAGTTCAGAGCCTCATTTCAGTTGTTAGGGTCTTTTTGAAGCCTAAGCATGCCTCTAGACCAATACCATTAGAGAAGGACTAGCAGTTTATGACTTCTTGTACCGGACCAGCCAACACCCAGTGAACTACCGAGGTCTCGGTTTGTTCAAGTGGAATCTCGAGCCCCATTATGATTATAAAGACTCTCACCTGCTCCGGTTACATTACTTGGGGACTAGAAGCTCACCATTCTCTCTAGCACTCCTGTGAGAGGGGATGTGACCCTAACATGAGAAGATCTCTTAGTGACTGGTCCACAATAAAAAGCGCCTTTGCAGAAAGTCACTCTGTTACCAATACCTGGAGCACGGATCACCTCAAAAGGTCTCACCCTTGAAGTCCACAGAAGCAGGTTGAACATTAATCAGTATCGCCTAGAGTTGTATCGCATTAACTTTGTTCCGCCCTTGGTTTCGATCGTCTCGGTAGTTCTCATACGATCGCCTGGGTAGTTCCCCTATAATCGCCATGGAAGTTCACCTATAATCGCCTTAAGACCAGGACAAGCCAAATGGCCCTCCTGCTACCTTGGCCGGACACCACCCCCTGTCAGGAAGGGTTTGGTTCATTTAAGGCATAGTTGCTTGCAAGACCAAGGTTGCGAAGTTGTGGCCCTGGTTGCCCGTCGCTTCCTCAAGACCAGAACAACCAAATAGCCCTTATGTTGCCTTGGCCGGAACCTAATCTCGCTAGGAAGAATCTGTTACATAAATGACATAGTTGCCTACCCGAATCTTTTTCGCCTAAGTACCGAGATTCCTTTAACAGGAATGCCAGGTACCCATATTCGCATATGTGTTTTCGCCTAAGTACCAGGATTCCTGGAACATGAATGTCAGGTACCCAAATTGGCCACCGGTGCCTCATCCCAAATAATCGAGCAGTACAGTTTGTCATATGTTACCTTTCTCACTTATCAAATTTTATACTGACTAGAGTGTCGGAAATTCTATCCAAGGGAATATACCCATCTAAGGTCACCCACCGCTCATTTGTTTTGCAGGAATGTCAGGTACCCGGATTCGCATATGTTTCGTCTATGTTTCGCCTATGAATTCTCGCCTAACTACCAGAATTCCAGGAACAGGAATGCCAAGTACCCAGATTCGTATATATATTTTGGCATAAGTACTAGGATTCCTAGAACAGAAATGCCGGATATAAGTTACCAGTAAGAAGCGATAAGTGAAATTCTTCAAGTAGTAAAAGATCCTGACTCTAACCCCAACCAGGTACCCGTGTTCAAGTCAGGAGGGACTTCTAATAACAATCTTTTTTGACAAGGTCCAATGAAGAATTTTCTATCTGCCTAGAGCCTGGTAGAACCTAGATCGGGACCGGTACTGATACCCAGATATCGGGGATACTCAATACCATGACCCAGGAAGAAGTCAGTATCACATCGCAAGTTTTACCATATATCAAGCAGGGCTGACATCGCGGTACCTCCCACCTGGTACCTAGGTACCGCGACATTTACCTAGTACCCTGGTACCGCGATACCTGTCATGGACCGGTCCATCAAGTATCGACCATCTACCTAGCACAGGAAATATTAGTAGGAATGTTCTCACACATCGATGCAACCAATGCACCATGGAGTCAACCTAGAACCAGACCACGCCTTATGAACAAAGCATGCAGTATCCTCCAATATGAAGAAGAGAAAGTTGACTTCTTCCACCATTCACAGGCACCATTAATGGAGATAGTCAACCCTATTAATGAAGATAATCAACTCTTTGATGGCCATTTAAAACACCATTAATGAGAAATCAGTCAACTCTTTAATAGCCACTCACAACGCCATTAATGAGAGATCAGTCAACTCTTTATTGGCCATTTACAATGCCATTAATGAGTAAATATTCAACTCCATCAATGCCAAAATCAACGTTCCTTTGATTGCTAATTAACTAAATCAATAGAGTGGGCAACAAGAATGAGAAGATATAAATATAACAAAGCTCTCTCCAATCGGGGGCTAGAATCGGATCCAGACTTGATCGAAAATGGGCCGACAGATTTCACCTACTTTTCCACCAGAAATACAGTTCACCATATCCTACCATTGTATCGTTTACTACACATCAATTTTCACCAATAATGTACCGGTACCATGTGGTACCCCACCAACTGTGGCTTACCAGATTACAGTTTGTATTTATGTACACTCTCCGGAGCGTTTCTTGTGATATATAAATAAATAAGGGTTTCTCTCCTTCCTCTGGATACTGCCTAGGGGTTTTTCAGCATATGATCATTCGTGATGCTTTTTCCCCTCTAGGTCAGTCCATCTTTACCAAAAGAATTGTCATTCTCCTATCTATCTCCCATATTATGCATGTATGTGAGCCAGACACCGACCCCACTGGTCCTAGCTCTCATATCCCCCTCTTTGCAAGTTATTTAGGTCATGGAACTGTGGAGGACACTTAGAGAAAAAGAGCGAGTACCGCGATCAGGTACCAGGACCTGGTACCAGTCAGACACCGAGACCAGGGACCATGACTAGCCCTTCACTTCAACAAGGGAACCTCAAACGTCATATCTTCTCTTTATCCGTGAAGCCCCGATGGGCGGGATGATTTTTCTCCTACCTACCACACCTTGCTTCTCTCACTTCTACAGAACCACGGTACCTCGAGGTACCTACCCCCGCTGCGACCTCCGGGGTAGCGGGTTAAGGGTGTTGATTGGAATTTTCACCTGGAGCGAATTTTCGGTCAACACTTTTACTGTAAAATTATATATTTATTTTATTTTATGATAAATACAATATTAACACATGTTTTTGATTTAAAGACAAAAATACCCCTGTAAGTGTTAGGTTTGACTGACTGTTGACCAATATATGGACCAAACTGATTTATTTATGAATAGTAACTAGTAAGGGACCAAATGTCCTAAAAAAGCAAGCACATTTAAAATTTTGATCTTTCCTTAAAACTTAGGGACTAACTGATAATACCTCTTAATTTACATGGTTTCTATTGTATATTTTATTGAATTTATTATCTATAAAAAAATTCAGATCAAAATTTATTAAAATTGATGGATTTCATTACAGTCCTTATTTTATTTTAAAATAATGGACCCCATATAGTCGAAGGCACAAACGGCTTCGGGAAGAGAAACGATGAGAGGCAAAACTTTTACTTTTTACGTTTTATATTAGGTTTATGTTTTAAGTTTTAAAATAAATGAAAGTATTTATAGTTATGGTTTAAATTGGAAAAATGGGGAAATATGGATAACGGGGTAAAGGGAGAAAATAATAATTATTAAAAAATAGTTTTTAAGGTAAATGGGAAATTGAGGATGAAGATTTAAGGGGCGGGGGATGGGGGCATGTCCATATCGAAGTGGATTACGTGTTACTTGTAACTCATTTATCACGTTATTGAGGTAAATAATTTAATGAATTTTAGTGAGATCTTTTGCATGGATAATAAGAAAAATGAAATATACTTATGTGAAAATTTTCTATTATTTTTTGAATTTGAGAACCATTTTTTCTAAATTTTTTTAACCCAAATAGATTTAAAAAGCGGGAAAATACAAGGTAAATTTATAAAAAATAGTTCCCAAATTCGAAATTTTTTGAAATTTTTCCCAAGAATATATTTTATTTTTCTTATCATCTATGGATAAAATATCATTAAAATTCAATAAATTTCATCATGTTATGAATAGTTTAGACATAAGAATTTACTAGTTTTTCTTTTGTTCGATTCAATTCGGTTTTCGGTGAACTGAAACTATATTTGATTTTTGATTTGTATAAACTCGGTTTTCGATTTTGAAAATCGGAATGACTCGTTTTAACAGTGCGACCAACGATCGGTTTTCGGTTAAATTCTGTTAATGTTGGATAGTAAAATGTTTTGCACCGTAAGTGTCAAAAAAAAGAAAAAATAACACCCTAGCTAAACCATACGAAAACAATTAAAAAAAAACAGGAAAAAAAAGGAAAAAAAAAAAAGGAAAAATAAATTGTCCCCTCACAGTGTTTCTCTCGTTCTCTGGATATCGAAATAGTTGTCAAATCTTCATTTGAGGATTTGAGCTGAGCCTCTCTCAATCGTTTTGATAAATTGAACAAGAGTGATGAACTGTAAAATGCATTGATAGATGAGTATTATTTGATGTCTCTCTCCAACAAACGCACAGCCACCACCACCAATAACAACAGCAACAACAACAACAGCAACAATTGTCCTTCCATGAAGAAGGCCAAGTCTCAGGCCGTCGACGCCGCCTCCAAGAACGGCCTCCAACACCACGACTTCGCTTCCTCTCCGGAATCCGACGTCGTCTTCGACCCTTCCTCCATGTCTCTCGACGACGATCTCAAGCCCGATGAACCTCGCGCCCCCGCCGCCGCCAATTTGGCCCGTAAGAAAGCCCAGCCTCCTCAGCCAGCAAAGAAATTCGTCATCAAATTCCGCAAAGGTAATGCTTCGCGTTTTCTATTGCAGGAATTTTATTGATGCTATCTCGTTCGATTAGTTTAGGTTTTAATTTTTTGTCTGTGACATTTCTGGGTTTTGTGTATTGTTGGGATTTCGTGCTACTTTTAGAGTCAGTGAGCTTATATGATCTGAGGAGTCGAGGGTTTTGCTGGTTCAGTGTTTGAGAAGCTTAATTATCCTTTTTTTGTGTGTGTAATGTTATTGTAACTGAGAGGGTTATTTAACATGATTACTTTAATTTCTATGTGAGTTTTCTGTTTCTAATTTGTTTATTGTGGAGCTTTCAATTGGATCTGATGCCCTTTTAAAGTTACTTAAAGGCCATTGGAGTGAACAACCTAGAACCTAGATTAGATTCATAGGACAACTGGTTAAATTCATACAACATTAATATGTTGATATGTCAATGTTTAGTATGCAACTGAAAAAACCTTGTTGAAGTGGAATATTACTAGCAGTTGTGAAGTTAGAAATTTTTAAAAAATTTCCTAACTTATGGTCTATATCGATTAAGGTGCCTGGTATTCTCATCTAAATATAATCTTTCATTTTGCTTCTGTGGAGCTAAGCCAACACTTACCCACAAATTTTAAGGATGCTTCGGCAAAGCTGAAGTCACCTTGACAACCATATTTTTAAAATCTTGAAAAATTCTTTACTAATGGTTTATATTGATAAAGGTACTTTCTCATTTTCTTTCATTTTGCATTTGTGAAGCTAAACCAACGCTGCCCACAAATTTTGAGGAGGATACATGGGCAACGCTGAAGTCTGCTATACAAGCTATATTTTTGAAGCGGCCAGACTCTTGTGACCTGGAAAAGCTATATCAGGTAGATATTAATGCAATTTTCTTTTACAGCTTTTAATGATGTGGTTCTTCTTAATTTGAATATTTGTTATGTAAGGGGTTTCCTTAGTTAAATAATTATGATATTCTTAGGCTGTCGACGGTCTTTGCCTGCACAAGATGGGGGGAAGCCTTTATCAACGGATTGAAAAAGAATGCGAAACACATGTATCTGCAGCAATACATTCATTGGTTGGTCAAAGCCAGGATTTGGTGGTTTTCTTATCACTTGTTGAGAGATGCTGGCAGGATCTTTGCGATCAGATGTTGATGATTCGTGGCATAGCCTTGGTTTTAGATAGAAAATATGTAAAACAAACACAAAATGTGCTCTCGTTGTGGGACATGGGCTTGCAGCTTTTCCGGAAATATCTTTCTTCATATTCAGAAGTTGAGCATAAAACTGTCACGGGCCTTTTAAGAACGATTGAGAGGGAAAGGTAATTGTGAGAAAGTTTTAATGAAAAATAGTGCTGTATATTGTATTTTGTAGATTTTTGGTCGATATTGAAAGTCAATATATCCTTCTTAAGTCTTAATCAAGTTTTAAATCCTTTCTTTCTCCTTCTCCATCTCTTTCTTATTAATTCAATGTCGTGGTTAAGGTGTTTTAAGTTGTACCTTGAGTGTACCCCATTCAAAAATGTTTATGAGTGATTTTTTGTGAATGGAAATTCTATGCTTGTAGCTGAGAAGGTATAGCCTCTCTTTGTATGTAAATGGTTGTGAGGACAATAAAACACATCTGTTTGGAAGATTTAGGTGATTAGGCATGCTTCTGTCAACAAGGAACGATTAACAGTGAGAGAGCATGATCAGTAAAAAACATTTCTTATAGGTTTTGGTATAGATAATGTATGGTAATTAGGATGTTATAAAGTATTATTATTGATTGTATGGGAATTGCACAGAGCAAGTAACATGTAATTTACTTGACTGGATGATGTTGAAGTTGCAGGTGACCAGTTATGCCTTATTCTTGTTTATATAATTGATTACTGTTTTGCTTGTGAGTTGTATGACTTGAAATTGTTTGTTCTTACAACTGCTTGTACAAATCAAACTAATTCTTCTCATTTCTCTGCTATCATGTGAATGATGGCTTTATAATTAATATCATCTTGATTAACTTGTTTTGTTTAAATTGATATGCTTCATCTGCATCCTGGAATTTACATTCTTCTTTTTTTTTTTTGTGGTGTTGGGGTATGTGTATCTGTGTGTGTGTGTTTGGGGGGGATCATATTTCAGATTAGGTGAAGCTGTTGATAGGACTCTCCTTAGTCATCTTTTGAAGATGTTTACTGCTCTAGGAATTTACTCAGAAAGCTTTGAGAAGCCATTCCTTGAGTGCACATCCGAATTTTATGCTGCAGAAGGCATGAAATACATGCAGCTGTCAGACGTTCCAGATTACTTGAGGCATGTTGAGGTATGTTTCCTTTTCCCTATGCATTCTATAAGTGAATGCTGCTACTGAATTTTAGACCTTTCTACTGCATTGTTAATTTCTACATTATGTACTATTCTATTTCTAAGATTGTTTAACTTACTGGCTGGTTTTTTACTTATGACGCTTAATGTATTTTGACATTAATAAGATGTGTTGGATACTTTTTCTCACAGATAAGATTGCATGAAGAACATGAAAGATGTTTACTCTACCTGGATGTAAGTACAAGAAAACCGCTTATAGCAACTGCAGAAAGACAACTTCTTGAACGTCATATAACTGTGATTCTTGACAAGGTGTGAATCTAATTATTTCTCTAACTATTCCTTTGCTATTTTATTTGTACCGCTTTTGGACAATTATGGTCTCACTGATCTTTCCAGGGGTTCACAATGCTAATGGATGGGCATCGAACTGGGGACCTTCTGAGGATGTACTTACTTTTCTCAAGGGTCAATGCCCTTGAATCGTTAAGGCAGGCCCTTGCCTCGTATATTCGAAGAACAGGGCATGGCATTGTTATGGATGAAGAGAAGGATAAAGATATGGTTTCCTCCCTCTTAGAGTTTAAATCTTCTCTTGACACAATATGGGAAGAAAGCTTTTCAAAGAATGAAGCATTTTCCAACACCATAAAGGATGCGTTTGAGTATCTAATTAATCTGCGTCAGGTCAGCATGTTTTATTATTGTTTTTTTCCTCCCCTGTGACATTAGAATTCATGATTTAAAAAAAGTACATTATGCATTTACATGTTATTGGATTTGCATTATTGCATGGTAAGGAAAGCACAATTTATATCAAGATGGAAGTATGAAAGTGGCATATATCAAGATTAGGTTGTTTGTTTAATGAATATATTATAACAGCAACAAGAATAATAACAATATTAATATTTGGGAAGTTGGCAACGATCATTTTGAAGAAAGAGTTAGAGCACAGTTTGAAAACCTCCCTTACCAGCAAGGTGCATGCATATTTCATTAGACGGGATATTGACTTTTCAGTGTGGAATTCGAATGTTAACTACCACATCTGCATACTAAATGCAATGATTTTGCCATGGGTTTTAAATGCTTGGATTTTGTGGTGTATTCCTATGATCCCTGAAGGAAAGTTGATATCTTTGAGGGATGCTTACTTCTGTAGTGTGCTTCTGCGATTAGACAGTCTGAATAAATGGTGTCAACCTTTACTTGTTTAATGGAAGTGAAATTTAAGAGTAAATTTTATATTTTAGTCAAACCTTAAAGAGATTTATAAAATTTTCTTGAAATTTAATGTATGTTTTTGATTCATCTTACTGGTTCACTTTTTATATCTGTCAGTCGTTACAACTTACCATGTCTTCCAATTTTGTGTCTTAACGGTTAAATATTTGCTCCATTTAATAGAACCGACCTGCTGAGCTGATTGCAAAGTTTCTAGATGAGAAGCTTCGAGCAGGAAATAAGGGTACTTCTGAAGAGGAATTGGAGGGTACACTTGATAAAGTTTTAGTTTTATTCAGGTTTATCCAGGTAATAATGTCTCCTTGACATAAAATATGGATATGCTGTTATATTGGACAAGAGTTTATAATCTGCTGGTATTGATTTTCTCTTATTATTTACTTTTTGGTGGTTATCATTCTTAGGGATTTGTATGATTTGTTTTAATATTTTTTTTTTGCGTGGAAAATATCTAGGGTAAAGATGTATTTGAAGCATTCTATAAGAAGGATCTTGCGAAAAGGCTACTGTTGGGGAAGAGTGCTTCTATTGATGCTGAGAAGTCTATGATTTCTAAGGTTAATGATAGGAATTTATTTTTTCATTTCCTGAATAGTTTTTGACAAATGTTTATCTGGTCATATTAACAAATACTGTTACTGATACAGCTAAAGACCGAGTGTGGAAGCCAGTTCACAAACAAACTTGAAGGAATGTTCAAGGTCTGCATGCCTTTTCTCCTTATATATCTTGTTCAGGAAATAAGATTGATCAACATGGAAACCCAAGCAATTAAACTCAACTTGTGTGATCACATTGCTGAAGTGCTGATTATCAATCATTAAAAAGCATTGAACCCTTTTTTGTATGAAGGGAAATGATTGCATAAAAAAATTGATATGCCTCTGGAACTTCCATATGCTTAACCATTTATTTTGAAAATGAATTCCAGTTCCTATGGGTTTTGTAGCCTTTGATGTGGCAATTATCTGATATTTATGTGAAGTTAATAGTGCTTTAGTGCGCTAAAAAAGGAACGGTCTAACCGTCTCAGTTTGCATGCTAGCCACCTGTGCTTGTGTGATGTTTAAATTTCTCACTCTTCAACCTTGTGATTTTATATTAATAAATTTTAACAATTTGATGATCAAACACACTCAACCTTGTGATTTTATATTAATAATTTTTAACAATTTGATGATCACACTGGACCGACTTTCTTGGATTGTTTAACAATGAGGCCATCATGCTCGGTTGGGATTGTTGTAGTTAATTATAATACGAAATTTAGCTTTATGGTGTCTTTCTAATCATTATTCTCATTGGCATCTTCTGCAATTCTTTGCTACACATATACAGGATATTGAATTATCAAAGGAGATAAACGAGTCTTTCAAACAATCATCCCAGGCCAGGACAAAACTCCCATCAGGAATTGAGATGAGCGTCCATGTTTTAACAACAGGGTAGGTTGAGATCATGTATTATCACATGATTTTAGCAACATAACTTTAATGTTTAATCACTTATTATCTCTTACTTATCCCTGACTCACTTAATGGTTTTTGGTGGTTGTCTTGTAGGTACTGGCCTACATATCCTCCCATGGATGTCAGGCTTCCTCATGAACTAAATGTCTATCAGGTTTTTACACAAGCTGAGATTGCTGTTTCGTGTTACAGGTACTGGGGATGTTCTTTATACAATTGTTTGACACTTTTTCACTGCTTTTTCTACAGGACATTTTCAAGGAGTTCTACTTAAGCAAGTACAGTGGGAGGCGCTTAATGTGGCAAAATTCATTAGGTCATTGTGTGTTGAAAGCAGAGTTCCCAAAAGGAAAAAAGGAGCTAGCAGTTTCCCTATTTCAGGTTGGAATCATTTCTTATTTGTGCATTACCTTTTCTTTTCTCACTCTTCTCCTCTATTTTGTCTGTGCCATCTACATTGCAGCTACTAATATACTTTGGCCTTGTATTTGTTGTGCCTTCAGACAGTTGTTCTGATGCTATTTAACGATGCCGAAAAGCTAAGTTTTCAAGATATTAAGGATGCCACTGGCATAGAGGATAAGGAACTGAGGAGGACCTTACAGTCCCTTGCATGTGGTAAAGTTCGTGTCCTGCAAAAGGTGGGTGCTCCCTGGTTGGATGTGCATGTTGAATCTCTAGCAGTGTTCTAGTAGTCGCTAGGTGCTAGTCGGGTGGATGCCCGGCGCGTAGCGACTAGGCTGACTAGTCGGCGATTAGTTGGCCGGCAAAGTTTTCAATAAACATACAAATCAATTCAATAAACATACCAGTCAATTCAAATCCTAAAAGCTAAAATCAATTTTCACAAACCCTAAAACAATTAAAAAATAACAACTACACTCAAAAATAGACTAAATAGTAAAATAATACAAATATGCGCTGGTAGAGACGAAGAGTGGACGACGGCAGCAGCGACGGATGGCTGGCGACAGCGGATGGCAGCTTTGGATAACGAGATGGGTGACTGAAAGTGAATGGGCTGGTCGAGACGTTTGGTCGAGATCAAGTGGAGAAGAGACTATTTTGGCTTCACTTTACTGAAGACCAAAACAATGGCGTGTTGGCTTCATTAAAGTGAAGCCAAAAACGGTCGTTTTGAGTGTTTTACACCCCAAAACAGCACCATTCTAATATTAGTTTTTTATTATTATTATTTTTTTTAATATTGGCCTAGGTGGAGTCAACGGCTTTGACTCCACCTAGACCGCCGAGGGTGACTAGTGCTTACTAGTCGCCCTCCGCCTACTACTGCCGATTTCCATGTTTTCGCCACGGCCAGAGGCCTCATAGTGGTGGCCGACATTGATGAAAAAGTTGGTCTATATTTGTTTTATTTTTTCTTTTTTCTAAATACCTTATATTCTACAGTTTCCAAAAGGAAGAGAAGTGGAGGATGACGATTCATTCGCGTTCAATGAAGTATTTACTGCTCCTCTTTATCGTATTAAGGTATGCATTTATTTATTTATTTAGTAATTACGATGACAATCAGTGATGGTCTCAAGCTTGGACAAATACAACTTTATCATAATTAAATTCAAATTATTTTCCAATCACCTTTATTAAGGTATCCCGGGTAAATTCAAATTGTTTGCCACTAAGAAGGAGATTGACCCTAGTGTTTTCCATGGGGTGCAGGTAAATGCAATCCAGATGAAGGAAACAGTGGAGGAGAACACGAGCACGACAGAAAGAGTATTTCAGGATCGTCAATACCAGGTATACCTTTCTCAGCTATTATTTTATTTTTTATTTTTATCAAAACCTGTGATTTAAGTTTCATGTTTAATGAAGCTGTTAGAGAGCGTGATAAACTATATCTAGACCTAACAATGGATCAAATTGAATCGAATAAGTGTCAAGTCGTTAATGAGTCTACTCAAATTTTACTCAACCCAAACCCACTTGTTTGCTTATTGGATTTGAAAATGAAAACCCAAACCAACTTGCTATATTAATGGGTAACTCAAAACTAATCCATTTAAGCCATTATATTTACTATAATTATGTTTAGTAATTAATAATTTGGTTTGATTAAAGAAGAAAAAAAAATGTAAAATAAAGATAAAAATTAAGAAACAAATTTTAAAAAATAATAATAAATAAAAATATATAAATGCTCATATATATAAAAAGCATATAAGCATATTATAATGCAATTATAAATTTAAAATAAATTGAAAATGAATGTATATCAAAATTATCTTTTCAAAAAATTTAATAGCATAAATGTCCAAACAAATAATCAATTTAGAAACTTTAGGGTTTTTGTTTTGTATGTAAAATTTGGGGAAAAAATTAATTAAAATATTTTGAAGGGAGAATTGTACCCACACCCCTTGAGGTTTGGGTTAATTACACCAAATTGGACAAAGATGCTTAATACACAAAGACACCCCTTTGGAGTTAATGGATTCGTTAGTTTGACCAAGTGTGACTCATATAATGACAAAATTACCCCTAAGTAAATAAAGAGAAAAGAAAGACATGAAGGAATACGGCGCCTCCTCCCCTTCCACCAAACAAAATCTTATCCATCATCTTCCAATCTTTTTTTCAAAGCCTAGAATTTCTATTATTTTCACAATTCAAAACCAATTAAAAAAATGCCGACGGAGAGAGCAGATCATAGTAAAGTAAGCCGGTGGATGGTTGGTGCTCCACTAATGCCGTTTGTACGTGGCGTGGATGGTGGATGAGCCATGAGATTGTTGGAATCCCTTCCCCATTTCCCGTCAAACATTTTCATTTTTCTTTTTATATTTGTATTTTAATTAAGATCATGTAAAGACCCTTATACCCTTACAGTGTTAGTTGTTGATGGGTATCTGTTCAGTCAAGGGGGTATGAGTGTAGATTAACCATCTGTTACTATCTAGTTATAATTAAACCAAACCTCAGGGAGTGTGGGTACAATTCTCCATATAAACTTGATGGGTAACACTAGGTTTTAATAGATAAATCCAAACTCGATCTTTTTTTTTGGTTTTAATAATCCAACCCATTAATGGCCCGACCCAACAAAACTAGACGCATCAACCATTTTTTGCGAATGGATTTCGGTCGAATTAGTGGGTTGGGTGTAATTTTGTGAGGTTTAACTTTATCCACTTTTGTTTGATATTGTTCAGGTTGATGCTGCGATTGTTCGGATAATGAAGACTAGGAAAGTGCTTAGTCACACACTTCTGATAACTGAACTCTTCCAACAGGTAACTATCTCCCATTTTCTATATAATATAAATATACACTGTCAAGGTCAAGATCACATTTTTCCATGCATAAGAGCTTTTTCTCATGACCCCTGAATTCCTGGAAAGTAATTTCATTGAATAATTGAAGTGTTTTTAAATTTTGTGATTGATGACTTGGGAGCCAAGAGATATATTGTTGTAGTTGTACGAACGTAGTGATGATGAGATTTGAGGGGAAAATGTGTTTGTTTTGTTGGACAGCTCAAGTTCCCTATAAAGCCAGCTGATCTGAAGAAAAGAATCGAAAGCTTGATTGATCGGGAATACCTGGAGCGGGACAAGAACAATCCTCAGATATACAATTACCTGGCCTAGTTCATAAACATTTAGTCGCGTCAAATGTTTTCTTGTCAAGGACATGGGAAACTTAAATCTTCTCGTTCGTGCTGTGACAAAAAATGTCACCTCCCTCTGTCCAATTAATGTACAGAAAGTTGTAGTTTTTATTTAATTTTGTTGAAGTCGACATTGTAATTGTAAAGCATATTCGGCCTCTCTTTCTATACTTCTCATAAATAGACTTGAGTTTCTACAAATGACTTGTGTCATCTTTTTCCTGTTTTGATGAAAATGTCATTGAATTTTTTTTATATTAATTATGGGAATCGGCAGTTGAAGTCTTATTTCTTTGTTTGTCTTGGGGTATTTCAGTCCATTTCGTTTTTTTTTTGTCCTTGGTAAAATGTCTCTTTTTCGACTAAAATTGTTTTGTGCAAAAAATATTTCAAGAAATTATTTGAAAATAATTTGTTTATTTTTAATTGTCGTAGCAATATAATAATTTAATGTAATTTGTTTTATACTATATGACTATTTTCAGCTACAAATGGTTTTATCAATTTTCGGAATTTCAAAATATGTTTTAATTATTTAAATGTTTAAGAAAATTAGGAACTAAGTAATTTATGAAAATAATCCTATAAATTTTATATAGTAATAATTGAAAAAAATAGTTCGTTTAAAATTTCTCATTATTTTTTTTCCCAAATGTTTCATTGCTGTCAATAGTATAACATAACTACTTCGATGAAATCCTTTTGATAAGAACTCAAATATATATGAATTCTCTAATTAGCTTTTTAATTCTGTTAACACAACCTTATTTTAAGTTTCTTAAATCCTTTTGTGGAGAAAACAAGTAGTTAATTATCAAATAAATATGAGGTTTTATTGTAACCTCTTTTAAACAATTTAACAAAATGAAGTTAACCAAATGGTATGTCGTACAACCCGTGCTAATAGGTGATGCGTTCCAAATTATCTTGATAATAATTTGTATCCTAACTTTTGAATTGTAAATAAGGTGGCATTCATAAAATATTACATTGACGTATGAATACATATTAATTATAGAGTTAATTGCACAAACTCACTCTTAGTTTATTAATCTAGTAAGATTTTAAAAAGATACCATAAATTAATACAAACACCTAATGTTATCAAGTCAATCTGTTAAATTTAACGGTTGACTAACTTTGATCACTGGAAAGCTAAATATACCATTGCCACATCATCTTAAACACAAAATATTTTTTTAATTAAAATTCAAAATTCAAAATTTTCGAAAAAAAAACAAATAAAATAATTCAAGGAAATAAGAGATCTTTGACAATCTCCTACTTATTGGAAGAGATCTTCGCCGATCCTTGAAGATCGACCTCTTGCATTTCACAAAGGAGGCTCATCCGTGAACTAAGGATGTTTCTACAAGTGACCGATATATTATCTTTCTTTTTTTAATTTTTAATTTTTAATTTTTAATTATAAATATTTTATGTTTGGGATGATGTGGTAAAAGTATATTTGGTTTTCCATAGATCAATATTAATCAATCGTTAAATTTAACTGATTGACTTGATGTCAATAAGTGTATGTATTAATTTTGAATATCTTTTTAAAATCTTACTAGATCTAATAAAGTAATAGTAAGTTAGTTCAATTAACCTTTAATTATAACATCCTTCATTTGTCACACTCGTCCGTGGGCTTGAATTAAATTGAAACCCGAGATTCAAAAGTCAAAAGATACCTATCATATCACTATCGAAAAATTAAATTCTAACATTTATCATTGATGCAATTTTATTGGTCCAATAGATAGAAAAAAATAGAATTTAATTGCTAGAGTAACACAACAAGTTTGAACTTGTAGAATTTAGATGTTTATGACAAATTGACGATGACTAAAAAATGGAAATAAATAAATAGATGTGTTAGGTTGGGCAGAAACTGGTCCATCTTTCCACCCTCTTTTTAAGAAATTAGTTACACTGCTGATGATCAAGCAAATAAGAAAACCTCACCACTCACCAAGACACCAACCCTACCATATATCTAATTATTTTAGTCATGAGAGATTGATTGTACTGCTACCCAAGAGTATACCTTGATTTGTGGTATTAAATCAACCACACCAACCACAACACCCCAATTAAACAACTTTTTATAGCTGATAACCCACCAAAGAAAACATCACTTTCCTTCTTCAGTTTGTTTGGTTGTAAAGAATAGGATCTGCTAATCATAACCACCTCTTGTTTGGCCTAAAAGAATCAGGCAAAATGATATGAGTGGAACAAGCAAACAAGCAAATGCACGCACGCACGACAAGTTTTCTTCAATGTGGTATTTTTAAAGCAGATTAGGGGAAAATGCAGTTTTCTTTCGTTAAAGCAGAATGAATCAATCAACATGCTACGTAAAATACTGCATATGGGACGATGATAAAAGGGAATAACACTTGGTAGAATAGAAACAGTTCGAACAATTTACTGCTTACGTACAAGTAAACAATCCCTGAAAGCTGCCTTAAGAGTGTCATCTAGAAATGTAAATTCTTCAGCACTTACTATATAGTATAAATTTTCTCATCGATATCAATTTCCGATTTCAAAATGTCAAGTCCAAGTAATTTCATCAGGCCTTTGCAAATAGAAAGGACGACAAGTCAATCCACATGTAATGGCCTCAAAATTGTTATATCACATAAAAATATAAGCAAATTTGTGACTTGTTCTCTCTCTAAAAAGTAAAAATGCCTGCATATGTAGCTCTTAAGTGAATTCCCATTTGCATTGAGTTGCAGTATAAGCTGATTATTGCCCTCTTATGACTGACTAGATCATCAGAGTAAAGCTACTTCGACAATTACAATAACTCATCCAAAAATGCAAGAAAAATATTAGAGAAAGTAAACAGAAATACATTAATTAGACAGATCCTTTAACTATTATTATTTTTGTAAGAAAAAGGAAGATAACAAAAACTGTAAACTGTATACACCATACATTCATTCTAATAACACACAGCTACAACATTCTACTGCTTTGATGTTTTTATTTGATCACAACTTATTCATAACATACAAGACAATGTCTTTAAGGTTACATATAATAAAGTTAAGCAAACAGAACCTGAGAGCTTGAGGGCGTCAAGTCAGACACACTTTGAGGAGCATCAATAACATGCCATTGTACACTGAAGCTCCACTTTTTATCATAAGTGCTCAGCCTTGAGATATGACCCACAGCAACATGAAGGTTCCGTCCCACAACATAGATTCTGCAATCGCATGCATTCACAGCGAAAGGTTTGCATATTTTCTCTGGTAATGGAGGCCCTTCGATTGTTTCCCAGGAATCATTGTCTGTGTCATAAACCTTAAGCTTCATCCTTTCAAGCTCTGAAACCACAAACAAATGCCCGTAAACCACAACACTCGAACCAGTCCACCCTTCTCTCAGTCCAACGGCCATATGCTCCCAGTTATTAGTCCTTGGATCATAAACCTGACCCCTTGGAGAGACAAAGAATGGCCACAACCAGCCTTCCGTCACGAGAAGCTTCCCATTTAGAACCGCAGCATCATAAGATGCCATGTTAGTTCCCATGTTTGCAATGGAGCGCCAATTCCCCTTTACAGGATCCAAAACCTCAGCTGAGTCAAGTTCGAATAGGTCCGTGCTGCTTCCTCCAGCCACATATATCATCCCATCAATTACCCCACTAGCACAAAATGATCTAGCTGTAATCATCTTGTTCAAAACAATCCAACGATTTTTTTGCATCTCATACTTCAAAACCAAGTCAAGAGGGCAATCAACATCAGACACCACACCTCCACACACAAATAGAGTACCCTCACGGGAAATTGAAACGCACCTAAACCCATGGGGACAGACTTTCTCCTTGCAAGGCATTGCTGGGATAGTATGCCAAGTGAAGTGGGTAAGGTCGAGTACTTGCCACTGAATCTTTCCAGTGCACTTGTGATAGGCAAAGACAAAGAGCCAAGGGTCTTTCAAACCTAGTTCCTTCCTTCGGGTGAAAAACCGTTCTTTATTACCAAGCAGTAGGTGCCATCGCTTGCAAACAGCTCTGCAGGCTGCGTGGCTCTCAACTGGAAGCCGAAGGAGACAATTGAGTGCAACATCATCAGGGAGGCCTGGAATGAGAGGCTCTCCACTGAGAGATGACTCTAGCTCCGGCGAAGGATTCAACAAGGAAGATTGGATCACAGCTAACCTAAATTTCGGCGATAATGTCATTTGAGAATCCCCTAGTTTATGCACAGGGGCCTGTTGGGATGATAATCTAACTCTTTGCATTTTTCACCTTTTCGAAGACACAATTGCTAAAATTTAAAAACTTGTAAGAACTCTAAGGCCTTATTCCAAATATAGATTTCCTGTCCTTATTATTCCCCCAAATATGGATTCAGTTCAAAATGACCATAAAGATTCTCAAATTCCAATTCAGGGAAAAGAAACAACTGTATTTCAAATTACCAGAAAAATTTCCCCGGAAAAATCCCAAATATCTAAAAACTGTTATATAATACCACAAAAAGAGAAAAACTCCACAAAAACCCAGTTCACAAAATCAGACAGAAGCTAAAAAGATTGACCATTAAAAAACAGTGCATATATTCAACTACATGAACTTAGAAACTAAACCCAAATAGCAAAAACGATGAACAAAGACATACATACATAAAACTAATACAACAATTTGAAAAGAAAACTTACAGTTTAAATTGTAATAAAGATGGTGACTTTGAGTAGATTTAGCTCTGGTTTATTGCATAGAAGGTGACCCAAAAAACCATTCTTCTTTACGAAGTAAGTTTATATTATTCTATGGGAATTGGCAAAGATTGGCTTCATTGATTCTGGAAGGCACAGTTTACACGCGCCAATTGAGAGTAGAAGATGGAAAAAGGCCTTGTTATTTGTTAATCGTTATTTCTTCTTTCTGATGTCATGTTGCGGAGAGGGAAATGCACGCGCTGGTTGTCGAGGTGAGTGAAACTGTGGGTGGGGAGTATCGTATACGTGGAAGATTTTAAAAGGAATATGTAAATGCCAAATGCTTAGTTTAAGCTAATTGATATTATAATTTAATTAAGTGGATATTAGAAGTAGAAAAAAAAAGGAGAGGTGAGATTGCTATAATGCTATCATGACAGAGCATCAATGACAACAACTTTGCCAGACCAATCACAATTTATTTAAGAGATATTATTGAATAATACCCCTCTAATTTGACATGAAATGATTCAATTACAACTATACTAATTAATTGTGTTACTACTAATATATATATATATATATATATATATATATATATTTATTTTATTAAAATTTCTTTCAGCAAGAAAGCTTCAATGCACCAATCAAATAGTACGCTCTTGACAATTGGTTACTCATCTCACACGTTGTTATACATATATGGAAGGCTGCCTAGGGTTGCACATCGGGGAAATGGGGCTGGATATAAGTCCCCCCATCTCCATCCTTATTTTTCAGACCCTCCTCCATCCTTACCCATTTTCCCATCTGGGGGAAAATGAGGATGAGAAATTTTGGGGGGAGGTACCTCCATTTCCAATCTCAGTTTTCCATTTCTTCAGTTTTTCTGTTTCCTATTTCTCCGGTCCTCGTTTGACCAAAAATTACAAATTAAAAAAAAAACATTCCATTACAAATACAAGATAAATCTATTAGTGCATTACACATACAAAAAAAATTCATTACAAAAAAAAGTATTTTAATAATTCAAAGTTTGAAACTAAGGCAAATTCACATATAAATATATTTATAATTTTTGGGGGGAAATGGGGAAATGGAAATGGGGGGACATTCGCCTATACATATCCCCATTTCAGTATATTTGTGGGAGAAATGGGGAAATGGGGTTGGGGGAGGGTCTCCCCATCCCCATCCCCATCCCCATTTCAATTTGGGGATGATTTTCATCCCCATCCCCACCCATTTCCCTATTCCCCCTCAAAAAATTTCCCCCAAATAGGGATAAGGTCATGGGGGAATAGGGATTCAAGGGAAAATGTGCAACCCTAGGCGTGTCGTGCACTAATATAGGAGATGGAACTAGAAGGTTGAAGTTGGGGGACCAAAGTATATTTAATGAATTTTCTACGGTATGCATATATAATGATAAAATAAATAAATCAAATTAGCACGTAGGTTAAACTAAAATTAGTAGAAGCGTATCCATTTGGAAAAGTCATAATCACGAGAGTGGCTGGTAGTGGTCTAGTGGAAATTGGGTCCGATATTGTTGAACAATTTTTTATTTTTTTCAAGTTTGTTGAGAAATAGATTATGAAAATTGGAAATCATGTGAACCAGAAGGTACAATTCTTAAAAAAAAAATTTAGCAAGAGGAACGCGGATATAAAAAAAAAACTTTTATTAATAATTAATACTATTTATAATTTTTTTTATTAACAAAAACTAGCAATCAGAGTGCATAGCGATCAGTGAAACATATATAGACCAAGTATAATTTTTTTTATTAACAAAAACTAGCAATCAGAGTGCATAGCGATCAGTGAAAACATATATAGACCAAGTATAATTTTTTTTATTAAAAAAAAAAGAACGTACAGAAGTACAAACTAGATTGCATACTTGCATAGTGAAACATGCATCTATGCATATACCAAATACAACTGGTTTTTTAATAATAAAAATAATAATTCATATTTTTTTTTAAATCATTATGGGGCCCTGGCCCCTGCTAGCACCAGCAGTGGTCCACCGCTGCACTAATACATTCAGGGGCGGATCTATTTGTAAAGTAGCCTGTGCAAATAGCCTGGGCCATGGCCCAGGCTAACTTTTTTTAAATATTTTTTCAAATTATTGGCCCAGGTTAACTTTTTTTAAATTTTTTTTTAAATTATTAATTTATTTACATGTTTGCTATTGAATTAGTTTTTCAAAATTACCTTTACTGTACAAATCTATTTACCATTTAACCAAACTATATACAAAATAAGAAGTAAAACAGAGCATTAGATACAAAGAAATAGAGTATCAAAGTATCAGAATAATAAAAAAAAAACTTTCAAAAGCAAAAGTTTGGCAACACAATATTCCAACAACGACAAGTGGGTAATTGACTAATTGTTCAACATCCTTTCCAAACTTATCTCACTCTCAAGAGATAGTTTGTTATTGTATTGGAATTGCATGTTTATTTCTTAGTTATTATCTTTTTATGTATTATGTTTATAATATGAATTTTGAGGGGTAAAGTTCCTTATATCCCCCTATCTAAGTGTATCCTTAATTTTTAATTAATATAATTTTATTGTGTTGTCGAAGTTCATTTAAAAAAAAATTATAATTAGCTTAGCCCCCCTCCTTTAACGTCCTGACTTCGCCCCTTATACATTGGAATTTTTCTCTTAATTTTATAATAAAGGTTCGTGATATACCTACATGATACATGACTTGTAATTACACATTAGTAATTAACGTACATTGGATTACAATCTAACGACTTAAATAAATTAAAATTGAAAATTTTGACAGAAAAAAAAAACATATAGCTAATGCTCTTTCTACTACCCATTCTGTATAGTAACTTAGGTAAATCTAATATTGAAATGAGCAACAACAAAGTCTTTAATTTAAGGATTATGTTATCATATATATATATATATATATATATATATATATATATATCAAAGTATGAATTTATAAAAATAATTTGATAAAGAATTATGTATTTCAAACTTGATTTCGGGTTACATCTTTGAATATCTTGACATCAATATTGTATAATATTTCAATTTGATTATGATGGAGACATTTTTGATATCAAACCAAGCAGCCACATGATAGTTGTATTCTTTAACAAGTAAAACTTATTAAATTTACATTAAAGTGCCCAAAAAACTTATTAATTAATTGACAGTTACAGAAAACCAGCAACAAAATAGTACAATACAACAACAACAACAACATAATAATAATAATAATCACAAAGGCATAAATAAGTCTCAAATGTATAAAATAAGGTCCACTATCAATAAGTAATTAATGCATAAAGTAATGAGTCTCAGTATCAATAAGTCACAAAATTATAAATTAAATCACGACATAAAAAAAGAAGAAGTTTGTGAGTAAACCATGTTTATCCAAAATGTCACCATAATACAATTTATAGTTTCAGCATCCATGAATATAAAATAAATAGAGCTAGATACATGATTTTAAAGTGAAAGAAAGTCTCGCAAAATCTTAAACTTAAAACATGGAAATTAACTTTCTGCTTCTAAAAGTTAAATTTTGTCGGGTTCGTCTCAAGAGTAATGACTATATTAAATTTTCGGTAAATCTTGTTAGATTCGATCTCGGAAACAGGGACATAATATTTTCAAACGATGAAACAAAATTTTGTAGAGAGAACGTAAAAACGAGTGAGTTACGAAGGAAATAGAAAGGGATGCGATAAAATCTCAAGTGATGTTAAATGAGGCATTCTTGTGCAGTTGACCATTCATTATTTTAGGTATTAATAAAAAACCCAACTTATTATTTTAGGTGCTATACTGCTATTTCCCCGTATTTCCTCTAATTATATATAGTTAATTAAATTTTTATAAATAAGAGTAATGTTAGAGCATCTCCAATGCAAGCGTGGCTTGTGAAAAAAATAGATGTCACGTAGGATAAATAGACATTCAGTAAATAATTGTGTCTCCAATGCAACCGTGCATATCCAACCTCAAGTTGATGTGGTAAAAAAAATAATAGACATTGTCAATATGACCAGTCCACTTTCAGTCGGCCTGTTACACAGCCTTTTTTTAGGTTGAGTCAGCAAACATTTAAATTGACATTAATTTTTCATCTATATTTGGTAAGGAAATAAAATAGGAAATAAAATTGGATACGTCATTAAAACAAAATGTGTTTTAAACGGAAGCATTGGAGACCAAATTTTAAGTTGATTGTCTATCAAGTCCATATTTATGCCACATAGGAAGCAAGTCTCTTGACATTATTACCATGTCATCAATTATTCATATGCAAGCCATTTTTACATTAGAGATGCTCTTATTAACCCACAAATTTTAATCAAAATTATACTAAATGATATGATAAATAAATTTTCATTATTATATAGACCCTAAAAGAATGTGATTAATTATATATATTTTTTATATATGGGACACTCAAATCGATCTGGGATATAGGCTTAAATGAATATTATTCACTAGTTAGTCACATTCAACGGTGATAATTACAATTTAAATTTCATAAAATTTGAGACAAATTTTGAACAAATTTATAAACGTAAGTGGTATTTACTCTGATTATTGTACCGCATCCACAAACCACATTAATTTATAAAAAAAAAATATTTGAGATTGAAAAGAATGCATTTGTCTTGATTAATCTTAATAAAGAAAGTTAACCGATCGATAAAGTTGAGCTGGTTGAGCAGTAAGTTTATCGTAATTATATAAATGAAATTTTAAATTCAAGTTATATCATCTCCCAAAATTCTCGTATTAATAATTTTTTTAAAAAAATTGTATTACTTCGAAAAAAAAGGGTTAAGCAATCTATTTGTGGAATAGAGTGAGAAAGAAAAAGATTACGGTGGAAAGAGAATCACACTATTGATATTCATATAATAAAGCAAAGTTGATATCGAGGGAATCTGGTCCAAGACCTACCCCTACCAAACAATTCTAGGATCTCTCCATATCTAAAATTTATGTCATTTTGAAGATATAATGATATGTTATCATTATTTAATAAATTATAATCAAGATTTCATTCTTTTCGATTGATAGATTTAATTTAAAAATACTAATACTAGACAACCAAAAAATTAGTCTCAAAACAAACCAAAATAATGTGACAAGTAGTTTAATCATTAACCATGTCATCCCATAATTTGTATAGTAATCGTAAACAATTTTATATTATAACATATATTCATGATTCATGGATCTTAGAACTCCAAGGCTTTCGTATACAAATTAAGATAGATAGAATAAAATACCTTGAGCCGATGAATTTGCAAGAATGATAGAAACTCTGGTTTCTCTCCCTTAGCCTCTTTTCATTTCTATATAGTGCTTTCAATCGTGATGGAAAATAATACGCTTTGTTTCATTGATAGGTAAAAAGAAGATCAGTTTTTGAAAAAGACATAAAAATCAAGGTAGAGGTTTTGGTAGAGGCTTGAAATTATTTTATTTTCACTTAATTTTAAAATTAGGAGTTTTTCTAATTCACAATTCTTTTTTAATATATATATTTCATTTGTTTCTTTATATACATATTTGATAGAATTCATGTCTTTATATTTTGAGTAAAAACTTTAGATATGGATATAAGTCTTGTCCTCTTTAGAGGTGCAAAAGAATTCCAAACAATACACATTTGGAGTTGGTACGTTGATTTCAATTTGGCGTATCATTTTCTAACGCGTTATCGTAAATTGAAGTGAAACGAAATTTATTTAAGTTTGTAATAAATATTTTTCTAGGTTTATCAACTTTGCAAAAGTGACAACAAAAAAAAGTAATTACACTTTAGTCCCTATATTTATTGGAAAGGTTACATTTTTACACAACAAATGGGTAATAGATACTTTGGTCTTCAACTTTTTGAGAATGCATCGAAATAGCCGTGATAACAATAACATATTATGTTCATGGTTTCCACTTTTTGTTAAGAGGAAGGAAGAAAGACAACATAAAGTCTGGTTATGTTAAATACCAAATAGTCATTTAATTTGAATCTAGAATTTCCATCATGAGTAGTGATATTAACAAAACCGATAAAATAATAAAAATTTGAATAATAATAATAATAATTAAAGTAATTTGCATGCCATCATGATTATATTCTAAGCCTTATCAAATTTTGGGTTTGGATTCTTGCATCCATATCAAATTCGTTTTTTCTTTAATTATGCTTTTCTCCTTTTTATTTTTTTTGGGATATAATCATTTTCCCCCTTATAGTTTTCCATATTAGATATTTTACCCCCTTTAGTTTCAATAATGACTATTTTCCCCTTATAATTTGTCATATTCGTCATTTTCCCCTACCGTTAGATTTTCTGTTAAAACCTCCTGTTGACTGTTAAAATGGAAGGGCAATGTGGTAAAATGAAAAACAAATAAGGTTTTTTAGAAAGAAAAATATTAAATAAAAAAAAGTAATTAAAAAAGGTAATCTCTCCGGTCCAATGCTCTCTCTCTCTTCTCTCTTCTGAGTTCTGTCATCTCTCTCTCTCTCCATATCAAATTCGTTTTTTTCTTTTCTTATGCTTTTCTCTTTTTTTTTTTCAAGTTGAGGACATAAGAGCATCTCCTATGCAAATATGGATTTGGAGAAAATTGAGTGCCACATAGGATAGATAGATAAAAGTTATAAAAATCTTCTCCAATACAATTATCTAACTTTAATATTAAAATGATATGACAAAAGAAAAAGTTAGAGAATATGGAGTTGAGTTTCTAATTCTAGAAACTCTCATAGAAATGATGACCATGATTTCTAACTTTTTCTACTAGTAATATTATAGCTCATTTAATTGTAAAATAAAAGAAGAGAGAGAGAGAGAGTGAAATAATTGTTTTATTATGATTGATCATAAAATGGATTTACATGGCAAAAAATGATGAGGTGGATAAGTGTACTATAAGTATGCTCACAGTTATATGCCTACTAGAGAAAAACTCATATTAGATTTTAGATAATTACATTGGAGATGTGAATATACATTTCTCTAATTTTATTTTTCTAAAGTGGGTCCATAATGAATAGAAATGCTGATGTAACACTATTTAAAAACTCAAAAATACATATTTCATTGGAGATACTCTAAGGTAAAACTCTAGATAAAAATAAATTAGAACCTATAACTCCCGGTTCTAGATAAATCGAAACCTTAGAACTCTCGATTCTAGATAAATCAGAACCCTAGAACGCTAGGTTCAAAATAAATCGGAATCTAGAACTCCCGGTTCGCTTGCAAACTTCAAGTTGCTAAATATATTTACCTTCAATTTTTTTTTTAAAACCATACAGGTATAATTTGAATAAGAAAGGCAGAAGAAAATATCAAATAAAAATAGGTAACTAGAATATAAGTTCAGGGGCAAAAATTAATATCATCCCTCTAGTTTAACCTATTAGCCATTTTGGTCCCTCTAGTTCTAGTATTGCCACGTTAGGTCCTTTCCTTTAAAAATTGGATGTCTGATATGAATAGAGGGTAAAATGACATTGCTGCCCCTTAAAGTGGTTGAGATTGAAAGGCATTTTTGCCCTCAGAAAAATCTCCATTGTCCAACAAAATATATTCTTTTTTAATTTAAAAAAAATAAAAAAATCTCTTTTTTAAAAAAATGGATCTCCACTATCCATTTGAGATGATGGACGGTGGAGATCACCAGATCCAAAGACAAAAAAAATATTAAATTTTTTTAAATTTTACTACATATTAATTTTTTTTTAAATAACATAAATTAAAAAATATCAAAATTTTAAATTTTAAAAAGGATATGGTGGAGATCCAGAATGAATCTCCACCAAATCCATCTCTTGGATCTCCATGGAGATAGAGATCTAAGATGTATATCAGATCTCCAACCCTCGCCGCCGCCGAACCCAATAACCTCGCCGCTGCATAACCACCGGCCCTTACCAAATTTCACCACAAGCACCACTAAAATCAAACCGAACACTCATACCACCACTAAAATTAAACTCAGCCACAACCTTACAAACTCCCACAAACCGAAACCCAAACCAACCATCAAAATCAAACTGAACACTCATCACCACCACCAAAATTAAATCCAGCCACAACCTTACAATCCCCTACAAACCAAAACCCAAACCACAAAAACACCCACCCAACCCAAACTAGTGGTTCGAAACACCCACCAAACCACCCACACACACTACAGAAACACAAATACAAAACCTAAACCCTAAACTAGATGTGTGAGAGGAAGTACGAGAAGGAGAGAGAGATGAGGGATCTTGATTTGAAGATGGGAATGAATTTTTTCACTTGATAAGGAGGGGATCGATCGAGTCTAAAAGATGGAGTGATCTGAAACTCAATTTCTTTTGAGTTTTTAAGAGAGAGAGAGAGAGAGAGAGAGAGAGAGAGAGAGGCAGAGATTGAATGTAATCTCCTTATTTCGAAGAGAAAGAGAGAGATAGCTTAATTTTTAATTTGATTTTTGAACATTAGTTTTTTTTATTAAATCAATTTTTTAACTGTTTTTTTTCAATTATTAATATACCATTAATTACCTAAGTTACCATTTTGCCCTTCGATAAAAAGTTTCTAGAATCACTCACAGCATCTTTACCATTATATCCTCACACCATTGATAGAAATTTTAAAAACCATAACGAAATTGGACGGCAGGGACCAAAATAACGATTATTAGTAAACGTTTGGACCTGGTGAGGCAAAACTAGAACTAGAGGGACCAGAATGGTTAATAGGTTAAACTAGAGGGATGCATTTAATAATGACCCTAAGTTCAATGATACTAATGTTACTTTCAGATGTGGAAAGATGCAATATGGTGACATACTTATAAGAGTAGTTCAAATAGTATAGTAGGAAAGCAAGTCATATGAATGAAATCTCCAATCGAGCTGATAAAGTGTTGTAAGTTAAAAACTAAAGCAAGAACATAAAGTAGAGAATTAAGCTTGAAAAAAAGAAAAAAAAAGAGAAAAATGAGGGAGAAAGCAATTCATTGATAGTCATATTATGACTACATACTAAATATATATATATATATAGAGAGAGAGAGAGAGAGGCATAGAGAGTCGATGAATATTTATCAATTAAAACTATGGGATAATATATGAGTAATATTCATTAGGCGAAAAGATCATCAATAAAAAATCACATAACTAATGTGAATCCAAAAATTACCAAAGTATATGCTAGAAAATACTTGAAACTCAATACTGTTTCTCCGGTTGATATTGCCAAACTTTAGCCTGTGTCTGGTCATAGTTGCTCCTGCATAATACTCCTAACAACTTAAATGGATGACTTTGGCATGGAGAGTATCATCTCTACAATGAATATTTATCAATTAAAACTATGGGATAATAAATGAGTAATATTTATTAGTGAAAAGATCATCAATAAAAAATCACATAACTAATGTGAATAAAAAAATCACCAAAGTATATGCTAGAAAATACTTGGAACTCAACACTATTTCTCCGGTTGATATTGCCAAACTTCAGCCTCTGTCTGGTCATAGTTGCTCCCGCATAATACTCCTATCAACTTAATGGATAACTTTATCAACTTAAATGGATGACTTGAACACATTTATGCAGTTGATAAAAAAAATATTTTTGTTGGACAAGGATATAGATTACCTAGGTCCGAAGTACTGCAACAAGAAGATTTCTAACTCTACAATGTAACTTAATCCAACTCAAAACTTTTACTTTGAATCCAAGTACATTTATGTCTGGAGAAGGTTCTAGTACTAGTTGTTGTGAAGTAATGTGATGCTCTGTTTTTAATATTGATGTCCTGTTTTTTGTTAAGTTTTATTAGGTTTTTTTTCTTGGTTATTTTGCCTTGTATTAAGCTTAGATGATGTGGCATTTTGATGTCTATGTGTAAGCTTCTCATTAGTTGAGAAAACACATGTAAAAGAATTGTTATTGTTAGAATTTAAAATGAAGAAAACAAGGGACAAATGATGGTCGTTGACAACCCCTTCTCTATTTTCCTCTCTTCCTCTCAAAATCCCAACAAAAAAAAACCTTGTCAAGATTGAATCTTTATATACAGAATCATAAAAAAAAACCAACATAAAGTGGTTTCAGAGCTCATATCAAAGAGAGCTAGTGGTGGTGAGTTAAAAAAGTTGAAGATTTGCTGTCAAAGAAAAGTTTCTGCAAGGAAGAAAAAACTGCAGAGGATTGTTCCATGGCAAGCTCTAGCAACTCAACTCTCAACATTCAATAACCCTTCATTCCCATTTTTGAAGGTGAGAACTATAACTTTTGGTGTATAAAAATGTAAACTTTATTTATTTTTCAAGATGTGTGGGAGTTAGTAGAAAATGGGTATGAGGATTATGCTTCTCAAGAAAAGCTAACTAACACCCAAAAAGAAGAACTTAAGAAAAATAGAAAGATTGATGCAAAAACTCTTATTTTTATTCAACAAGGAGTATGGAATACCATATTTCCTAAAATAATGAGAGCTAGCAAAGCTAAGGAGGCTTGAGATATTCTTCAACAAGAATTCCAAGGAGACACCAAAGTAAGGGCAATCAAACTTCAAACTCTTAAAAAGGAGTTTGAGAACATGAAAATGAGGGAGAATGAGAATTTATCGGAATATTTCTCTAGGTTTATGGAACTTGTTAATCAAATGAAAGCTTATGGGGATGAAATGGGTGAGAATAGATTGGTTGAGAAGATTTTAGCATGTTTACCTCAAAAATTTGAAACTATTGTGCCTATTATTGAAGAAACTAGAGATGTCTCTAAGTTGGGTGTTGCGGAATTGATGGGGTCTTTAAAATCATTTGAGCAAAGGTTGTTACAGCATTCCGAGAGTCCCATTGAAAGTGCATTTCAATCGAAGCTCTAGCTCAATCGAGAGAATCAAGAAGAGTCATCAAGAGGTGGTAGACATGGAAGAGCAAGAGGAAGAGGAAGCAATGGAAGATGTAGAGAGAAGCCAATTTTTGAGAGAAGGTTCAACAATGAAGAGTCTTCACAACTCCTAAAATGCAATTCTTGCAAGAAGGTTGGCCATCTAGAGAAAGATTGTTGGAACAAGGGGAAACCTCAATGCAATTTTTGCAAGAAGGTTGGCCATTTAGAAAAAGATTGTTGGAATAAGGGGAAGCCTCAATGTTATAATTGTTAGAGATATGGGCATGTGCAAAAAGATTGTAGAGTCAAGAACAATCAACAAGCTAGTTGTGCGGAAGAAAAAAAAAGTGATGGGAATTTGTTCTATGCTTGTCAAAGTGCATCCGAACAAAAAAAAATGATATTTGGTTACTAGATAGTGGTTGTAGTAATCACATGACCGGTGATAAAAATATATTTTTGGACATGAACACTACCGTCAACTCTCAAGTGAAGATGGGAAATGGTGCCTTGGTGAATGTTAAAGGCAAAGGAACAATTGGTGTTCAAACTAGCATAGAAATCAAATACATTAGAGATGTGTTGCTAGTTCCGGATTTGAAGCAAAATTTGCTTAGTGTGGGGCAACTTGTAGAGCATGGGTATGATGTTCATTTTAAAGATAATGGGTGCACTATCTATGATAGAGGGGGTGACAAGAAAGTTATAAAGAAGACAAATATGGTGAAAAATAGAAGCTTCCCAATTGTGTTCAAATATGAAGGAAATGGTTCCTTGAAGATGGATACCATTGATGAGTCATGGTTATGGCATCGGAGATTTGGGTACTTGAACTTTCATGGCCTCAAATTACTTTCTCAAAAGAATATGGTTGTGGGGTTACCTACTTGCATTGAAGACAAGGATGGAGTGTGTGAAGGTTGTGCTCTTGGAAAGCATCACCGTTAAGCATTTCCAAAGAGAGTTGCATGGAGAGCAAAGAAAGCACTCGAATTGGTTCATACCGATGTTTGTGGACCAGTGTCTACACCTTCAAATGACAACAATAGATACTTCATTCTCTTTATTGATGATTTTACTGGAATGACTTGGGTTTTCTTTTTGAGGCAAAAATCCGAAGTCTTTACTATTTTCAAGAAGTTTAAAAGTTTTGTTAAAAAACAAAGTGGCAATTACATTAAAATCTTGAGAAGTGATAGGGGAAAAGAGTACAACTCATATGAATTTGACAAGTTTTGTGAAGATGAAGGTGTTGAAAGACAACTTACGGTGCCTTATACTCCACAACAAAATGGGGTATCCGAGAGGAAGAACCAAACGGTGATGGAAATGGCCAAGTCAATGCTTCATTAGAAAGGGCTACCAAACGTTTTTTGGGGTGAAGCGGTATATACAGCGGTTTACTTGATAAATAGAAGTCCTACAAAAGCACTTTGGAACCAAACTCCTCTTGAGGCTTGGAGTGGGAGAAAACCATCCATGAGACATTTAAAAGTCTTTGGTTGTGTATGTTATGCTCAAGTTCCAAAAGAAGGAAGACGCAAGCTCGATGAAGCAAGTGAGATGTGTATTTTTATAGGTTATAGTTCACAATCTAAAGGCTATAGACTATATAGTTTGAAAAGCAAGAAGATGATTACAAGTCGTGAGGTGTTGTTTGATGAAAAAGCCTTGTGGAATTGGCAAGAAGGCAAGAGTGAAATTGAGACTGTTTTGGTAGAAGAAAATCATCAAAATTTAACACTTGAAGATGAAAATACTCAATTTTCACCTTATTCCTCTCCAAGGACAAATTCACCATCAACATCACATGGTTCTCCAAGTTCATCATCATCATCATCACCACCTTCTACTCCTGTAAAAATGAGAAGGTTGGAAGATATATATGAGAGATGCAATTTTTGTGTCTTTGAACCATAAAATTTTGAAGAAGCCGTAAAGGAAGAAAGTTGGAGATGAGCTATGTTAGAAGAAATTGATGTTATTGAGAAAAAACAAGACATGTGAACTTGTTGAGAGGCCAAACAACAAAGAAGTAATTGGGGTGAAGTGGATCTATAGAGTGAAATATCATGCAAATGGCACCGTTCAAAGAAACAAATCAAGATTGGTGGCAAAGGGCTATTCACAACAGCTCGGAATTGATTTTAATGAAACTTTTGCACCGGTTGCACGTCTTGACACTATTAGAACTCTTATTGCTATGGCCGCACAAAAGGGTTGGTGCCTGTATCAACTTGATGTCAAATCCGCTTTCTTGAATGGAGAGTTGGAAGAAGAAGTTTATGTTGAGCAACCTCAAGGCTTTGAAATCAAGGGAGATGACGAAAAAGTGTGCAAGTTGAAGAAGGCTTTGTATGGCCTAAAACCAGCTCCAAGAGCTTGGTACACTCAAATTGATGGCTACTTTATTGAGAAAGGATTAAACAAAAGCAAAAGTGAGCCCACCTTGTATGTAAAGTGCAAAGGTATGCCCGATATTCTCATTGTTGCTCTTTACGTTGGTGATTTAATTTTTACCGGAAACAATGAGAAATTGATTGAAGAATTCAAAAATGAGACGATGAAAAGATATGAGATGAGTGATATGGGTTTGTTACATCACTTTCTTGGCATTGAAATTTACCAAGAATAAGATGGTGTGTTAATTTGCCAAAGAAAGTATATTGAAAATATTCTCAAGAAGTTTGGGATGTTTGGGTGCAATTCGGTAGCAACACCACTTGTGGTGAATGAAAAATTTATGAAGGAAGACGGAGGAAAGAAAGTAGATGAGACTTATTTTAGAGGCTTAATTGGGAATTTGTTTTATCTCACGGCCACAAGACCGGATATTATGTTTGCCTCAAGTTTGTTGTCTAGATATATGAGTTCTCCTAGCCATTTTCATCTTGGGGCAGCAAAGAGACTTTTGAGGTACCTACAAGGTACAATGAATTATGGAATCAGGTATAAGAAGAACTTGAATGTCAAGTTGATTGGGTTTTGTGATAGTGATTGTGGTGGATGTCTTGATGATACGAAGAGCACTTTCGACTATGCCTTTTCTCTTGGTTCAAGAATCTTTTCTTGGTCATCAAAGAAGCAACAAACAGTTGCTCAATCCTCTGCAGAAGTTGAATATATTTCAGCATCATTGTCTACTTCACAAGCAATTTGGTTGAGAATGATTCTTAAAGACATGAATGAGAAGCAAGGAGAAGGCACATAGATGTTTTGTGACAACAAATCAGCTATAGCTATGGCCAAAAATACCGTTTTCCACAGCCGCACAAGACATATCACCATCAAATATCATTTCATTAGAGATGCAATTGTAGATGGTGAGATTCAACTCAAGTTTTGCAGGTCCGAAAATTAAGTGGCTGACATTTTTACAAAGGCTCTTCCAAAGGAGAAATTTCAACATCTTAGAGAACTTTTGGGTGTTCAAGAACATCACATTAAGGGGAAGAATGATGTGAAGTAATGTGATGCTTTGTTTTTAATATTGCTATCCTGTTTTTTGTTAAGTTTTATTATGTTTTTTTTTCTTTGTTATTTTGTCTTATATTAAGCTTAGATGATGTGGCATTTTGATCTCTATGTGTAAGCTTCTCATTAGTTGAGAAAACACATATAAAAGACTTGTTATTGCTAGAATTTAAAATGAAGAAAACAGGGGACAGATGATGGTCGTTGACAACCCCTTCTCTATTTTCCTCTCTTCCCCTCAAAATCCCTAACAAAAAAAAAAAAAAAAAACCTTGCCAAGATTGAATCTTTATATACATAATCATCTAAAAAACCAATACTAGTTAATTCCAAACTCATATACTCTTTCCAGGTAAATGTGCCCATATATAATTTTTTATTTATGCATGAACCATGAATGAAACAAATGGCAAGATTAAAAATGAGCAACCTTGAATTCATATTAATGTTTTGTTTCCCTTGTTAGTTCGCCCATCATGCTTAATTGTGGTAGCTAGTCAATCCATTTTGAGTGGACTTAATACAGCTATGTCAATACATTAATCAAGATATCTAAAATTAAGAGTGAGCATATAAGGTATTGCCTGCAAGATCAATACCGGTTGAATATGTTCTTTTTACATGAATTGGTTGGCGGAGTGCAAAATATGTATCATGATTTTGACGAAATACTTGATATTGAACCGAATTTGTATTAATTTATTTTCCAGTGAACAAAATACCTTCGTATGAATTAAACCAAGAAAAAAAATCTTAGTTTTTTCGCCACAAAAGAATTGGAAGTTCAATATTAGAAGCTGAGTTGTATTATTTGGGTTATAGCTTTTTCCTTATTCAGTTAAGTTCCCGTTTGACATTGCAATAGTTATAGTCTAATTATATTTGTGAATTCCAACTTAAATGATGTCTAATCCCAGAGGAGCATATGCAACTTGTGTGCTTAATAATAAATCTTTAATAATTTTTTAGTTTTAAACTAACTCATCTATTTACGAAACATGTTTTCCTAAAAAAACTTGGATGAGAATGTCATGGCATGGTCTGTGTGATCTCATCCTTTGATAGTCATTTTACAATATTAATATAGTTGCTTTTGTTTCTTCTGTTTGGGGAGAAAACTTGACCAGCATTAAGATTTGATTCTAGAAGGCTCTATAGTTGTCACATTTTAAATCCTTTTAAAACAATTAGAAGCGTAATTGACTAACATTCACTTGCTCTTTTCTTGACCTTACATGCTCATTGATTAATTGCCTAAGATGAGAACTACTTTGCTCTCATAAGTCATAAGAGTGCTAACTATTAAGCTATCAACTTTGTTTACACTTATCATGTTAGCAACTATTACGATCAGTGAGGTAGAGTCTTTTATAGCCTATACTTTCATTCTTCGTATTCTTTCAGTTTCCCAACTTACCCCTTGACAGGTGAACAAAATTTAAGCAAAACGTGTCATGATTCTAATAGTTGGTGTACTTCTTCAGATGGATATGAAATTTATTTGCAATGCCTTGATGATTTATTTAAGCATTTATGGGTGGTTATTCTAAATTTGGAAAATTTGCTATATACGGCCACTAAATAAAGTTCTTCTCTGACACCATTCATATTTGTAGATTCTGTGCTTTTCCCTTAAATAATTTCCTATTAGGACATTTGCATTAATTAGTCTAACTGACTTGACTTTTTTTCCTCCCCTAATATGGATATAAAAGGGGGTATGAAATAGGTATTGTTGATCATTGAGCTGTTCTTCTTGCATTTGCCCTTTCCTTTCTCTTCTTCCCAACAATACCACTGTTAGAGCTCTCTTTTTCAACCTTAATAATGAATTCGTTTTTGGCCGCTGATAGAGAAAAATCAAAGAATCAAGCACGCACCTAGCCTTGCACCCAAACTATCAGGCCATTGGTGGCCATATTAAGGTTCATAATGCTCAGACTAGATCAAGAATGAGAAGGAATCATCGATCCTAGCCATTCCAGTAGTTCCATTGGCTCTACTAACACCAAACTTAATCCCATCTCAAACAACCAGCCAGAAAATTCTTCTAGTGATTCTGGAAACAATCTAACCATTTCTATAAGACTCTATCCAGTGAATGCAAGTAAGTTCTCCAACACAAAATTAATAACCAAAAATAAATTTTTGTCCCTAAATTTTATTATCTTTCAGGAATTGCACTGAAATTTGCTATTCTAACCATTTATCATCAACAACATCTGCTCCATTTGGTTGCACGACAGCCACCAGTTTCTCACCAAATCCGAAATTGTTTTTGGGATCGAATGTAGTCTATCAATTTAATACAGACGAGAAACGAACATTCCAGGATGGTATGGCTTTATTTTATAGAGATTCCTCGAAGGACTTTAGTATTCCAGTTTCTGGTCCAAGTATTGGTTTTTACTTAAATTAATCACCCGACATCAAAGAAACTAACACTTTTGGATTCTCTCCTGTCGATCCTTGACCAGATGGTTTGAAGAACTTTCTGTCCGACTTTAGTATTCCGGTTACTAGTCCAGGTCTTGGTCGTGACTTTAATCATTCACCCAACTTCGAAGAAACTAATACTGTTGGTTTATGTCCAGTTGATCTTTGTCCATATCCATTGAAGAAGTTTCAGCCCAACTTTAGTATTCCGGTTACGGGTTCAGATCATGAATAACCCGACTTCGAAGAAACTAACACTGTTGATTTATCTACTGTTGATCCTAGTCCAGATGCCTTGAAGAAATTTCAGCTCACCTTTAGTATTTCGGATGCCGGTTGAGGTCTTGATTTTGACTTAAATCAAGCACCTGACTTCAAAGAAACTGACACTGTTGGTTTCTCTGCTGTTGATCCTTTGTCGGTTTTCAGGTAGGGATAAATGTTATCATTCTAAGATAAAAAGTCCTGCGACTTGTGAAGAGCAGAAGACACAATACTCAAGCGCTGATACTCCCATCATGAGTGCATTGAAAAGGCCTAAGATTGTCTCCAACCTATGAAAATAAAGAAACTCAGATAAAAAAACCACTTCTCTTTTAGGATGTAGAGAACCCATTTTCAAAGTTAGGTATTTCGTTTGATGCTAAACACGATGTTTAGCAGATGTAGATCTATCTCTACATCTGTAGCTTTGTATTTCTTTTCTTAATTATAAATAATTGTATGAATAATGTTGTTAGTAGCGGATGAATTTAAGTTTTCTGGGTTCTATCTCTCTTAAGCAACATGTTGTTTGTACTTTGTGTTGCATATGAATTAAAATTCAAGTTTCAAATGAATTAGATTTAGTGATTTAATTATGATATTTCTTGTGTGGACAATTTAGGGGACGAGTCATGTTTTCAATATCCATGTGGGATTTTTATTTGAAATTTTATGAACTATATGTTTAAGAATTACGATTGTAAGATATGTTTCTTATCGAGGGAAAAAAAGGAAGAGGTGAATTCATAAAGATCCAAACAATTTATTGTTTTATTATTTTTAGCCACCAATTTATATTTTATTGTTTTGATTACTTTTGGATAAAATTACCCCTAATTTTTACTTCACCTAATATGTAATTTGGTTACATGCTATTTGATTCCAAGTTATATATGAGTTCATTTTTCAAGTTACATGTCAGTTCAGTTTTAAATTATATGTCAGTTAAGTTTTAAATTACATGTCAATTGACTTTCAATTTACATGTCAATGATTTTCAAGTTACATGTTAGTTAATTTCTAAATTTATATTTTATTGTTTTGATTACTTTTGGATAAAATTACCCCTAATTTTTACTTCACCTAATATGTAATTTGGTTACATGCTATTTGATTCCAAGTTATATATGAGTTCATTTCTCAAGTTACATGTCAGTTCAGTTTTAAATTATATGTCAGTTAAGTTTTAAATTACATGTCAATTGACTTTCAATTTACATGTCAATGATTTTCAAGTTACATGTTAGTTAATTTCTAAATTTTTGGATGGGTGAAGTAAAGACAATACGGAGGACATGTCAATGATATTTAAGTTACATGTCAGTTTATTTCTAAATTTTTGGGTGGATGAATTAAAGATAAAATGGAGGGCAGTCTTATCTGTTTAAAGTTAAAGGTGATAAGTATAATAAAATATAAATTAATGGCTAAAAACAATAAATCAATAAATTTATTAATTGCTTCTTACAATTTTCTCAAAAAGGAATTAAGAAATATAAAATTTTAAATATATGTTAAAAGACATGGGTCCAGTCTCGTGAAAGGAATTAACTTTTGAGAGTTTCATGGAGTTTGTAAAACGAACATGGAGAGAGATAACGAAGCATCTAGAAGCAGAGAAACCAGATTTATTTTAGGAATGCTATGTACTGTTTATGTTCAGTGATTTTTTGTAGTTAAAAGTAAATTATCTTTTATTGTTGATTATATATATATATATTTATATATATATATATATATATAGAGAGAGAGAGAGAGACCGGCTCTCCTTCTTTCCTAGAGGGGCGGCCGCCCCGGCCCCTTTTCTAAGTGGCCCATGTGTACATGACTTCAATACTGGTTTATGGTTTATTTTTTATTTTTATTACATTATAAGGGTCTAGATATTTATTATGGGTATTAGTAAAATGTCTATATTTAAAAAAAAAATCAAAAGTTAAAATAAACAACACAAAATTGAGCCAGGAGGCCCAAGATAAAAAAGTTCCATATGAAATCTTTAATTATGTTTTTTTTATCTTCAAACATATCAGTACAAGAGTCCATTTATTGTCTTAATTTCCAGCCTCCAAGTCCAACATCTCTCTCAACTCTCTTTTTTTTTAAAAAAAAATCTCTCTCAAGTCTCGGCTCTCAATCTCCCAACAAGGGCCCTATATATATATATATATATATATATATATATATATATATATATATATTCTTATCATATTAGTAGGCCATAAAGCAACATGTCGAACAAGCATGTGTCATAGTGAAGGCGAATGATTGATCCTATATTTTTTTTTCCTTTGATAAGAAACATATCTTACAATCTTAAACATATAGTTCATAAAATTTCAAATAAAAATCCCACCTGGAAATTGAAAACATGACTCATCCCCTAAATTGTCCACACAAGAAACATCATAATTAAATCACTAAATCTAATTCATTTGAAACTTGAATTTTAATTCATATGAGACACCGAGTACAAACAACATGTTGCTTAAGAGAGAGAGAGAGTGTTAAAACAGAGGAAATGGATGTTGTGAATTGAGTTGCTACAGCAGAGCTCATGCTTTCATATATTGAATTTTTTTTAGAGAGTTTTACATACTCTTATATTTAGATGACAAAAGACACTTCTAGACATATCTGGATACAGTGACTCAAATATATAGAAAATACAAAATATAATTTTTTTTTTACTCTAAGACTACATAATATTTAATTAATTTTAAATTCCATATATTTCTGGAAGTGCATTAACTTCCAACACTCCCCTTTAATGCACTTTCTTTGTAACTCCAATCAGCTCCCTGAGATAGATGAACTTGTCTCTAGTAATAGCTTTAGTAAGAATATCAGCCATTTGATCTTGAGTCCTGCAGTACATGAGCTAAATTTCACCTTGCTCAACTGCTTCTTTGATGAAGTGAAACTTGATAGCAATGTGTTTCGTACGATCATTACTTATTGGATTCTTTCCCATGGCTATGGCTGATTTATTGTCACAATACAACACCGTAGGATCTTCTTGCTTTTCACCGATGTCTTCAAGAATTCTACGAAGCCAAATTGCTTGTGAAGTTGCTTTTGCTGCAGCCACATATTCTGCTTCTGCTAAAAATTGTGCAACAGTCTTCTGCTTCTTTGAACTCTAAGAACATATGCCTGAACCAAGTGAGAACATATAGCTAGAGGTGCTCCTCATATCATCAAGGCACCCAGCCCAATCACTATCTGAGAAAACCAATTTTGAGTCTTTCACTGGCTGGTATAAAATTCCATAATCCAAAGTGCCTTGCAAATACCTCAACACCCTTTTAGCAGCTCCCATGTGATTCTGAGTTGGACTTTGCATATACCTGGATAACAAACTTGCAGCAAACATAATGTCTGGCCTTGTTGATGTCAAATACAGAAGACTTCCAACCAAACTTCTATACAAAGAAGCATATGTCTTCTTACGACCATCATCTTGTCTCAACTTCTCATTCACAACAAGTGGTGTTTCAACAGTATTACAACCATTCATATTAAATTTTGTCAGCATATTTTTTGCATATTTCTTTTGGTAAATAAAAATCCCCTCTTCACTTTGGCCCACTTCTATGCCCAAAAAATAATGTAATAACCCCAAATCACTCATTTCATATGTTTGCATCATATTCTTTTTAAACTCAAAAAGCAGCTTCTCATCATTGCCCATGAAAATCAAATCATCAACATAGATTGAAACAATAAGAACACTTCCATTTATGTTTCTAGTATATAGTGTGGGTTCGCTTTTACTTCTTTGAAACCCATTCATGGTGAAATATTTATCAATTTCTTCCTACCAAGCTCGAGGAGCTTGTTTCAACCCATATAAGGCTCTTTTTAATTTATAAACTTTATTTTCTCCCCCTTTCACCATGAGTCCTTCTGGCTGCTCAATATATATTTCTTCTTTCAAAACACCATTTAGAAAAGCTGATTTAACATCTAATTGATAGATGCTCCGGTGTTTTTGAGCAGCATGAGCAATTAATGTTCTTATTGTCTCAAGTCTAGCAACATGAGCAAAAGTTTCATAGAAATCAATACCTGGCTTTTCAGTAAAACCCCTTGCAACAAGTCTTGCCTTGTGCTTTTGTATATTCCCATCTTGATTTAGCTTTGTTTTGTAAATCCATTTAACTCCAACAACCTCTCTGTTTTTGGGACGATCAACCAGCTCCCAAGTTTGATTTTTCTCAATCATACGTATCTCATCCTCCATCGCCTTCACCCATACTTCTTCATTTGCTACTTCTTTAAAGCTTTTTGGTTCAATGACTGAAAAATTGCAGGATTCGTAAACCTCACTCAACATTCTGGTTTTTCTTAGAGGTAAGCATGAAGATGATGAGGTTGAAGAACCACTGTCACTTGAACTTGATTTTGAGCTTGAGTTGACTGGTGTTGTAGGAAGAAAATTATCTTCATGTGGCTACCTTAAAGCTTCTTAAGGATTCTGAAAAATTGCATGAGTGATCTCCTGCACCTTTTTCTCTTTCTCCTGTACCTTTTTCTCTTTCCAATCCCAAGCTACATCTTCATAGAAAATTATATCTCTACTAACAACAATTTTGTTAGTCTCAACATTATATAATTTAAAGCCCTTAGTGTTGGAACTAGAACCAACAAAAATACATTTTTCACTCTTCTCCTCAAATTTTGATCTTTTCTGAGAAGGAATATGAACATAACAAATGCAGCCAAAAATTTTAATATGTCTCACCGAAGGCTTGATGCCGCTCCATGCTTCAAATGGAGTCATATCCTTCACAATTTTTGTTGGACATCTGTTAAGAAGGTAAACAGCTGTATTCACAGCTTCAACCCAAAAAGATTGTGGTAATCCTTTTTGACTCAACATTGATCTTGTCATCTCTACAATAGTACGATATTTCCTTTCGGTAACACCGTTTTGATGTGGACTGTAACCAGTTGTTAATTGCTTCCATATTCCTTCATTTTTGCAATAATCTTCAAACTCTTTTGAGGTATATTCACCTCCCTTGTCACTGCATATGGCTTTAATCTCCTTTCCGCTTTGTCTCTCAACAAAAGCTTTAAATTTCTTGAACACAATAAAAGTCTCTGACTTTTTCCTTCAAAAAATACACCCAAGTCATACGTGAAAAGTCGTCAATGAAGATAAGAAAATACATATGTTCATTTAGAGAAGGAGTCCTCATTCTGTCACATATGTCTGTGTGAATAAGCTCCAATGGCATTTTTGCTCTCCATAAACTTTGTTTAGGAAATGAAGCTCGCTTGTGTTTTTCAGAAATACAAGCTTCACAGGGACTCATCTTGGTCTCCATTTCAGGAAGCCCCATCACCATGTCTTTTTGCTTCAGTAATTTCAAGCCATTAAAGTTTAAATGGCAATATCTCTTGTGCCAAAGCCAAGTATCTTCAATAACTTGACTTCTAAAGGACACGGCTCCATAATGAAATTCAAGTGGAAAGCTTCTATTGCTTCTCATTTTAATGCTAGCAATGACCTGATCTTTATTCTTTCGATCAAAGATCTTGCAAGCATTATTTTCGAAACACACATAATAACCATTCTCAACTAACTGTCCAATACTAAGCAGATTCTGTTCCAAATCAGGAACAAGCAAGACATCTAGAATATATCTTGGGCCTCTATTAGTTTCAATTAATATGGTTCCCTTTCCTTTTGTTTCTACAATGGAACCATTGCCCAATTTTACTTTTGATCTCACTGTAGTATCAATGTCCAGAAATGTTTTGCTATCCCCAGACATGATTACTACACCTGCTATCAAGATACCAAATATTATCTTTCACATCAGCAATTGCTTGTGAAGCATAAAACAAATTTGCATTATCATCATTCTGTTCTTCTGAAAAATTAGCATGATTATTTGCCTTAAATCTACAATTTTTCTCAACATGCCCAAATTTCTTACAATGATAACATTTTGGCTTCCCACGATGCCAACATTTTGAAGTATCATGATTTGTTTTCTTGAAAATTTTACAAGGAGGCCTAGAGTTATTAAAAGCCTTACCTTGCTTATTTATTTCTTCTCTTTTGCTCGAGTCATCCTCCTTTGCTGAATCTGGTCTCTTCGAATCACTGACAACATCCTTCTTCTTTGAGAACGGTTGAGACTTGAGATCGAGCTTGGACTGGAATGCATTCTCAACAGACTGATCAATGTTCTGCAACCTTCTTTGTTCATGAGAGAGGAGAGAACTCATCAATTGTTGCATTGACAGAGTGCTGAGATCTTTAGACTCCTCAATAGCAGCTACAATATATTCATACTTCTCAGGTAGGCTGATTAAAATTTTCTCAACAATTCTCTGATTAGTAATGTTTTCTCCATAAGTCTTTATATGGTTGACAACATCAATGACTCTGGAGAAATAATCCTTCATGCTCTCAGATTCTTTCATTTTGAGATTTTTGAATTCCCTCCTAAGATTTTGAAGCTTGATAGCAATTTCTTTTTTGCTACCTTGAAACTCCTGCTGAAGAATTTCCCAGGCTTCTTTGGCCTTAGTAGCACCCATAATTCTTGGAAAAATGGCAGGAGAAACTTCATTCTGAATTTCAGAGAGAGCTTTAGCATCATTTATTCGATTTGTTTCAAGAGCCTTTTTCAGCTCATCAGAAAGTTCAACTCCATCAGCAGGTTCAGAAAAGCCTTTGTCAACAATACTCCACAACCCTTCAGCTAGCAATAGAGTCTTCATTTTCACCTTCCAGAACTCGTAATTTTCTCCACCAAATACTGGTAGAATCGAGTGTGACGAACCAACAAATTCCCCAACAAGAGACGCAATGTTGCAGTTGTATTTGTAAAGACCTAGAAGATTTGGAACACTGATGACAGACCCAGAGTATTTGCTACAGCAGAGCTCAGGCTTTCATATATTGAATTTCTTTTTTTTTAGAGAGTTCTACAGACTCTTATATTAAGATGACAAAAGATACTTCTAGACAGACCTTGTGTGGCTGCTGTGAGTTGCAGCAGGTTAGAGAATCTTGCTCTTTCGTTAAAGGCTTACGACTTTCAGAAACTTTGCACTTTCATGATTTCATGATCGTCTGTTTACGGGGTATGTGTTTAGATAATCCTAGAACTGCTTTGTGTTATTTTCTGGAGACTATGGTTTTGTTGAAACCAGCTGGTGCATAATTTGAATTCGCAGGATGTTGGGACAGTTGTTAGTTGGGCCAGAGACTTTCTTGAAGAGTGGAAAATTGTTCACTGTGTGGTTAATACCAAGTCTAAGGAGTTGGATTCTGATCTCTGCAAATGGAAACCTTCAGAGGAGGGTTTCTTTAAGATCGATTCGGATGCGGCAACTGATTACAAGAACCGTTTAATTGGTTTTGGTGTTATCATTAGGGATGGGTCTGGTCAGGTTAAATTTGCTGCTGCTCAGAATGTGAAGGCCATGTGGTCTCCTCTTGTGGCGGAAGCTATGGCTGTTAAGCGTGGCATCCTCATGGCGTTGGATTCGGGTTTGATGCCTGTCCAAGTTGAAACGGATTCCCTCCAGTTGGTTAAGCTGATTAGTAACGGGGTGATATAGGCTCAGTTATCAGTGAGATCATGGCTTGGTCGAGTTGCTCCCTAGTTGGTCTATCCGTCATATTCCCCAGAAAGGTAATCTTGCTGCTCACACCTTACCAAATATGGCCCTTTCTGTTGATTCGGACTGCTGCTGGGTGGATGATATCCCCCCCCCCCTGTGTGGAGAGGATTGTCAAGTTTGATGCTTCTGTGTAGTGTTTTGCTCTCTTCCTTTTCAAAAAAAAAAAAAAAAACATAATATTTTTTTTTACTTCAAGACTACATAATATTTAATTAATTTAAAATTCCAGATATTTCTGGAAGTGCATTAACTTCCCAACAGATAGAACCCACTCCCTTATAGAAAAGAAAACTTATATTTATCCGCTACTAAGTACTAACAACATTATTAATGTAATTTATATAATTTAGAAAAAAAATACAAAGCTACAGATATAGAGATAGATCTATATCTACCAGACTTCCTGTTCAGCATCAAACGAAATCTCAAACACTGAAAATGGGTTCTTTACATCCCAAAAGAAAGGTGAATTTTTTTTTTTTTTTTTTTTTTTATCTATGTCTTTTCTATTTTCACAGGCAGGTTGGAGACAATCTAGGCCTTTTCGATGCACTCATGATGGTAGTATCAGCGCTTGAGTATTGTGTCTTCTGCTCAGTCGCAGGACTTTTTTTCTTAGAATGACAACCTTCATCCCAACAAGGATCAAAAGCAGAGAAACCAACAGTGTTGGTTTCTTTGAAGTCGGGTGTTTGATTTAAGTCAAAACCAAGACCTCGACCGGCAACCGAAATACTAAAGTTCAGCTGAAATTTCTTCAAGGCATCTGGATTAGGATCAACAAGAGATAAATCAACAATATTGTTAGTTTCTTCGAAGTTGGGTGATTCATTTAAGTCAAGACCAAGACATGAACCCGTAACCGGAATACTAAAGTCGGGCTGAAAGTTCTTCAATGCATCTGGACAAGGATCAGCAGGATATAAACCAACAATGTTAGTTTCTTCGGAGTTGGGTGATTGATTTAAGTCAAGACCAAGACCTGAACCAGTAACCGGAATATTAAAGTCGGACTGAAAGTTCTTCAAACCATCTGGACAAGGATCTGTAGGAGAGAATCCAACAATGTTAGTTTCTTTGATGTCGGGTGATTGATTTAAATCAAAACCAATACTTGGACCAGAAATTGGAATAGTAAAGTCCTTCGAGGCATCTCCATAAAGTAATGGCCTACCATCTCGGCATGTTCGTTTCTCGTCTGTATTAAATTGATGGACTACATTCGATCCCAAAAAGAATTTTGGATTTGTTAGGGAACTGGTGGCTATCGTGCGATCAAATGAAGCAGATGCTGTTGATGATAAATGGTTAGAATGGTGAATTTCAATGCAACTCCTAGCAGAAAATAAGATTTGGGGACATAAAAATTGAGTTTTGGTTTTTAAGATTGTGTTGGAGAACTTACTTGCACTCACTGGATAAGACTTCTTAGAAATGGTTAGATTGTTTCCAGGACCATTAGAAGAATTTTCCGGCTGGTTGTTTGGGAGGGGATTAAGTTTGATGTTAGTAGAGCCAATGTAATTACTGAAAGGGCTAGGATGATGCCTCATCATTCTTGATCTAGTATGAGCATTATGAACCTTAATATGGCCTCCAAGAGCCTGATAGTTAGTGAACACTCTATCGCAATGGGCGCAAGGATAGGTGCGTGCTTGATTCTCTGATTTTTCTCTATCAGCGACCAAAAAGGAATTCATTATTGAGGTTGAAAAAGAGAGATCTATCAGAGGTATTGTTGAGAAGATGAGAAAGGAAAAGGCAAATGCAAGAAGAACAACGCAATGATCAACAATACTTATTTCATACCCCTTTTATATCCATTTTAGAGGAGGAAAAAAAGTCATTTCAGTTAAGACTAATTAATGCAAATATCCTAAAAAGAAATCATTTAAAGAGAAAAAGCACAGAATCTACAAATATTAAAGGTGCCAAAGAAGAACTGTGTTTAGTAGCCGTATATAGCAAATTTTCCAAATTTAGAATAACCCCCCCATAAATGCTCAAATAAATCATCAAGGCATTGCAAGAAGTACACTAGCTATTAGTGTGATGACACGTGTTGCTTAAATTTTGTTCATCTGTCAAAAGGTAAGTTGGGAAACTTAAAGAATACCAAGAATGAAAGCAGGCTATGAAAGACTCTACCTCCCTGATCGTAACAGTTGCAGACAAAGTGTAGACAAAGTGGATAACTTAATAGTTAGAACTCTTATGAGTGCAAAATAGTTCTTATCATAGGCAATTAATTAATGAGCATGTATGGTCAAGAAAACAACAAGTGAATGTTAGCCATTTACTCTTCTAATACTTTGAACGAGATTTAAAATGTGACTACTATAGAGCCTCCTAGATTCAAGTCTTAACAGTGGTCAAGTTTTCTCCACAGATGAAGAAACAAAAGCAATTATGTTAATTTTGTATAATGACTATCAAAGGATGAGATCACACAGAGACACAGACCATGACATTCTCATCCAAGTTTTTTTTTTTTTTTTGTAAGGAAAACGTGTTTCCTTAAATAGATGAGTTAGTATAAAACAAAAAAATTATTATAGATTTATTATTAAACACAAGTTGCATATGCTTCTCTGAGATTAGACATCATTTAAACTGGACTTCACAAATATAATTAGACTATAACTATTGCAATGTTAAGCAAGAACTTGACCAAATAAGGAAAAAGCTGTAACCCAAACAATACAACTCAACTTCTAATATTGAAGTTCCAATAATTCTTTTGTGATGAAAAGCTAAGATTTTTTTTGTTTTATTCATATGAAGTGATTTTGTTCACCGGAAAAGAAATTAATACAAAATTGGTTCAATATCAAGAATTTTAGCAAAATCATGATACATATTTGAACCCCGCCACCAAATTCAAAGAAAAAAAAAACCCTCAAAACAGAAAAAAATGTAAAAGAACATAAACAACGGGTATTGATTTTGCAGGCAATACCATATATGCTCACTCTTAATTTTAGATATCTTGATTAATGTATTGACATAGCTTTATTAAATCCACTCAAAATGGATTGACTAGCTACCACAATTAAGCATGATGGGCGAACTAATAAGGGAAACAAAACATTAATATGAATTCATGGTTGCTCATTTTTAATCTTGCCATTTGTTTCATTCATGGTTCATGCATAAATCAAAATTTATATTTGGACACATTTACCTGAAAAGAGCATATGTGAGTTGTACTAGAGTCTTCTCCAATCAAAAATGCACTCGAATTCAAGTAAATGTGAAATTAGAATCCTAGTTTTGTTAGTAATGAAACCATCTTGAATTCAAGTAAATGTGAAATTAGAATCCTAGTTTTGTTAGTAATGAAACCATTCTCTCTCTCCGGATATCTAAGAACCATGTCATCTGTTTCCATGTAACTAAAATCATATTAGTATCTATCTTCTTCTCCAATTATTCACTTAAATGTATCAATGCTTTCTTACTATTTTCACATACTTTCAATACTTACCTTAGCAGAAAGCAACTACAGCCATAGGATTTCCCTAGTAATCTAGCAGCAGAAGGTTAACTACTTCTTTCTTCAGTAAGCATGTGCAGTAGAGAAAAACCAAAAGCCCTTAGAGTTAAGTTGATCAATATGAACGGTTTAAGTTGAATTTTGGGGAGATGGGGTGGAAAAGAGGAAAGTTCATGCAGTGGATTGGGGGACTATATGTAAACGTAAAAGTCAGGGGGGGCTAGGAATTGGGAGAGTTTTGGACAAAAACAAAAGTTTGCTAGCCAAATGGGTGTGGAGATTTGGAAGGGAGACATGGTCTCTTTGGAAACGGGTTTTGTGTGGGAAATATGGGATATCTCTTTCTAGTCTTAGTTGGAATTGGAATGTGCCGTCCTCAGCTTCTTTCTTCTCGAAGGCTGTGGGCAGTCTTTTTATTGAAGGTTCTTTAACTGCAAATATTCTTGAAGGGGGTTTGAAAATTCAAGTGGGCTGTGGTGACAGAATTTGTTTTTGGGAGGATGTTTGGTGGGAGGACAGCCCTCTGAAAATGGTTCATCCAAGAATCTACGCTTTGGCTTCAAAAAAGAGTGGCACAGTTATGGTTTTCGGAAGTTGGCAAGGAGAGAAGTGGAATTTGAATGTTCATCTAAGGAGAAGAGTGTTTGACTGGGAGGTGAATTTGTGGAAGGCGTTTCTCATGTCCCTTCAGTGTATTGTTATCAGCAAGGACATTTCAGACTCAGTAGCTTGGCTGCATTGCCCCAACGGTGAATTTTCGGTTAAGTCCTTCAGAAGATGCATTGAGGACAGTTTCGGTGTTGATCCGACGGATTCTGTTTTTTCATGGGAAGGGATAACCTCTCCTAAGGTAGAGGTTTTTATGTGGCAGCTCATTAAAGGTAGGGTTATGGTCAAACAAGTAATGGATCATTTTGGTATGCTTGTGAATGATGGCTTGGAATGTCCGTTATGTAGGGAGGGTCTTGAATCAATAGATCATCTCTTTTTACATTGTTCTTGGGCGTGGAGTGTTTGGTCAAAGTGTATGGGGTGGTGGGATGTGGTGGGTTGTTGCACCAGCTCTTTGAAAGAGTGGTTTATAGGTTGGAAGGGTCTTTGCCCAAATAGGAAGTATGGGAGAGTTTGGAGTACTGTTTTTCAAGCCATTGTGTGGTCTTTATGGGAAGCTAGGAATGTGGTGGTGTTTAAAGGAATTCCAGCAGATGTAAACTATTTCACAGACTTGATAAAGTTTCGAGTTGTTTGGTGGTTCAAACACCACGGGTAAGGTTGTTCAGAACCGATTTCTATTATGCTTGAGAATTTGAAGGAATGCTGTTCTGAAACCAAACCTCTGAAACACACCCCTGTCAAAGGATGGAGCCCTCCAGATTTTGATGTTCTGAAATTTAATGTTGATGGCTCAGTCAGAGGCAATCCTGGTCGTGCAGGGATTGGGGGGGTCTTGCGTGACTCAAGTGGAAAGGTGTTGTGTCAATTTTCTATTTTTATAGGGTATCTAGATGTTGAAGAAGCAGAAATTCTGGCAATTCAAAAGGCTATCAATCTTTGTGCTTCAAAGCCAAGTTTCAGTGGGAGGGAGATTGATGTTGTTAGCGATTCCAAAGCAGCGGTGGCTTGGGTAAATGAAGCGGGGGTCGGTAATATCAAATTAATAGAAGTTATCTATGATATTCGATCCAAGCTTGTCCTCCTGGGAAACACTAAAGTGATCTACAACTCTAGAGCCTCGAATGATTATGCTGACAGTCGCGCAAAAAGGGGTTCAGCTTCAAATGGGGAATACATCAGCTGGGGAGACATCTAGTTTCCTAGCTGCCTTGTCTTCTCTCGTTTAAGTTTCGTTGTTTGTTTATGGGACGACTTTCTCTCTAGTTTTTCTGGTGTTTTGTGTGTTACTTCCCTGCATTCTTTTGCTCTGTTTTTTCTCACCTTTGTTCCCCCCCTCCCCCTATATGTTTTGTTTGTTGTCGGGTGTGTGGGGTTGTGAATTTTGTCCCCTCAAGCTTGTTTCGTTTTTTTGGGCGTTCTGCTCTGTTAGATGGTCTGCTCTGCTTATTTTGTTTCAATAAAGTTGGCTGCTTTCAAAAAAAAAGTTGAAAGGACATCCATAACGTGATATGGTATATAAATGGTAAATTGGTAAGTGATGCTACAATATTGGAATAGGGTTGTCAACATTGATCTTTTTTAAAAACAATAAAATGTATAATATAATCCTATCATTTAACATCTTTTTAAGCATTTTGGTAATCCTATCATTTAAAAGAGTTTTTTTAATTCACACTCAAATGGCCAACAACTTTTCTTTAAATGTTCTATTTACACTTTACTTTTAAAAGATCTACTTGAAGAAGCTCATCCAAATGGAGATCTACTTGAAAAAGCTCATCCAAACGGAGGTTTAATATGGTTTCTCTAGTAGCCAAAACCATTTTAATATCGAAAGATCTTTTAAATTATTTTTTGGCTGTTCGGCATCCATTTAAGAAGAGCTTTATTAATTTTAGGAAAAAAAATTATGAGAAAAACTCAAAATTTGAGATTCTTTGAGAAGTTCTTCTTAGTTTTTTTTTTTAAATAATAAATTAACTCAAATGCCTTTATAATATTTTAGATATTTCATTACGTCCTTATTATAATAAAAAAGTTTATTTTATTTTATTTTTAATTTTTGGTTGTAATTCATCACTATCAAACACTTTTATAGACAATGTCAAACAATTTTCTAATCTAAAAGGTATTTTTTAATTATATACCAATCAACATAAAACTTATTGTTAAAACTCTACCTTATAAAAGTTTTATTGGAAAAGTCATTCCAAACACATCACATTATAGATCGGTAACAGAGAAATTAATGAAAAATCATATTGCACATAGAATAGACAAAGATTAACGGATAGAGTAAACTAATCACAAATGTAAAAAGATCATCAATAAAAAAAAAATCGCAGAACTAATGTGAATCCAAAAATTACTAAAAGTAAGAACATACCTGGAACTCAACACTATTTCTCCATTTGGTTATTGCCAAACTTCAGCCTCTAGTTATAGTTGCTTCCGCCTAATTCTCCCATCAACTTTAATGAATGACTTGAACACATTTATACAAGGATAGATTACTCGGCTCCCAAGTACTGCAACAAGAAGATTTTAACTCTATAATGTAACTTAATCCAATTCAAGAATTTCTAACTAATATCATTGTTGGACAAGGATAGATTACTCAGCTCCCAAGTACTGCAACAAGAAGATTTCTAACTCTACAATGTCGCTTAATCCAACTCAAGAATTTATAATCAATATCATTGTTGGACACGAATAGAATACTCAGCTCCCAAGTACTGCAACAAGAAGATTTCGAACTCGAAAATGTAACTTAATCCAACTCAAGAATTTATAACAAATAGCATTGTTGGACAACGATAGATAACTCAGCTCGCAAATATTGTGACAAGAAGGTTTCAAACTCTACAATGTAACGAATTCAACTTAAGAATTTTCAGCATATCCAATTTGACTGAAACTCCATTAAATCAATCATTTGTCTTCTCAGTGACACATGCTTGTTCTTCCCTAGACAAAAAACATATAACTGCCTTAGTTTGTGATAGATGTGTTCTTTAAGGCCTACTAAAAACTTGTTAAAATACAAAATCTTGATCTGTCTATAAAAGAAACCATATTTGAGAGTTTTGTACCCTGCATACCATTTCCAAGCCTGTCATCCATTTACTATCTTTTCAATGTTTCCACAAGATAAAAAAGCTTTGAATAAGGTATTATTCTAAACCGTATAATTTATCGATTCAGTGGGTACAACAATCAGGAAAGTACGAATCACACACAAATGAGATGACAGAACGCTTCCTACCTTTAATGGATAAGAAAAAAAGGAAGATATATCTACATATAACCAACAATAAAAGATACCCTTTTAACTACAAAAGAATCACCGAACATAAACAGTATATAGTATTCCTAAAGTAAATATATTTCTCTTCTGGATGCTTCGTTATCTCTCCATCTTCTGTATACAAACTCCATGAAACTCTCAAAAGCTAATTCCTGTCATGAGATTGGACCAATGTCTTTTAACATATATTTAAAATTGTCTTTTTTAATTCCTTTTTTCCCTTAATAAGAAACATATCTTACAATCTTAAACATATAGTTCATACAATTGCTAACAAAAATCCCACATGGATATCGAAAACGTGACTCATCCCCTATATTGTCCATACAAGAAATATCATAATTAAATCAATAAAGCTAATTCATTTAAAACTTGAATTTAATTCGTATGCAACACAAAATACAAACGACACGTTGGTCAAGAGAGATAGAACCCACTCCCTTATAAAAAAAAAACTTAAATTTATCCAATATTTTAAAAAGCGTGAAGTGGTTCGAGGTATTTTGTACTTGTGAGGCGGGACAGTCACCTCGATTTAGAAATATTAAATAATGTAAAAAAATTAAAATAATTCAGAATGTGTATGATTTGGGTGTTGTGTTAGGTTTTTTTTCTAGGAAGAGATTTTTTTTTTGAATCAGAGGTGTTGTTGTTTGATGACCGTGAGTGGGGCATTTGATGAGTATGAGTGAACTATTAGGGTTTTAAAATATTAAATGTAACTTAGACAACTTCAAAACATGGAGGTTTGATTAAAAAAAAAACTTTGATTCCAAACTCACTATTTCACAACACAAAACCAAATTGATATGGTACCAAAACTCCCCACTTCACCACCCAAAACCAAATTGATATGGCATCAACTCACCACTCCACCGCAAGTCGGTTCGACCTTGAGGCGGTCACCTCATTGCCCCAAGGCATAGACATGACGCCGGTTCCAATTTGGTTCGGTTCCTGGTTCAGAACCGGTGGTTCCGGTTCTAGGGAAGTTCCGGTTCCGGTTCAAACGGTTCAGTTTTTTTTTATTTTTTATTTTTTTTAACCAATCAGTCAATCACCGTTGACTGTCCCATTACCTAACGCTAACCTACCCATGCCATACATCATACATGATACATATGGACATACCCATTACCAACCCCAACCCTAACCCATTGCCACTACCCAAGTACCTAAAATCTAGATCCCAAATCACCATCACTATCTCTCTCTCTCTCTCTCTCTCTCTCTCTCTCTCTCTCAAATCACCAAAAACTCTCCTCCTCCTCTCTAAACCCAGAACACAAATCCTCTGCAACTATCCTGATCCAACCCTAAAAATGCCATCCTGACACACCCCTAAATCAAAAATCAACCTCTCTATCTCAAATCACCCCCAAATCACAAATCAACCCCAAATCAACAACTCCAACCGCAGAAGAGATCGATCGTCGACGATGAAGAAGAGATAAAGAAGATCAGGCTTAATCGAAGGGTTTGGCGTCATTTTGGGTAGAAAAGGTAGAGGTTTTGGTGTCGTTTTGGTAGAAGGAAGTTAGAGAGAAGTCATAGCTTTTAGTTAAGAGAGATGGAGTTTAAACGACTAAGTTTGGTCTGAGAAACATGGGTTTTTATACCTAGGGTTTTTTTTTAGATTAAAAAAAAGAAATCAGAAAAGGAACCTGTGGTTATAGAACCGGAACCAAACCACCGGTTATGGAAAATAGCGAACCGAAACTGGAACCTCACTGGTTCCGGTTCACGGTCCAATTCCGGAACAAAAGGGTTTATGATCCGCTTATGGAGGCCACGGTTCTAGTTCGGTTCCACGATTGGAGCCGGGAGGTTCCTGTTCACGGTCCAATTCCGGAACAAAAGGGTTTCCGATCCGCTTCTGGAGGCCACGGTTCTAGTTCGATTCCACGGTTGGAGCCGGTTCTTGGAACCGAACCGGCATCCTGTCTAACAATGCATAGTCATTTAAAAACAGTCATGAGGAGCTAGCCTCAAGGTGGCTACCTTGACTGATTTTTAAAACATTGAATTTTTCCGCTACTAACAATATTATGCATGCAATTATTTATAATAAAGAAAAAAATATACAAAGCTTCAGTTGTAGAGATAGATAATATCTACTAGACTTTCTACTCAGCATCAAAAGAAATACCTAACTCAGGAAATAAGATCTCTACATCCTAAAAGAGATGTGGTTTTTTCTTTTTATCCTAGTCTTCTTTATTTTCATAGGCATGTGGGAGACAATCTTAGGCCTTTTCGATGTTCTGATGATGGTAGTATCAGCAAGCGCAGTAACTTAGTATAGTGCCTTATTGATGCAGACGGAAGCTTTGAGAAAGACAATCACACGATTTTGAACAACCTGTGTTCTTGAATCCTGTTGATTCCAACGAATACCAGGAAAAAAGAAAGGAAAAAACTGAGTAAAAACTCAATGAATTTTATTTCACCAAAAACTGAACTCCAAAACCTAAAACAAACTAGTTAAATAGGAAAAGAAATAATCCGACTTCCACAAGGAATCGAAGGTCTTCTAGATAACTAAAAACTACTAAACCAAATCAAAAAAAAGAAAATCCTATCTAAAACAGAAAACCAAATAAAAAGGAAAAACTACTAAATTGTCGCGTAAGAAACTTTAACTGCCCGTAAAACAATCTAAACGGCCTTTTTTTGACCCCTTCCAAGCCTGGTCACGGTAAACATAGTTCCCGTGATAAATTGTAGAGGACGTCCCGAGCTTTCCGAAAACATATTATAATAGCGAATCTGAGCCCGTACGCAAAAGTTATGACCCTCCAAAGTCAGGCCCGTTTTGGATGCTCCAAGCAACCCAAAAACGAGTTTGCAATCCGATCCGCATCATTTATGCTCTTCAGAAGTCACATAACTTTTTATCTTAGACTGACAACCTTCATCCCGACCTGAAAATGGACAAGGATCAACAAGAGAGAAACCAACAGTATTAGTTTCTTTGAAGTCAAGTGATATATTTAAGTCAAGACCAAGTCCTGGACTAGGAGTCGGAATACTAAAGTCGAGCCGAAAGTTCCTCAAGGCATTTGAAGACGGATCAACATGAGACAAACCGAAAGTGTCAAATTCTTTGAAGTCAGTTGATTGATTTAAGACAAGACCAATACATGGACCAGCTACAGAAATACTAAAGTCGGGCTAAAAGTTCTTCAAGGCATCAAGACAAGGATCAACATGAGAGAAACAAACGGTGTTAGTTTTTTTGAAGTCAGGTACTTGATTTAAGCCAAAACAAAGACCTCGATCGAGAGCCGAAATACTAAAGTCGAGCTGAAAGTTCTTCAATGCATCTGCACAAGGATCAATAGGAGATAAGCCAACAGTGTTTGTTTCTTCAAAGTCACCGATTGATTTAAGTCAAGACAAGACCTGAACCCGTAATCGGAATAATAAATTTCATCAAGGCATCTGTACAAAATATTATTCCTTCATTGAAAGAATACAGAGAAAGAAAGCAGGCTATGAAAGACCCTACCTCACCGTTCGTAACAGTTGCAGATATGATAAGTGTTGACAAAGTCCATAGCGGGATATGAAAGAATATTATTTTGCATAAAGTCAGGGTTAGTCTTTCATAGATGCAATTGTTACAATCAGTTATCATGTCTGCAACTGTTACGATCAATGAGGTAGTCTTTCAAAGTCCGCTTTCATTCTTCGTATTCTTTCGGTGAAACAATATTATTATTTTGTAGAGATGCCTTGAACTTTAGTATTCCGATTTCTGATCCCAGTCTAGGTCTTGACTTAGATTAATCACCCGACTTCAAAGAAACTAAAACTGTTGGTTTCTCTCATGTTGATACTTTTCCAGATGCCTTGAAGAATTTCAGCCATACTTTAGTATTTTGGTTAATGGTCTCTAGGTCTTGATCTTGACTTAAATCAATCACCCGACTTCAAAGAAATTAACAATGTTTGTTTCTCTCTTGTTGATCCTTGTCCAGATGCCTTCAATGACCTTTCAGCCCGACTTTAGTATTACGGTTATTGGTTAAGGTCTCGGTCTTGACTTAAGTCAATCACTCGATTGCAAAGAAATTAACATCGGTGGTTTATCTCCTATTGATCCTTGCCTAGATGCCTTGAAGAACTTTCAACTCGACTTTAGTATTCCGGCTCCCGGTCCACGTCTTGGTCTTGACTTAAATCAATCACCAGACTTCAAAGAAAATAACACTATTGGTTTCTCTCCTATTGATCGTTGTCCATTTTCAGGTCGGATGAAGGTTATCAGTCTAGGAAAAAAAGTTATGCGACATGTGAATAGCATAAGGCATAGTACTCGGTTGATGTGCTTGCTGATACGGCCATCATGAGAGAATCGAAAAGGCCTAAGATTTTCTCCTATATGTCGGTGAAAATATAGAAGACGTGGATAAACACTACAAGAAAAAAGGGCTATTGAGATGATTTTTTTTCGTCTCAATAGCCCAAAATTCGTCCCTATAGACCTATTGGGACGAAAAAAATCTGTCCCAAAATACGTCGCTTCAGATGAATCACAATAGGTTCTTTGGGATGAAAATTGAAATTCCCTTTGATACTGTACATAGACAACCTTAAATAATTATTTTTCCCTTTAGATATCCTATAATGGATCATGGCTTCAAAGGACACCCCATTGCCCATTCCCCCTACCCGATTCACCTACCCACCCATAAGGTCCATCTCATCACACAACAATTTCTGACACCTGACTTGGAAGCAATGCAAAGGCTTATCAACTTTGCTACTGTTTTGAATTTGTTAGTTCTAGCATAATTGTTATATATAATCTATATATGTTAAAAAAAATTATTGATTTTCTTTTAGTCAAAATTTTATTTGTAGATTAATTTCCATAATTTAAGTTTTATTTTTATATGATAAACAAATTGATATTAAAAAATGTTTATCGTAGCATTTAATTAAACTATTTTGTTAAAATCATATATTGTCAGATCAAATGGTCTATCGTTAATCGTACTCAGAATAAAGAGACTTTCTTTATATTTTTCAATTTAATAGAAAAATTTAATATTTGAATCCCTATCACAAAAGTTAAGGAGAAATGTACAACAACTTTTCTCTAAAAAACGGTTTTGCAATTTAGATTCTTATTCTAAAAATATTATTATTTTTGTTCTAATAAGTCCTTAAATCTCAAACTTTTTTCTTTTCTTTTCTTTTTTCAAAAAAAATCTCAAAATTTTTAGGGACGAATAATTCATTTCGTCCCAATACACATCCTATTGGGACAATTTTTTTTTTTCGTCCCTAAAAGTCTCGTCACTTTTGCACTTTTTAGAGACATAATTTTTTTCGTCCCAATAGACATTCTATTGGGACAAATATTTAGTCCCAAAAAGTCTCGTCAAGTTTGTCATTTTTAAGGACGATTAATTTGGTTAGTCCCAATAGACGTTCTCTTGGAACGGATTTTTTCGTTCCTAAAAGTTTATTAAGGTTTACAGTTTTTAGGGACGAATATATTATTGTGTCCCAATAGACGTTCTATTGGAAAGAATTTTATTTGTCCCAAAAAATTTCATCCCTATAACCCATTTTTCTTGTAGTGAAAAAAACCATTTCTCTTTAGGATGCAGAGAACCCAGTTTCTATATTATGGATTTTTAATCGAGACGGACGCTCGTCCGCCTCGCCTCACTAGTACAAAACTCCTCGAACCACTTCACACTTTTTAAGACATTGGTGCAATTAAGAAATTACATGCTAGAAAAAGTTATTACATCAGATATGAGGGTGCCACAATGGATGATTGGCAAGATATGATAAGTGGACAATGATAAATTGGTGCATTGATGAAGCAATAAACTAAACAGTTCGGACAGAATCAGCTGAGAATTACTTGAGCTTTTGGTAATCCGTCCATTAAAAAAAAAAGTCAAATTAACATGTTGTTCAGAGTTGCATTCGATCAATCAAAGTATTTTGATAAGGTTGTATTTGTCTTTTACTATTATCTCTGTTTTCTGCCAGATCTCTTTCCCGCAATTCTCCGGTAAAAAATGTTCAACCTGCTTGGCAGATGAGTTTATCTTGTTTCTCAGCAAGGAAAATTATGGTTTCTCCATGTTAAAACAAGAATTTTGGACTACACCGATATCGAGTGACTTGATGTGAAGTAGAATACATCATAAGGAAAAAAGAGAAGGCACCAAAACCCGTGATCAAAGACAATGAAAAAAGGAAAAAAGAGAAGGCCACAAAAGCCATGATCAAAGATAATGAAAAAGGACAAGTTGATAAGGACTTAAAGAAGGAAATTGCTCTGGATTAAGAATATTGGCTCATGACAAATGAACTCAACACCAAAAAAAGATTTTCCCACTTGAGTTTTGCCTAAACATATGCATAAAATATAACATTCGATCCAACTATAAACCTTTGCATACAAGTAAATAAACATCAAACAATCAAACAAAAACATATTCAGACAAAAAGGGTATTACTTAAACAATTCATATTACACAACAATTTGAGAGAGAGAGAGAGGGAGAGAATTGCCTGCAGAAGGGATCTGTTTTCCTCGGCTTCTCCATTGGTGAGAAAAAATGATCCACCGTTGTATTTGGATTCAGCTACATCGTTAGCTTGCATGCGGAGACGAACCATTTAAAATTTCACGATTGTATAACTTGTTTGATTTTCATTTGTGCTATTAAAATTTAGATCACAATATTAGTCATTTAATCATAAAAGTATTAGTAATGACAATATAATAAATACACAAACAATAAATAAAGTTGAATGAAATGGAAATTCTACTAAATCATAGGATGATTGATGTTTGTTAATTTCAAAAGTGAAACCTCACCTCCTCTGACAATCTCTTTGGCCACAAGCGACCCAAGATTGGCCACTGGAGGAATCGCCACCTTCTTTTTTCTTAATGGAGGTGTGTAGAATGGATCCCTGTGGCATCCTCGACGACAGACGTCAATAACGTCGACAAAAGAAGAGGCTGACTCCTCTGCGAACGACGGCTACCCTATACACAAAACACATTCACCAAGTATATTCATACGAAAAAATCCAACAAATCTTGTTAAGGCAATAATAAAGGGATATTATCCAATTCTCCTCTATAGTTTACCATATTCCCCGTTTTTCCATCTAGTTTCATTAATGGCCAAAAGTCCCCTTCTATTGGGGGGCAAATTGGTCTTTTGTCTATTATTATGTTAAAAGTATTACTCATTATTTATATGTTACTTAATATTTATTTTAAAAATATTGATGGAGAAGACTTGATCTCCTCCATCCATAAACTCTTTACCATTGAAGAAAAAATGAAATAAAATTAAAAAAAAACTAAAATCTAGAAGAGATCTGGATTGCCAAATTTCCATATCGCTTCGCCAAGATCGTTCGAGAGCTCTTATCAGATGGAGCTCCGTTTGAATGAGTAGCATCTCTTGAAGAAACTTCCCAAATATTTGAGTTTGCTCTTGCTCACTCGCTCACTGAATGAAGCATGCGAGGGAAGGGAACCAAAGGACTAGACCCAAATATTGTCAAAGATAAAGGCACGCCTATATCATCGAGGATGGAGCGCTAACAGAAACTCCATCATCGAAGATGGAATAACACTCCAAATGGAGCATAAACTCCATCATCAAAGATGGAACATCGCTCCATCGGAGCATATCTCCAAATATTAAAAGTAAACCTGTTGGAGAAAATCCGCACACAAACACGCAAATCATAACCACACACAGATAATAAGAAAGCAATAAAGAAGAATATAAGACATGAGAAATTTTACGTCATTTAGTGTAATTAGCCTACATCTACGGAGCACACCTGCACTCAATCCACTATCAGAGTTTGATTACAATCTCACAGTCTCTCTCTCCCTCTCTCACAAACTTGCTCTCTCTATCTCTCTCTCTCTCTCTCTCTCTCTCTCTCTCTCTCTCTCTTTCTATTTTCTACCCACTATAGGTTACCAATAACATAGGGTTACATTAGTATTTATATTCGAGCACTAGGTAGGCCAAATCCCACAAGGAAAGACTTTTCTTCCCGTATAAGAATCTTTATCGTGCACAGATTACGTCATTACCGCGGTCTGGGTAACAGTCTGCAACCCACACCATGAACCATGGAATATCTCTATGAACCACCGCTCAGAATACCATGGTTAGCTTTTTCCTTCCTTAGCCATGGTCTACACCGTGTGATTCCTCTGTGATCTGCCATAGTTGACACTGCGGTTGGTCAACCGTGATCCATGTCGCGGTCTTCTTCTATTGATCGATTTCAAGCTTCAACAAAATCAAATCAAGGTATAATGATAAATGAAAATTTGTTTTAAAAACAATTAATAAACCATTAGATGCATAAGATTCCATGTGAACAAAATAATATTTTGAAAGGTAATAGAGTTGAATCTTTTTCATTTTTATCTTTTCTTCTATTTGTTTATACACGTGGAGTGAGAGAACTCAAATTTGAGATATTGTCGAGCTAAATTAGCACCATTAATTACCATCAAGTCGCAATGAGCGGTGGTTAACTCTATTTTAAGGGCGGTGGTAATCTTTTCCTCTACTTTTAAACGTTGATTAATAACTATATTGGGATCAAGAATGTGTAATTGAAGAACACTTACAACTTAATATCCAAAATACAATTGACCCTTATCCACAACTCAACCATTGGAGAACTGAATTGAGTGTGGAGAGGAGTCTCATTAAGCCTAGATAGATTATTTAGCCGGGATAGCTTGTATTGGAGTGCTCACAACCCATCCCTTCCATTCAAGTGAGCTAGTTTTGAAACACCTTAGTATGGATGGTTTAAAACATTAATTGACATCAATTATGAGCCAAGAGTTAGAGTGCCTACTTAACCCACAAAGACATCACAATTTAATCTCTAACATGAATTGGGAGTTGGAGTGCCTACCCAATCCAAGAAGAGTATCAAACGCATTAAAGTCCAAACTCAACCTCTAAGTGAATCAAGAGTTGAAGCGCCTACTTGATTCACAAAGAATTTCAATTAAAGTCATTTACTCAAGTAAGTTTAATAATCCAACAAGAATCAAAAGTTAGAAAGCCTACTCAACTCAAGAGGATAACCAAACACAATTAAACACAATGAATGAAACTATATAAATCAAATCTAAAATATGGTGGAAAACCTACAACCCATGAATTTATTACATCAACCCCCAAATTGAGTTTAGTTACTCATAATGCTAATACAAAGGAAATAAAGGAAACAAGAGTAGAGAGTGAACCCATTGGAGTGCTGAGATTCCTTCTTCTTCAAGTCCTCTTCTTCTCCAAAGATTGCCAAATGAAAGCTCATTGAGTGGGTAATTGGGATTTGGTGAAATGAAGGTTAAATGGGTGATGTAGAGAGTGATTTGGTGAAGGAATTGATAGGAAATGGATTTGGATTTGGTAGGAGGATATTCCTAGATCTAGAGAGAGAAAAAGTCAGAAAAATGTAAGTGTGGGTGTGTGGTTGATCTAACAAACGAATCTATATATAGGATTCCCGAAATAGGTTTGAAATATTATTGTGGCGAAGTTTGATGCTTGTAATGCACGGGTAGTGTGCGGGTAGAGTACCCGCGCAGTGACCCTCGCGGTGACCTGATGCCTTCTGATCTGCTTCCTGGTTTGGGTATTTTCATGGGAAGTGCGCGGGTAGGGACCCGCGCAGTACCTGTGTTCTGGGCAATGTTAGGGACTGGTCCTCCCATGCGCAGTTGGTGCGCAGGTGTAAACCCGTGCACTGGTCAAACTTCAACTTCCCTCTATCTGTGCACTGGTAGGATACCCTCGCTGTACCTGCACACTGAAGCTTCAATTCTTTAGTGACTGGCCTGTTTCTGTACGAACTTTACGATTTCCAATTCTTATATCCAAATTGCACCATTTGACCTCTTTTTTGCACAAAAGTCTCGATTTTCGCTTCTAACACCCGAATTGCACCGAATGCCTGCAAACACTACAAAAGAGCCTATAAGACACATAAAATCAGGTGAAAACGAGACAAATGTTATGGATGAGGGCAAAAACATAATAAAATTTTTGCACCATCAATGCATAAGGAGGCCTCCTTAACCAACTTACTCATCCTCTACATGATCATAATCAGCAGCTATCTCTAATAGCTCTTCATAAGTCCTCGGGTTAGTTTGTCTAAAATAAAAGGACAATCTGCTGCTTTGCAGTCCATTGGTGAAAGAGGTTATTGCTGCGACATTGTTGAAGTCTTCAACACTTATTGCCTCTTTAACAAAGTGATTCATATAGCTCTGGATTGTTTCCTTCATATCCTGCTTGAGGGAGAAGAGGTGCAGGAGTGATTTCTTATACTGCACACTACCCATGTACTGGTGTATGAACATTTCGCTGAATTGCTAGAAACTGTAAGAACCTATATTTTAATGATTGGTTTATTTCATGACAAACCACAATGGGGATGATTGTGTAATGGATAGCTTAGGTCTTCTTGATGATTATTAAAGCAAGCTTCCAAGCATCTCCATGACTTCAAGATCAAGAGCTTCAAAAGGTATATCACCTGACTTTGATTCTTCAAGAGATTAGGTGCGCACACACACTTGCATGCATATTTACTTATCTTGTATTCGTTATCTTGCATTTGTGTATTATTGCTATGTGCATCTGTCTTTCATCACACTTCACACTTGCACAACATTCACATAGGTTAGGTGTGCTTGAATATGTGTTTGAATTCCTGAAAAAGAGAATTTTTCTCTTAGCGCGGCCCAGACCGCTTGGCAAGCTCTACTTTCACCGCAGCGCACAGAGCGATATTCTCTAGTGTGTCATGCGCAATGTGGACCACGACCTGTGCACTTGCATGCACAGCGGTCCCAACCGCGGTGTTGTCAAGACGGTGCACTGTTGTGTGTACTGCGGTACGCAGAGCGGTTTTGACGGGATTTTTGTTTTCCAAGTTCAAAACGACGTAGTTTTAACTAGGGCTTCATATATATTCCTCCTCTTCTCTTTTTGGCCGTCCAAGAGCCCATAAAATCAATTTTAAGAGAGAGGTTAGAGCTCCTAGAGAGAGAAAGCTTCAAAAAAAGCATTTTTGACTCTTCAAACCCAAAACCCATCTCCATCTTGCAACATTCAACATCATTTGAGCATGGGTCTTCATGGTTTCATGACTAGGTAAGTAAGAACTTCATTGAATATCATTTATTATTCTTCTTACTCTAGATTAGGTATTTATTGCATAATTAAATACCTAGACTCTACTTTATTGCATATTTATGAGTCTTGATAACATTATTGGGTTTGTATTTTGATAGCTAAATTGATTAGGTCATTTTATGTCTAAATAGCTAATCCATAAATATTCATGTATGCTTAATTAGTGATTAAGTTGGCTTTGTGCATCTAGTCATGTTCATGAATGTTCATGTGTGTTTAATTGACAATTAGATTCTTAGAATCACTCTACATCTAATTGAGACCTCATGTGTGTGCATGTAGGTTTGTATGATAACTAGGTTATTAAATTGTATTATAACATCTAGTTAAGCATTTTGTGTGTGGTCTTACACATTATTGCATTTGAGCATATTGTCTCACATTCACTTAGACCTTATACTCTTCTTGAGTCAAAGTCTTGTGACTTCTAGGTGAAGTTGCACAATCAAGTCAAGTCTTGCAACCAAGGTGTGATTGGCAAGCATTGGTCAAGTGCCACTGTAAAAGGCCCGCAAGGTAGAGTAGGAGGTGCTCACACCAAGAGTAGTGTATCAGGGGGTATCACTAGGGATTGAACCAAGAGTGGCGAGTGGTAGTGTCCATAGCCTGAGGTTGTCAAGAGTGAGAGTCTGAGTATCACTTGAGGGTGTAACATTTTACTCATAAAGTGGATTTATGTGATCGTATGTGGCTAGAAGGATAGTTTGTGGTTTTTCCCTTGTTGAAGAGTTTCCACGTAAAAATCAAGTGTTTTTTATATTTCCGCACTTTATCCTTGATTTTATTGTTTGATTGTTTGGGTTAATTGTGTTTAATATTAACTAATCAAAAAGTTGGTAATAATTGATTGACAACCCATTCACCCCCCCCCCCCCCCCCCCCCCCCCCCCTTTAGGTTGTTTAGATACACGCTTGAGTAGTGTTTTCAGAAACTATCTATGCATCCTTCCTGGAGCTGGTTGTACCATCTAGATGTGAGGTCTCCTATAGTCATTGGAAAAGCTTTACACCATAGATCGAGGTCTATAACTAGGGCCGCCATCAAGGTCTGGAAATTATTGACATGTTCGACTATGTCTCGACCTTCATGACACTTCACCATCACTGGAGGCCTAAACTTGGTAGCAAAACGCTTATTTACAATTTGCTATATGCATTTGCTACCCATTCACTCGGCCAGCACACCTCAATTCCGCAATCTCATTTTGGCAACTTTTTCTTTAAGTCTCTCCATATCCTTGACAATTATATCCTGTGGGCCTTCCAATTCTTTACTGGGTCCTTAGTGCCTATGAATTGTCATTTTCCAACAAGAAACGTCGTCATCCGAATCGCCTCCATCAAGGTCTGAAAATTTTTGACATGTTCGACTGGGTCTCGACCTTCATGATACTTCACCATCATTGGAGGCCTAAACTTGGTAGCAAAACGCTTATTTACAATTTGCTATATGCATTTGCTACCCATTCACCCGGCCAGCACACTTCGATTCCGCAATCTCATTTTGGCAACTTTTTCTTTAAGTCTCTCCATATCCTTGAAAATTATATCGTGTGGGCCTTCCAATTCTTTATTGGGTCCTTAGTGCCTATGAATTGTCGTTTTCCAACAAGAAGCGTCGACATCCGAATCGCCTCCATGCTCGATGCCCTTATGGTGACTTCAGGATTTTCCTGGGCTGGTTCTTTTGGATCGGGACTTTTCTGATCTCCAGTTGTCTCTTTGATAGTCTTCTTGTGCCGGCGAACTACAGTGACGACGATCTGATTTGTTTGGGAGTTCGGGGTTCAAGCTTCTAGTGAGGAAGTGCATAAACATGGCATATCTTTCAGCTTCTGCATCATCCCCTAACTTGTCTTTACCCTTGTTGCGACGCCTTCTACCCGCCGAAGCATCACGTTCTTCCAGGTCTACGTGTTTCTCCTTTGGTGCTTTCACAAGAGCATCAGGTGTCTTTCCATGAATTTTGGATTGAAGCCAACCTTTGTGAGTTTCACCCACGAGGTATCGCGAGGTTGAGATTTGGTCCAAACCTGCCATCGGGGTTTTAGATGTACCATCGCCTGCTGCATTGAACCATTTGGGCCGTAGTTGCTTGAAGTTAGCCATAAGTCAACGTTACGTATGGCTTTACTTCTTCATGTGGTGCTACAAACGAGTCTTCACCCACAAGCAGTTGATTACCATTTCCTTGCCCTTTATTGGCATGTGGCGGCAGCGGCTGGTTGTCATCCTCATCTTGGTGGTTATTGTTTTACTCAAATGTTCAACCTCTTTTCTCTAATGCCAATTGTTGACATCAATTTTTGGTCGGTCTAGTCAACAACAACATGTTAGCAGATCGACGCGTAGATCAACCAATGTGGTACGATCAGGACGTCTTTACGATAAGTGCACGAGTTGATTAAATATGTAACCTATAAAATGAAAGGATAAAGAACAATAATGGACATCAAGATTTGTACGGGGAAAACCCTAAGGTAGGGAATAAAAAAACCATGGTCATCGTAACGACAGAGTAAGAGAAAATGTTCACTATGTAAAAATGGTTACAATTTATAAGTGATGTTGTGCTTATGGTGCCTCTACCATTCTTTGCTTGATACATGTGCTTATATAGGGATTAGGGTGCTGCCCAAGTCCTAGGTGTGCAAGCAAAGATTATGATTAGGCAAGATTACTAATGAATCAGGTTTTCAAGCATTTACGATGTAAGGATCTTCATTCCTTGTGGGAGTTGTCTTCTGAATCTTTGTATTTATTATTTGATTCGTCAACTATTGAATTTTTGGTTATTCTCTTGCCTAATATAAGGTCGAATTTTATGTATGAATTGTTGGAATCCAATTTTGCAATGATATTGAGGATACCTTCTATTTGCTTTGAAAATGGAGAGTTTTTGTCAATTCGCCATTTTAGGATGCTCCGATGAGTTGGTTTCTTTGACAGACGACTTGCTTTTTGCATCCCAGTTCGCCGCTGCCACACATGGCTTGTTGAGCCGATATGGCATGAAGTCAGTGGAGATTTGATTCCATGAATTCTAGGTTCTGTGCTGACGTGTCAAGCCAAATAAAAACTACCTCAAACAGCAATTATTGCAGTGAAAAATTGGATCATCAACGATGTTTTCAAATATGTTATCTCAACCCCAATGATAGATAGAGACATGTTTTCTATATTCTAACTCTGTGGTTGAAGGAGTTGAATTAGGATGCTTTTGTCTATAGATTTTGAGGGCCTTATATAACTTTATGTCTTGCAAAATGCGTGCTAAGATGAAGCTTGCTTTAATGAATATTTTTCATTTTGACAATTTAATTATAAAACATATTGACCTTGTCTCTTCTCTTGAGATTCCAACATGTTTGTATTGTACCATTTGAGAGCAAAGAAAAATCAATTTAAATGCAGACCCGAGAGCCTAGAAAACACCTGCCACTTTAAGTACAATAATTATAGGTAATATTAAAAAGAATGGAATGTTTTTATAAATTTTACTTTTAAAAATGGAGAGTCTTTAGAATATAAGTGTCAATAGATAAAATGGATAATTTTGGAACAAAAAGAAGTGTCTTTAGAAATTTTTAAATTTAAATTTTTATAATGGAGTATCTTTAGAAAATAAGTGTAAATAGAAAAAATTGAATTGTCAAAAGAAACTCTCTATTAAGTTGACCAATAAAAGTTTGAGTAGCGATATTAGCATCGACAGTGTGGTCTCTAAGGCACTGAAGAATGCACTTAAGTTGAAAATAGAGAAACACCCTAAGCCGTACAAAATAGGATGGATTAAAAAGGAGTTAAAACCACAGTGAAAGAAGTTTGCAATGTCTCATTCTCTATAGGGAAATATTATCAAGACCAAGTAGTATGCGATGTAATAGACATAGATGCATGTCATAACCTACTTGGGAGGCCATGGCAATTTGATGTAGATGCAGTTCATAATGGCAAGACTAATAGTTATGTGTTCCAGTGGGAAGATAGGAAAATTGCCCTAATGCATGTCACTAGCTCACCTAAAGTGACCAATTCTGAAATTGAGGTCAAGCCAACATGTTTAATACTACCTAGAAGTGATTTTCGATAAGAACTTGATTCTCATGCACATTTATTCGTAATGGTAATTACGATTCAACCCCTATTAGCCACATGATTCGCAAAAGTGTTAGAGAGTTGTTAGAAAAATTCCAGGATGCAACTCCTGATGATTTGCCTGCTGCACTACCACCTATGAAAGAAATGCAACATCAAATTGACTTCCAACCAGGTGCAAGTTTACCCAATTTGCCACCCTACCAAATGAGTCCAAAGGAGCACAAAGTTTTACAAGGTATTGTTGATGATTTACTTCGAAAGAAACTGATCCGAGTTAGTCTAAGCCTTTGTGCAGTTCCGGCACTTCTAGTTCCTAAAAAGGATGGGTTGTGGCGTATGTGTGTTGATAGTTGGGAGATCAACAAGATCAAGGTTAAGTATCGATTTCCAATTCCAATGATAAATGACATGTTAGACAAGCTACAAGGCTCTACTGTTTTCTCCAAATTGGATCACAAGAGTGGGTATCATCAGATTAGGATTTGTTCTGGAGACGAATGGAAGACCGCATTTAAGACAAGAGAAGGTCTTTATGAATGGCAAGTAATGTCGTTTGGTCTATGTAACTCACTTAGCACCTTTATGCGACTCATGAACCATGTGCTTAAACTGTTTATAGGGAGGTTTGCCGTTGTGTATTTCGACGACATTCTGATTTACAGTAAATAAAACAATATTCATTTGGAGCACCTAAAGGCGGTATTGTTAGCTTTGCGGCAACACAAGTTATATTTGAATGCTAAGAAATGTGAGTTCATGACCAGCCAACTACTTTTCTTGGGATTTATTATCAGTGCTAAGGGTATCATGGTGGATGAGAAGAAAGTGGAAAGTATCAGAAACTGGCCAACCCTATAAACGATTGCCGAAGTGGGACGTTTTGAGTGGGGGTGGGAACAAGATATCAGTTTTGTTGTGCTTAAAGAAAAACTGAGTACTGCACCCATACTAGCTCTCCCAAATTTTGGGAAGGCATTTTCCGTAGAGACTGATGCATCCATGACAGGGATAGGTGCTGTCCTTAGTCAAGAAGGACGTCCAATCGAGTATTTCAGTGAGAAGTTGAGTGAAGCCAGACAACGTTGGAGCACATACGAGCATGAACTTTATGCAACTGTGAGAGCACTTCAACATTGGGAACACTTCCTCATCCAAGCTAAATTTGTGCGTGAAAGTGACCACCAAACACTAAAATTTATCGACTCTTAAAAGAATTTGAGCCAAATGCATGCCCGCTGGATTTTGTTCCTTCAAAAGTTTACATTTGTGTTCAAGCATAAGGTAGGACAACTCAATAAGGCAGCTGATCATTGAGTCGAAAGGCATGTTTGCTGAATAGTTTACATGTTGAAATTATCAGTTTTGAGGCCATGAAAGAATTATATGCTACTGATGAAGATTTTCATAAAATTTAGGCACAGTGTCAAGACAAAACAGGGCATGCTGACTTTCACATCCACGACGGGTTCCGTTTTAAAGGTTTGCAGTTGTATATTCCTTTTACATCTTTGAGGGAACATTTGATTCGTGAACTACATGCAGGGGGTTTATCAGCCCACCCATGAAGTAAAAAAACTATTGCACTGCTGACTGAGAAGTTCCATTGGCCTCACATGAAGAGTGAGATTACTAAGTTTGTACAACGGTGTGGAGTTTGTCAAAGAAGCAAAGTGCAAGCACAGAATACAGGGTTGTACACACCACTTCCTATTCCGGAGAGCATTTGGGAAGATTTTGAGTATGGATTTCGTACTCAGGTTACCAAGAACAACATGACAATTACATTCGATTGTGGTGGTAGTGGATCGTTTTTCCAAAATTGCTCATTTTATAGCATGCAAAAAGACAGATGATGCTAGTAATTTGGCTGGACTGTTTTTCAGAGATATGGTGGGTTTACATGGGATTCCGAAGTCTATCACATATGATCGTGATGTTAAGTTTTTGAGTCATTTTTGGAAGGAATTGTGGCGTAGATTTGATACTTCCTTCAATTTCAGCAGTACCTCCCATCCCCAAACCGATGGCCAAACGGAGGTTGTAAATCGCACGTTTGGTAACATGCTTCGTTGCTTTGTTAGAGAGAAGCCAAAACAATGGGATTTAGTTCTTGCTCAAGCCGAGTTCGCCTTCAACAGCTTGTGTAACCGGTCCACCGGGAAGTCTCCATTTTCTATTGTATGTCTTAAGGCTCATAACTTCACAGTAGATTTACTAAATGTTCCAGGAGCTAAACTTAATTTATTTAGTAATTAATTAAAAAAAATTATAACATACTTTTGTTAAAATATTAATAATTTAATATAAAGTTAATGTTTTTGAAAATTTATAAATTTAGGTTGTAAATACAGTTTCAGAGGGGTGTAAATATCGTCACTCTAAGGGTGTATTTGGTGTATGGGATTGAATTGGATTAGACTGTGATGTGTTTGGTGCAGTACGGATTGGACTGTCTCTTGTTTGGTCTAATATGAGATTTGATAAAAAAAAATGAAAATAATTGTCTTTTAGGAGAGGTCGGTACAAAATTATATTAAATTAATGTTTAAATAAATAAATCATTTTAATCAATTCAAAGAAAAGAAAAAGGAAATTATTTTAAATTAAATTTTGTTAAAAAATTATTTAATTATTTTAAAAATAATTAATTAATTTGAATAAAATAGCATTTATTTTTTAATTGAAATTAAAAAAAAATTAAATGTTAGAATAAAATATTTTAATATTAAAAAAAGAATAAAATATATTAAAGTAATTTTTAAAATAAATTAAATAAATATTATATTATATAAATAATTTAATTTAAAAAAAATTACTGGAACAAAAGTTATCTCAGCTGTTGTGACATGACTAAATAGCCCCGCCACAATGGGTTAACTGGTCTACAGGGAATTGGAGAAATCCATCCAATCCTGTATAAACCATAAACATGGGATTAGACTTCCCATGTTACTTCTTAAAGACTAAATTGGTAAATTAAACATAAAGGTTGCAAACTACTTAGAAATTAGAATTAAGAAAAATTATAGGCATTTATTTGGTAACTCAAAAACAAAAATCTAGATTGGATGAGTTGGATTGACCCGTTAACGTAGCGGGTGTCTACTTAGTAATACTCAATTTTCATATACACTTGTTCACCCCACGTACGTTTAGCCCAAGCTTACTTTTATATTTGTTGGGTTAAGGTTCGGCAAGCCCACTTTTTTGGAAAGGCAACATATTTGTACCTTCAATTGATTAATAATTTAATATATATATATATATATATATATTTATTTATTTATTTATTTATTTATTTATTTATTTATTTATTTATTTATCGATTAGTTTTGGTTTACCACTCACATCTGCACTATGAGATGGATTCAAATTATTATAATATTTAAAATTTTAAAAAAATTGACTAGTGGAGTTTTTGGTTCTTAAGCAATCATTAATCAAATTTATTTGCGTGAAGGCACAGAAAAAAAAAATTCCGATTCGTTTGAACCTAGAAACATTTGCAAGTGATATTACACCAAACTTTTTGGATATATATCAATTTTGCATTCTATTTATAGTACAATTATTGAAGCCCGTTCATTAAGCTTTCATTAACTTTTAGAATTCTTGATGACAACCCCCACAATCAATCTTATCTTCCAATGACAAGACAATTTCTAGGCACATGAAATGTACCACTTAATTGATAATAATATTTTTTTCAAATTGATACACACCAAAATTTAGCAAATGAAATGCATTAATGCACCCGTGTCTCTAATTTTAGCATATATTTTTTTCTTCTAAAATGTATTAGCTTTTCAATTAGGCAATTAGTAGTTAGCCCCGGGTCCAACAAGTCATTGGATCTGTTGTGGTATATAATATTGCAAATTAAATTAGCATTATTTAGCTATAGAAGAATATGCAAAATATAGGTTAGTATTTAAATTCTAACTCTTCTACTTGTACAGTTATTTTGTCAAATAGCATATGGTAAGTTAATTAGAATTAATGTGATCATTTTAGGAACCTGATACAGGCTTGAGGAATTATTAATTTTTTTTTAAAAATGCTGAAATTAATTTTCATTGGCAGATTTCTCTTGAAAAATAAAATGTTTTTACATGTCTCAGAAGAAATTATTTTGTAATGAATTTTATAAAGGGTTTGTAGCGAATTAATTAGACAATTCTTAAGGGATGAGCAAACTTTCTCTTATCCAACAAAAGTTTTAGAGATATGATATGTTTATATATATATATATATATAGAGAGAGAGAGAGAGAGAGAGAGAGAGAGAGAGAGAGAGAGAGAGAGAGAGAGAGAGTTGGGGACAAAACTTTACATTCCAAATGTGAAGTAACTAGCAACAGGTCGGAGCAAAAAATATATATATATATATTATTTGAGGGGTACGTCAATGTAGTACAGTATAGTATTTTAGGGAGTCAAAGTGAAATCTTACAAAATTCAATATGAACTATATAATTTTTTATATGAATTTTATTTTTTAATTTTATTTTTTTGGTTCGGGGGCCATTGCCCATGCCAACCCCACCTTTCGCCCCCGGCAAACAAGTATATACAGAATAAGCAATTTCACTAGTCTATTCATGATCAAATCAATGCAATTTAAACATTTAATTAATTACAAATCAAATCTTGATGTAGAGATGGACTTTCAGTAGACAGGAAAAAGTTTGATCTAGCGGTCAGTATTAATGATGAATTAATATATGTAATTGGATGCAGATCAATATATGCCCAAGTGATGAGAGTGACAAGTACTGGTCATTTCATACAAGTTGGGAATAAGATATAATAAGTGGACAATATAATCTGATTTTTGGGTGGTGAAAACTGAAAAGGGTCCTTTTGAATTGGTGGCATACACTACTAGTCATGGTTAACCATACATAAAGAAACTATAGGCCGTGTAATTAAGCTGATGATCTTGACATGGACTGAGTTGACGTATAGCTGCTATATATTAAGCACCAGCAAGCAACTTGCTTGTTCCAGAAAGCTCGCGTCCAATATAATTGGATCAACACTTATTGCCATGGACTTCACATTTTTATCCTGTAAAATTAGCTAGCTATAGAAAATATGCATGCTTACATGCAACCTATCGTATTATCAGTTTATCACACGTACAGTATAATTCTCAACTTGAATTTGCTATATTTTGAGAAATTAATTAAGATCATATATATTGAATAGTATTATATAAGTTTAATGTTCTTACATGGCTATAAATATATTGAGTTTTCTCTATTAGAATGATAATGTAATTAATATTGTATCAAAACCAATTTATTTAACTATTTTCAGCGTTAGAAATCCTTCATGTGATTAATTACATCCTATATATGTTTATAGTGGATCTAACTACAATACAGTAACTGTATAGTTGTTGGAGTGAAAATTAGATATTGGATTTTAATTCAAATGTTTGAAAAATAAAAATAACTAAATAACTAAAGAAAATATTTTTTTTGATAACTAACCCAATAACATTGCTATTAACACAACTTAGCCAAACCCTGTGTATATATACTTAGTCAATGTATAATAAACCCAATGTAGTTAAATAATTTGCTTTTGCATTGTATAGGGTGTGCTAAAGTTTAAATTTTGTTGGCGATTTCTTAATTACCTGTTTTAGAGGATAAATTTAGTGAACATCTAACACTAATATCTTAAATAGTACTTCTTCCCCACCTCATAAAGTTAGATTGTTATTTAAAAAAACAAACAACAACTCTACCAATTTTATACAGACAATGATATTTTATGGCTGCTTTAAACATATGGGAGTGGCCATGTGCATCGTATATACTAATTGTTGATATATCGATTGATTGTTCTAGGCATCCATGTTCTCCAAATTGACGTTTACAGAGACATGCTACTGAACATGCATCCTATATGGTGCTTATCTCTTCATGATCAAAAGTTGAGATTGAGACTCATGCTTTCGTGTCTACACAAAAAATTTCAACCCGAATGTATTTTTAAATTTATTATTGGACCGTTATAAGAAACTCAAATGTGGAAAGATAAATATATATTTATTTTTTATCATAGTGATCACTTTTAATCTTAGAATTCAACACAAAAAAGAATGGACGACTAAAAATTGAACATCCATAGGTCTATATATATGCTTGTCATTTTCATATTCGATTATGATTTGCAAAATTAGCTGATATATATTGTTCTAAAGCAAAGACTCTCACATGGGTTAAGCTTTGAAATAACATTTAAGACCTAACCTTAGATAATATTTTGTATTACTTGCCTACCTTAAATTGGAATATATACCACTTTTTTGTAAAGGAGCATATGACAAGTCCAAGATTATGTTTCTCATTATTAATTGTAGACCTATTGGTTTGGTTCATGCATCAGGACATGCTAGTACTAGATTATTATCACATACTTGACCAAAAAAGAAACAGAAATTCATGAAGGTAGGAATAAGCACTTTAGACAATTAGTGCCAAAAGCACTTCTAATAGTACCCAGAGAAAAACAATAAATGCACCTCTAACATTCTATTTGGGGGAGTAACGTGTAAAACTCTTAATTCAAATGCGTGATTCTCTCAAACTCACCCAAAGATATAAAAGATACATTTGTGGGTTACTATAATTATATATATGAATGTTATTTTGTTGATCTAATTAATTGTTATATGATTTTATGACACTAATTAAAACATTAAAAAATAATATATTGTTTAGGTAAAAGATGGTAGAAAAGAAACCAAATGTTGATCACTTGCAAATTTAAAACCATCATGAGAGTTTATTCTTGCCAAATAAGGACTCAAATATCTTAAGAAATAAATATGCCCTACTTTGTGATCAAATGTCCAACCACCTCACATTCTCCACATATATACATACATACATATATAAATATATATATATATATATATATATATATATTGCATAGCATGTGCCACCAAACACAATCCAATCCAATGAAATCTCTTTCTTTCTCTTTTGAAGGAGCCTACTTTTGTCTTGTCACCTTTTGACTAAGCTCCAAAACCAACTATTTTCATTTCATTTTCTTCGGTTAAAACAACACTTTATACCTAATACTTGGTATATCATCATTTGATACAATATCTTTTAATTTTCTAGAAGAATTATTTTACCCTCTCTAATTTACCAGTTCATGCACATAGAAAAGAGTGAGAAACCAACAAGCTAACAAGACATAGGAAGAAAAAAAAAGGACAGGCCCCATTGTTTAACTTCCTTGAAGCAAAAGAAGTAAATAATGTTTAACCGAGCTTTTTGATTTTTTTAGCATAGAAGAACAAGCTATTAATATTTAATAGTATATAGCATTAGTTAGCAAATTAATTAATTAATTGGGTGTTGTAGTTAGGTAGGGATTGGCAGTTAGTAGTTTATTTCTGTTTAGTCAGGTCAGTTGGGGGAATCTCAAAAGTATTTTATTAGTATAAATGGTATTCACATATCAATATTATTTTATATATTCATAAAAGAAAGGAGAGAGGACCACATGTTTTGCATCCCAGTTTCCATACATAATTCATCAGGTGTGTGACCAACTGTTGAAAGCTTTTTCTCATATAATATTTTTTTTTAAAGAAGAAGAAGAAGAAGAAAACAATACATGGGTTGGGCAAGGTTGATCGTTACCTTTCACCTAAACTTTGATTTGCTTAATCTTACCTGCATGCCTATCCATTTAAAAAAAAAAAAGGAAAAAGATTTCCTTGCCATCCAAACAGTCCTCAGGTTTCAAAAGGCAGTGAAACTAATTTTTGCAATATTTTAAAGAATGAAAAAAGATGATTACTACTTTTTCACTTTTTCTTTCGAGAAATTTCCCAAGTGATATAATGAACCTATTGGGTTAGGGAAAAGGATATACGTAAAAGATTCGCAATACTTTTCTTGATTTGTATTTTAAAATTTTAATTAAAAAAAATGTTTTTTCCATTCATGTCAGAGTTTAGGGTTGTGGAATCATTTATTTTACGTACATAATTCTGCATAATATTACATTTGAAATATATATATATATATATATATATATATATATGATATATATGCTTTAAAGAAAATATATGTACACATAGACATAGGGATCTTTACATGTGGATGTGAACATGTACACCCCACGTGTACACGTGAGAAGTAGACCAACAATTGACCAGCCAAGTTTTTTCAACCGGTCTTTGCAGCTGGCTGAGTCAATTTTGAGCTAATTCTTCTAACTGTGACTGCTTAATTTTTATTTTTTTAGTTCAAGTTACATAGTATTTAAGAAATAATTACTGAGATTTCTACAAGTTGATCTAGAAGTGTTTTAAGATTTCAAATTAAAAATTGTATTGCAGATCTTTCACTAACTAATAATACAAGATTTGATTCCGACTAAGCTAATCATTGTAATTAAGATTTATTCAGAAATGATTAGCAGCCATGCATGTTAGTTGTTACGGGTGGTTGAAGGCTTAACGGCAGTTAACTGCTATTTGCTAACCATGTGATCTTCTGCTCTTAGATCAGATGTATTCAGTTGGTCAACTCTTCCACTAATTAATTGCCATTATTTCAGAAAAAACAATTAGCCTTCTTCTATTATGGATCACTAAACTTGATCGATACCTTTAATTATTTAATTTGATCCATCATTACTTCACCAAATATCGTAATTATATTGTGCAGATATTTTGTTTCGGATGCATTGTGCATTCCATGTGATTATTAACTTATCAATGATAAAACAATCAAACATTAATAATTGATCAGTTTGTGTGATTATGATTGGCTATCATATATCATGCATGTTCTGTGGGATTTAAACAAAAGTCTTAATTTTAGTGCTAACCATGTGAGTTTAGAGGCCTCGTGTATCGCAAATTAACCATTAGATTTCCTAAATACTTTCATTAATTTGATTATTGGTCATACACTCTAGTATATAACAAAGTCTTTCTAGGTTGGTGGGTTCCATAATCAATCATTAATAAAACAGATAAGGATTATCTCTTTACCTTTTATTTTTCTTAGATTTTTCATAATCTAATGAACATCTAAGCATAACAAAATATACATGATTAAGATTTGATCATTTTTCTCTCTCTTATGTAAGTACGTTGTGTTTCAATTATACTTAGAAAAAACAAGGAAAATGAGGTTAAAGAGAAGATCCTAACTCTAATAAAACAATCTTTAAAAATTAAAATCAATTATATCCTTCTCACCAGTAGGGTTACGAGGTTTCTCAATGTGACGCTGTTAATCTATTTCTCTATAAACAAATAAACCTACACACTTGTTACTCGATCGCTAATCAAAACACTTTTTTCAATTGATAGTGATTACCTTATTTCTTGACAAAGGATATATATCTTTTGGATGAAAGATCCTATAACTTCGACCTTACGGCAAAGTTGTTAATAGTAGATGATGCTATATATATTACTTGTCTTCTATTAATTGCAACTCATCTTTTTATTAACATGGACGCACGCATAATTGAAACATTACAAACCATTATTGCATATCCAACTATCCAAGTGTCATAGTACAATTGTCCTCAAATATTGAAGCCACTAGGTGGATTTTGATCAATATCACACCAACGAAATGAGACAGGATAAGAACAGTACTCATATGACCCATGAAATGTCAATTCTTCTACAAGTGGGATATATGGTAGCATTTTCCTTACTAGACAATTAGCTAGAAAAACATAGTACAATTAATATTTATAAGCATTCCAAATAAATTTTAGTTGCCAAAACTATCTCTTGATGAAAGAATCTATAACTTCGACCTTACAGCAAAGTTACGTTATTAATAGTAAATGATGGTATATATATTACTTGTCTTCTATTAATTGCAACTCGTCTTTTTATTGACATGGACCCATAATTGAAACATTACAAACCATTATTGCATATCCAACTATCCAAGTGTCATAGTACAACTGTCCTCAAATTTTGAAGCCACTTGGTGGATTTTGATCAATATCACACCAACGAAATGAGACATGATAAGAACAGTACTCGTATGACCTATGAAATGTCAATTCTTCTACAAGCTAGTGGGATATATGGTAGCATTTTCCTTACTAGACAATTAGCTAGAAAAACATAGTACCATTAATATCTGTAAACATTCCGAATAAATATAAGTAGTGGCCAAAACCTATCAAGAGACTAGCTCCAGGCGTTTTTCGAATATGATCACAGCAGGTTTCTGCAAGTTGTAGGAAGTTGAGCGAGTGTGGATGACAAGCAACATCAGCCTGTCATTGTGCCTGAACTAATGGCACAGCGACCCCATCCCTCTTCCTCAAGAAGTGTTTTGAGCAGCAGCAACCATATATATAGTTGCTTTGTGTTGGAATGATCTATTAAATCGTCGGGCACGCGACAAAATATTTTACAAGTTGCATGATTTGACAACACTAGAGCTTCATGCAAACCCATATATAACATCTATGAATATCTTTCTCTAACAAAATAACCTGTATATATATTTCTTTGAAATTTATCAATCAGTTGTATTTCTATAACATTCTATGTGTTTTTTAGATTCAAAAATTAAATAGTTTTCTAATTCAGCCATCAAAACTATAAAATCCACTCAATGTACACAATTTTAACAATTAATGTAAATGAGTTTTTAACTTACAATTAAAATTACGCACAACCACACTATGAATCAGCATATATCGTGTCCTATATATTCTCTGCTTTTTTCTTTTTTCTTTTTTAGTTATAGCATTTCAAAATATATGTACTTGTTTGCTGGTAAAAAAATTGCAAGAATTGAATACGGTTAAACCATACATTTATTTGAAAAGACAGTACTCTCTAAACATATGCATGTTCATATGTAAATATTTCACAAGTCCAATCTAGAGATGGGGGTTGAATTTGGACATCTTTTAGACTAATTTTTTTATGTACCTTTGAAAAGGAGTAAAGACAAAATGAAATGAAAAAAAAAAACTATTTTTGTTATATCCAATTTATAACGTTAAGTTTTGCATGTAGTGACAAGTCTGAAAGATCCCACAGTTTGATATGATTCGAGCGCAACTTGTGTTGATTATTAAGTTTAATGATCGATCGGCTCACCTACTGCTATGTAGAGTATAAAATCTTGACAAACGGCGCTGCTATCTTCAACAAGATATCCATTCGTGGAATTTAATCATTATAATATTACTGCCATTGCACAGCTATATATATATATATATATAAATATATATATATATATATATTAATGCATTTTAAAAAAAAATTGAATACATGTATGTAGATACGCCATCAATTATTCCAATAAATAGATCCACCTCATTAATTTTGGACAAATTATCAAGTGCTGATGAGCAGATCGATAATTGCATTTTTGGTTGGGCAAAATACTCTGACACCCTCTCATTGATGGCCAAATGATATTGAGATGACACTAATGGCTTATTACATTGACACTTCCTGCATTTAGTCAAACATTATTAGAAGAAAACCGCCCAAGGTTATGATAATAATTTTGACAATATAAATTTTTATATATAAACAAAAAATCTAAAACTCTCTTTTCGAATCTTAGAAGTCTTCTCTCAAATCTAGGAAGAGACTTCCCAACGAAAACCCAAATCCTATCGGCGTCTGCAATATCTGCTTTTGGTAAATTGTCAGTTTGTCACTCCATAGTTGGATGGGGAGGCACCCGTGTTACCGTGTATAATAACCTATTAGTGACATTAGCATATGTGTGTAATTAGTCTATTAGTGAGGGCGTGTCAAAGTATTTTGCATATATATATATATAATAATTTTCACATAAGTGCGCACTTGATAGAATTATATAAGGACATTGAATGTGAGCCACTCATTTTACATATTTTGACTTGGTATGTATGCACTTATCAAAACTATTTTATAAATGAGTGGCTCACATTCAATGTCTTTATATAATTTTATCAGTGCGCACTGACAGGAAAAAGACTGTATATATATATATATATATATATACAGAAATTTTCAAATCAGTACATACTGATATAACTTCATCAGTGCATTGGATGTGGACCATTAGATTTACATATTTTGACTCAAAGTATATTTACTTGTCAAAACTTTTCCATAATCAGTGGTCCACATACAACGATATAAGTTATATCAGTGCGCACTGAGAAGGAAATGACTATATATATAAAACACATGCGATGCAGCCCCACTTCAAAATCAAATATTGTCGAGGTGAATGAGTGTCATTTACTATCAAGCCACGTCATTTACTATCAAGCCACGTTAAAAGATGTATCCTTTTTAGTGATTTGGGTTGAGCCTAACTCAACTATACATATTGTTGTCTCTTTAATTAATTTTTCTTTTACTGCATGTGTTGGATTTTGACATATAAACTAAGAAGAACCCTTCTTTATATATAGGTGTTTAGAATTTAGATGCCACAAAAGCTCATTTGAAAGTTGATAAAACTTGTTAAACTTCATCGATTTTATAATCAGTTCACAAATTAGTGTTCAATAACAAATATAACAAATATAACAAATAAACTAGTCCCTTCTAAAATAAAATAAATTTGCACATTCAATCCAATCACAAAACAAATTAAATAAGTTGGGAAACTAAAACTTAATTTCGCTTTTTATAATTTCATTTTAATAAAACTTGATTATTTTTTGACGCAGAACGAAAGTATAAGAGATTACTAACATAAGCTTTAAAAATACATAAACTGAAATCCACCAAAAAATAACTAAATTTTATTAAAATTCAATGAAAGATGACCCTAAAACAAATAACCAAGAGCACAAATAGTCTCTGAAAACCCTAACTTATGTAAAAAGACCAAAATAGATATTTCCTAAACAAATAACAACTAAAAACCAAAAACCAAAAAAAAAAAAACAATAAAACTTCAATCACCCGACAGCCTATCTAAAACATTGAATTTGAGGATGAAAACGTCCGACCTCAACCGGGGAACCCGGCGGGGAACCCGGGTCATGACAGTATGGAACACTGAAAACCCTTTCCGAGAACATATTATAATAGGCAATCGGACAACCGAGCTAAAAGTTATGTCCGTTTCTTCGGGCTAGCTCTTTTACCCAATTTTCTATCCAATTCTTCCTCAAACTCCAAAACCAATTGTCCTACATCATTTTTTTTATTTTCATTCTTGATTAGAAATTGCACCCTAGAATTTTCTTCCACTGAGAGAATTCTAACCAGCCAAACTATCCCTTAAGAGCTAGATAAATCTAACAATCAATATATCATAATTAAGCAAAAAAGAAACCAGCATTATAAGCTGTATATGAAAATGCAAATTATATTATTATCTCCAAATCCGAATATAGGAATTAATAACATATATATATATATATATAGTAGTTATCAAGTGAGGTATTCTCTATTTTAATTTTGGTAAGGACCTTAATGAAATCACACATATTTTTATGAATATTGATCCGAATTTTTTTGGGATGATAAGTTTAATGAAATCTATCTATGAATAGAATTTGAGAATTTTTCAAGTACCGGAACTATTTATCCTAATTTTTGTTAAATATAAAGACATTGGAAAAATGAGATAAATATAGAAAAATTCAAAAAAATTGTTCTAGTTATTGAAAAAATATCAAATTCTATCATTTAAAATTTATAAAAATAGATGTGATTTAATCAATGTATTTACCGAAATTAAAATAAGACATACATCACTTGATAACTTTTATATATATATATATATATATATATATTCTACCGGAAAAAGAACATCCGGTAATATTTATAATGCATATAATTATTGCAAGATGGATCGAAGATGGAGAGAGCAAACGAAAAAAGAGCATCTCTCTCACCAATTCATTTGTTATTTAATTATATATATATAAATAATTATAAATTTGCATATGTGGCAATTGTTTTAGAGTCATCCATGACATGAGGAGGACTGAAACTTGATTAATTTAATTATATCCTGACTAATAGTATATTGAAAAGTAAAAGGAACACATGTATATCTGTAAGTTGATCATTGGATTATTTTAGAACCCTCTAATAATTATCAATAACTCAAGAAAGAAAAAAATCTTCTCATGAAAGATTTGCTTTCGAAAACTGACAATACTAAACAGATGTACATTGCTGTAATATATATAATTTGGACACCTAACTTTCACTTGCTCCCCAGTAGCAGTAGAGAAGTTAGATATTTTTTTCAAAAGCAACTTTTGGAATATAATAAAAAAGTTTCTATTCTTTCAAAAAAAAAAAAGTTTCGAATTAGAAGAAAATGTTTCTGTAATATTTATGGTGGGCTCGCTACATTATCAACAAAGCAAAAATTTAGATTAAATTAAATAATTAACTATAAGTAAACCTAATCAAGAAGCCAATCTCTAAACGCTGTGGGTTTTCCAACATCTATCTACTCTACGAGCTTGTCTGATAACGTTTTACGAAATTCTTTTCTAAAAATGATTTGTAAAATAAAAAGGGATTGAAATTTAATTTACTAAGGAATTTCATGCTTCTTTTTATTTTTATTTTTTTGTGTTAAGTTATTAATCCTGTTTTTTAAAAACACAAACAAAGACTTATGTCACTTCTGAACTTTATACTAAAGTAATGTGTAAAAAACAAATTTTACGTTTTCTAAATTCGTTTTCAAACCGTACGAAAAACATTATTACAGAACATAGAACATGTTTTCTTTTTGTTTAACCGATCTCGACAATACAAAAAAAGTTATTGAAAGAAGATGACACTTTGAAAATGGACAAATATATGAAATTAAGAATTCTGAACTGCCTTTGATTACAAGACTGTAAACTGTGGCCGATAGAAGGTTGAAGAGTGGAGGGATATATCATATAGCCATCGCTAGCTGTCTTTTTCATATCCTTGAGTTGTGCGGTGGCCCTGGATAGTGTCTGGTTTTGGACCGGACCATGACCATGACCCGGATCAGGACAAGGACTGGGACAAGGACCAGGTCCGGACCAGGACCGCAACCCATAAGCTCTACTAAAATCCAGAAAGGTAGAACCATTTGCTGTTTTAGCCATTAATGGTTATAAGTTTTGATTTGCTATTCAATTCGTTTTTTCGCACAGATAAAATTCATTAATTAGGACATTGGGGGACCTCTTTATTTAATGCTGTACATACCCTCTCCTTTTCTGTAAATATCACAATGTTATTTTCGCAGTATGTGACATAAAAATATAATTTTATATTCGGTGTAGTATTTCACTTAATATGGAATTATGGATCATTGATAAGTGACCTAGATATTGATGGTTTAACAAATGGTTGCATGATATTTATGTCATATTTTATAGATACTTTTAAATTAACTTCTCAAATTAATTAGTATTAAATTAGCCAACCTAATTAATTAAACCATTTAGAACTAAACCATATATCAACATGTTCATTTTATAGGAAGTGCGATCAAATATGTACCACACAACATTTTTTTACAATATTTAAAACACTTAAGATAGCCTACCAAATTTATTACATCATGTAGACTTAAGGTTAATTTAAAACTTTGTTACTTTATAGGATTTGTAACTATATATAACCGCTAACCAAATATCAAATAACTTGGTTAGAATTAAGGCAAGGCAAGGCACGTCACTTCTTCTTACAAATAAGCAGTGAGGGGTTCAAATATCACCATACAGATTTTACAAGTATGTGTGGAGAGTTTTCTTCTTATATTGTGGGGGTAGATATCCGAATACTTAAAAATAAAAAAAAAAAAGGGTCAAAGAGCACATTATCTCTTAGCAGTGATGGTAATGCACCTCTTTTTACACTTGGTGATTAGGGGTTCAAATCTCAATATACTTATTTTACAACTATGTGTAAAAAGTTTTTTTCCGATTGGTGGGAGTAATCATCCGAACCATACATATATTGTTGATTTTGGTATAATTGTAAATGTAATACTTAAAAAAATTTAAAAAATATTGGTCAAAGAAATAATAAAATAAAATAAAATAAATATGAGGGTAATTAAGGAGTGTTTGAGTAGCAGACAAAGAAGGTGGTGATGGTGGAGGTGGTGGTGTTGGTGGTGGAGGATAATGACGATAGGAAACTGAAGAGAGGGTGTGTGAAAAAAAGAGCGAGTGAGAGAGCGTGTGGGGGCTAATAAGCAGGTGATTGTGACGAAGATTTCATGGTTGAATTTTGAAACGAAGTGGAAAACGGCCACGTGTGTAGGGGTGAGAATGAGAATAAGATCCTTTCAAACAATTATAGGAGAACAATTTATATAGGACGGTTTCATTACCGTTCAATAAGACCTTCCAATACAAAAATGTCATGTTATAATTTGAAATTAAAATTTTATTTTTCTAATTAAAATGATACACTTATATTGAAAGATCTTGTAAAAGGTCAATGAGAACGTTCCATACAAGTTTTTCTCCGATTATAAGGTCTCTTATTATAGAGGTCAAAACGCGGAGAGTTATAATTTAAGCAACCAATTAGAGTGACTCATTTTAAAGTGGGTGTCGTCTGACTCCAACGCTCACTCTTATTGGTCCTTGATTTTAGGATCCAATCTTCAATTTTATAGTTTATGTTGTCATAACTCAGAAGCACCTATCTATATATTATATTATATTTTTAATGCCAATTCCCACCAAGTGCCATTCCACAAATCAACCACGTGGTCTTCTCTTAGATGTCTGAGGTGGACCTCTCTCCATATTTACACAACATTCAATCCTTCCCAAAAACTCTATTTATACCCATCTTTTCTCTCCTTTTCTCTCCAAAACTCACTCACTCACTCTCTCTCTCCCTCCCTCTATTCTCTCTCTCTGGAAAAACAAACCAAACCAAACCAAAAACCAACAATCTCTCTTTTAATTTCCTCCTGAAAACACACCCACAACAAAAGCCATGGCTTCTTCTGCAACCACACCCAACACTAATAGTTGGGCTCCTTTCTCTGCTTCTTCAATAGACATGGGCTTTAGTACTCCATTAAAGCCCTTGCCTTTAATGAAGAAGAAGAAGCTCTATCAAAAAGTCAAGTGTGCTGCTCTACACACTCCTTCGGTCCTCCATTTCCCTAAAAAACCATTAAAACCCACTATGATTCCTCAACAAGATTCCAAAAAACCCACCAAAACTAACCCACAATGGAATCTCCTCCAGAGAGCTGCAGCTATTACCTTCGACATGGCAGAGAGCGCGTTAATCTCACGCGAGCGTCAACAACCACTTCCCAAAACCTCTGACCCACGTATTCAAATAGCCGGAAACTTCGCTCCGGTACCGGAACATTCCGTCCAACATGTTCTCCCGGTCACCGGCTCCATCCCCAAATTCATTAACGGTGTTTATCTCCGTAACGGAGCTAACCCATTATTCGAGCCGGTTGCCGGTCACCATTTGTTCGACGGTGATGGCATGGTTCACGCCGTCACCATTGATAACGGCAAAGCTAGCTACGCTTGTCGTTTCACTGAAACTCAAAGATTCTTACAAGAAAAAAAATTGGGCAAGCCAGCGTTCCCAAAAGCGATCGGTGAATTACACGGTCACAATGGGATTGGTCGACTTTTGCTTTTCGTTGCAAGAGGACTATTCGGTCTCATTGATAACAAACAAGGCACCGGAGTAGCTAACGCCGGTTTAGTCTACTTCAACAACCGTCTTTTAGCTATGTCCGAAGACGATCTTCCATATCAAGTACGTATCACTCCTTCAGGAGATCTTGAAACTGTTGGTCGTTACAATTTCGATGAACAACTTCATTCCACCATGATTGCACACCCAAAAATCGACCCAGTGTCCCAAGAGCTATACGCTTTAAGTTACGATGTTGTTCAGAAACCGTACCTTAAGTACTTCAGATTCTTCCCTGACGGCAAAAAATCACCCGACGTAGAGATTCCTCTGACTGTACCGACCATGATGCATGATTTCGCTATTACAGAGAATTTCGTTGTGATTCCTGACCAACAAGTCGTGTTCAAGCTTCAAGAAATGATCAGCGGTGGCTCTCCGGTAATTTACGACAAGAACAAAAAGTCTCGGTTCGGGATTCTTGCGAAAAATGCCAGTGATTCAAACAACATAATCTGGATTGAATCTCCAGACACGTTTTGCTTTCACTTGTGGAATGCTTGGGAGGAACCGGAATCCGATGAAGTTGTCGTGATAGGATCATGCATGACTCCACCTGACTCGATATTCAACGAATGTGATGAGAGTTTGGAGAGTGTTTTGTCTGAAATTAGGCTCAATTTAAAGACAGGTAAGTCCACGCGCCGCCCTATTCTCTCAGAAACCGATCAAGTGAACTTGGAAGCCGGTATGGTGAATCGAAACAGGCTTGGAAGAAAAACCCAGTTCGCTTATCTAGCCATTGCCGAGCCTTGGCCTAAAGTTTCTGGTTTCGGTAAGGTTGATCTTTCTACCGGCGATGTTAAAAAGTACATTTACGGCGACGGAAAATACGGCGGAGAACCGTTTTTTTTACCCAATGACTCTGCCGACTGCGAGAAAGAAGATGATGGGTTTATTATTGCATTTGTTCATGACGAGAAGACTTGGGAATCGGAGCTGCAAATCGTGAACGCCATGAATTTAGAGCTTGAAGCTTCGATTAAGTTGCCTTCGAGAGTTCCATATGGATTTCATGGAACATTTGTGGACTCGAAGGAGTTGGTGAATCAAGCGTAAATGGCGGTCGTGGTAATTTTTCATGAAAATTACTGGGAGATTTTACCAGAGGGATGCTTTACAGGTCCCCGGATTCTCCTGAATAAAAAAAAAAAAAAAAAAAAAAAAAACCTGACAGTTCTTTTGTTTTTGTTAGGTTTATTACAGTTTTTAAGGAACCAGCTTGTAGCTTTTTTCTTTGTAGTTAGAATTCGAGCTCAGCTGGTTTCTCTGTTTTTTTTTAAATATATCTTCTGTGGAAGATTTCTGTCGTTCTTGTTGATAATAGAATTTTACCGTTTCACTAAACAATCCTTTTATCTTTCTTGTGCAATATTTATATTTTCTCTTTAATTGCAATTTCTAACAAATTGATTATAATAAAAGTTTGGAAGCATTTGAATTAATTTTGAGATTCTCTCCTATAGAGGAGCGCTAGATACACTCTCTTAACCCATATTGACTTTTAAAAATAAATTTTAGAACCTTCATTAATGAATTACTTTTACATGTTATTTATAATTCAAATCATCCACATATCCCAAATTGCCATTTTTTTACAACAAATTGTCATTTCAAAATATGGGAGCAAAAATTCAAAGGTAAAATGAGTATAATAATATTTAGAGGGATATTAAATACACTCTCTCAACCCATTCTCTCAACCCATTCTCTCAACTCACTCTCTCCTCTTATGTTGACATATGTCAACCTTTTGCTTTTTACCATAAAAATTAGAACTATAATATATTAATCGTTTTTTCATCTTATTTACCACTCAAACCAAGCATTACCTTCCCATATTACCCTCATCTTTTTACCAAATATAATTTGTCATCTCTCATATAATCTTTTTCAAAAATCCTTTTGACTTTTTTAAAGAAAAAAATGTTTTAAATGAAAAAGATTTTTTTTAAACAAAAACATCATTTATACCCTTTTAATATATATATATATATATATATTATTATCACTTATTTCATTCAATATTTATTACAATATTGAAAATATGATTGAAATATTAATATATATATATGTATATTATATAATATATATATATATATTATATATTTTACTCTCGAATATCATTTATACTTTTTAAATATATATATATATATTAAAGGAGTATAAATGATATTTAGGAGTAAAAAAATAAAGTTAAACTTGTAGTAAAAAAAATTAAGAAATGTTCTTTTTATATATAAAAAAAGAAGCTAAAATGGTTTTTGGAAATAATTAGATGAAAGGTTTTATAAATTATATTTTGTAAGAAGAAAGGGCAATTTAGGAAGAGGCTGGTTGGTCTGAATTGAAAAAATAAATACATTTATTATGCTCCAATTTTTATATCAAAAAGTAAAAAGTTTGATATGTGTCAACATAAGAAAAGAGAGTGGATTGAGAGAGCAGATTAAGAGAGTGAATGTAGCATCTCTTTAATATTTTATTTTATTTTAAAAAGAAAATTAGTAATATAATATTAACGATATTAAAGTTATTAAAATACAATAAACATTGACATCTTGCCTTTTTTTTTAGTATATTTGAATTTTTATATTATTAATAAAAATTTAATTTTTGTAACTATATTTTTTAAATGGTATAAAAATAATTACTTTATAAAATATGATGAACTTATGATATTATATTATTATAGATAAAAACAATAATTTTTAAAATATAAATTGTGTTTGTTTTGAAATTTTAAAAAATAAAAAAGAAGTATATAAATAATAATATTATTAATATCAAAAAGAGACTATAATAGTTTAATGTAAAAAGGATAATTTAAGAAGATATAATGATTTGAATCGTAAATAATATATAAAAATAATTTATTAATAATAGTTTTAAAATTTATTTAAAAAAAATAAATAATAGACCGATCTTAAAAGAAGAGTGAGTGAGTTGAGAGATTGATTGATTTGATTCTAACACTCCTCTCTCTCTCTCTCTCTCTAATTATTATGTCTTTTCCAGAAGCTTTGTTAAATCCCTCCGATTATGCCAAAATTAAATTTGGTCGGCAGTAGTGTGTGAATTATTGAATTATAATAGAATAGACGGAGCACGTGCAGAGAAAAGACTGATGTGCGCCCAATCACCACATAGTATTTTCTTCAGATTTTCACCACATATTTGTCGTCTTACTCGTTTTGTTATTTACTTACTTTTAACCACATACTTTTAACCGAAGAGACAAACTTGTACGTGACAGTTTAACTACTTTCACAGTGAAATTTTTTTAACCTTTTTGAAGTGAAAAAATAATTAATAACATTAAATATTTAAAATAATTTAAGTAAAAGAAATTGTGCTTCAAAAAATCGTTGGAAGAAATTAAAAAATGAAATCATAGTGATTTGATTGATCAACTCAAAAAATTTTAAAATCAATCCATATTTCTAATCTAAAATCTCAAAGTCAACCGATTAAAACAAGACGAATCACTCTACCATCATTCAGCATCCAGCAAAGTTGGTGAGAAAAAGGTATGTTTTTTTTTTTTCCAATGAGAAACTTCTAGTTTTCTAGAAAGAGATAGAGAGAGAAAGAGTAAGATTTTTTTTTACAAAGCTAAACCATGTTTTTCCTTTTTTAAAATTCAATTTCAATTTTAAATTCAAATTAATTAGATATGCATTTAATGTTTTTGATTGAATTTAATTAGACATGCATTTAATGTTTTTGATTGACATAAGATAGTTTTTTTTTTTTTTGACAATCCAATTTTTTTTTTACATTTCTATTCTAAAGACACTTCATTCTTAAAATTTAAATTAAAAAAAAATTCTAAAGACATTTAAATAGGTGTATTTAATTAGGATTTCAAAAGACTTTTAATGAGTTTTATAGAATTAAAAAGTTTGAGTGTAACCAATGTAGACTTTTAAATACTATAAAAGTCATAGAGTATTCAATATAGACTTTTATAGACTTTTATAGACTTTAAAAAAAGTCTTTAAAAGTCATGTGATATTCAATCAAGATTTTTCAACAGTCTATGAAAATTATAACAAATCTCACAATTTGTCTATAAAAAAGTCTTTAAAAGTCAGTCTATGAAAATTATAACAAATCTTATAATTTGTCTTTTATTCCTGTCAAAGACTTTGGATGACTTTTCTTTTTTAAATAAAAAGAATTTAACTTTAGAAAAAAAAACATAAAACTTTTTAAAAAACATTAAACATCAAACATATGTTATATTTTTAAGTAAAAGAACAAGTATTCTTAACAAATTTTATAAATAAAATAAAATTAATAAACATTATAAAAAAACATACAAACATTAACGATCTATAACAAAAAAAAAGTTAACTAAAAAATAATATAAAACAACTATTCATAAGCTATGCAACTAATGTCGAGAGATTTTATTTTATTTTTACATATATTTTCAAAGCAACTAAACAACACCGAAACAAATTAGACGAACTTCATTTATGTTAATTAAAAACAATATAAGACAAAAACCACTACTCAATCATACTAATATGCTACAATTAAAGTCGCGTATGAGCGTGGCTCAATGTAATTATGATTAATATCAAACCACACACTTTTAAGCATGAATATTGTTCAACAACTATATGCGGTATTTATGTTTTATCTTTAGTAACTTGAATTTATTTTGGGTAGATTTTTTATACTCATTGCCATACTTTCGTAGAGACCTGTAAACGTTAATATTATTGTTGATTTGCTACATTGATTCTAAAATAAAATTTATAATATTTTGATTAATTATAAAAAAAAAAGTTTTTTGACTAATTAATAAAAAAAATTAGGTTCATAATATCTGTATACTACAAAATATAATAAAATTACAAATAAAAATTTTAAAATCACATATATAGACAATAATGTTTTTGTCAAGTTTAATTAACAATGATTTTTTTATTCTTTTAAAAAAAATATTTTTATTTATATGAGAAATCTATATAAATTTTGATAAAACAAAGTATATATCATATTTAAAAATCAATAAATGTTTATAAATGTCAATGAAAGTCTTTTAAAATGAAAGTCTCTGAAAATAGTTTGAAATGAAAGTCCATGAAAGGCTTTTAAAATGAAAGTCCATGAAAGTCTTTCATAATTATGTAAAGTCTATAAATGTCCATGAAATTTGTAAAAGTTATCCACTTAAAAAAGTAATTAAAAGTCTTTTGAAATCCTAATTGAATACACTTTCCTTACTTTTGTTCCAAGATTATTCTTTTTATCTTAAATTTCTAAAGACACTCCATTTTATTTTAATAAAAGTTATGAAGAACTATCATAGCCTTTGAATTCATCAAATGAGTAATCTTTTTTGAATTAAATTATTAAAAAAAGAAATTATCTCTTCTAAATCAATAAATTAAATATTACGTATTAAACACTCTCCTAAATTTTTAATTACCATATTCAACTCTCTCTCCTCCAATATATATCTCTAATTTTCTATCTTCATTCTTTCTCAAGTAAGAATAATAGTTAAGAAAAAAAACTTAAGGGTCGTTTGTTTTTTTGTCTGAAGACTGAACAGTCCTGAATTTTTCTAAAGACTAAATAGGGACTGAAATCTGAACTTGAATGATATGTTTTTTTTTTCCTTACATCTGAATATATTGTCGACACGTTTGTTTTTTAAAAGTAAAATTGTCTGAAAATAAGTAATTTGACATTTATACCCATATTAAACAATTATGCATATAATATGGAATAAAAACAATTCAAAAATAATAATTATATATGAACACATATGATCATGATTTTCTTTTTCGATTACAAACAAACTTCATTTTTATTAAGAAAAAGAAAAGTTCATAAAAAAAGGCAGTAGAAAAACTCACACAAAACACTCTAAAAAAATAATATATAAAAAGTATTAATATTAAATATCAATATGATAAGTGATTCAGATTCTTTTTTATTTTTAAAGTTATTTAAAATAAGCAATATATTACAATAAATATTTATATTCCATATATAATTATGATGAAATTGAAAATATGTTATATATGGGGATAGTATCAGAAGAAAAGATTTTGGATTGCATTTAATACAATTCAGTGATTTGTAATTAAGTGAAAAATCAAAAAAATTTCCTTTTTATTTTAAGTTGTTTTTTTGGTATTTTTAAATTGTTTGACTATTTAAAAAACAAATAAACAACTTAATAATTATGATTTAAAACATTAAATTTTAAGTAGAAAAAACAAATGATCCCTTACTTGATTTTTAGGAACCGTATATATGTATATATTAAAAAAAACTCAAAAAACAAGGACCCTGTTTTTCACAAAAAAAAATCAAAATATGAAAATGTTTTTTTGTTACTTTTGTGATTGCTTAGAGAAATTTAATTCTTTCATTAGTCTTTAAAAATTCTGAGTTTAATTAAATCTAGTTGCAACAAATCAAGTTTTCGTATATCTATTTTTTTTTTTGAAAAACAAGGTATTTGTATTGACTTTTTAATATATATATATATATATATATATATATATCAAAAAAATGTGGAGATAGGATTATTTTTTTGAAAAAGAGAGAGAGTAATTAGAAGAGAATGTTTAATATGGTAATAACATATTTAGGAGACAGAGTTTAATATGTAATATTTAATCTAATGATTTAGGAGAGAAAATTTATTTTTTTAATAATTTAATTAATTTGGGGTATCTTTAGATTTTTTTTGTCTTAAGTAATTTTAATTAAGGTTAAAATTGTCATTAAAAAAATTTAAATTGAGGTGTAAATAGATAATGGGTTAGGATCCTCTCCTTGGTCCTTGTTTTTCTTTGGCATTTTTCAAGTGTAATTAAAACATCAAGTTGCATGAGAGAGAAAAAAGTGATCAAATCTTGACTATGTATTTTTTATTTTGCTCAGGTGTCATTAGATTATGAAAAGTTAAGGAAAAACAAGACAAGGAGAGGATCTTGATCCATAGATAATTTGTGAATTGTAAGGAGAAACTCTCTTCACATAATTTGTACAACATAGTTGAAAGACAAAACTACCCTTTCGTTGACTAACATGAAGGGGGTTGAATGTCAATAAATGATAAAGTTGCTTATGACTAACGGAACAAATCTTGAGGAGGATTTTAATTTTTTTTTTAAATTCTATAGACACTCCACTTTTTTTTTTCTTTTCAAAATCATCCTTTTTAAATTTTGACACTTTATAATAAAAACCTGTTTTTTTTATATATAAAAAATATTTTGTTTCAAACAAAATTTTCATCGAATAATGAAATTGGAAAGTTTTATTTTTCTTCATTTGACCTTTTTTTTCTGATTAAGTTTTTATTTTTCTTTTTGAACATTTTTTTTGCCTAATCTGTTTTTTTTATGACGATGATTGGGGTGCTTGCGAAATTTTGTTTTATTTACTGGTGATATGTTAAAATTAAAAGAGAAATAAAATATTTAAAACAGTTTTTATTTGAGGGTAAAATAGTTTTAGTGTTTGTGAAACGGAAAAAGATAATAATAATAATAATAATAATAATGATAATAATGATAATAATTGTTATGTAGTGTATTTAATTTTGTATTTATTTAAAATTTTTAGTAAAATTGTCATATAAAATTTTTTTAAATGAAGTGTGGAAAGATATTTAGGGGATTCTCAACAACATCATTCTATTGTTATTTGTTTTATATGACAATGTTATCCTAATTTAAATTATTTAGAGGGATAAAAAAAATTCTAAATACACTACAAATTTAGTTGAAGATAAGGGGAGGTGTGGAAAAATAGGTGTGTGGAAAAGCAGGGGGGTATTAAAAAGTTAGTTGAAGATAGGAGGGTGTGGAAAAATAGGTGAGTGTTTGAAAAAAATAGGTGTGTAGAAAAAATCGTAAATATTTAAGTTTTTATGATGAAATATTTAAAAATAATTATCTAAAAAATCGTAAATATTTAAGTTTCTATGACAAAGTGTTTAAAAAAAGTATCAAAAGATAATATGATATTTTGGAATAAAATGAAGTATATCTAGGATTTTTAAAAATTAAATTTTTTAGAATGAAATGTATTTAAAAAATGAGTGTGAAAAGAAACAATTGGATTGTAAAGAGAAAATCTCTTTGTACAAACCATATTTTATTAAATTTTATACAACAATATCTTATTTTTTTTACCAATTAAAGAAGCAGGCACATTTTTTTTTTTTTTACACTTCTTTTCTAAAGACACTTCATTCTCAAAATTTAAATTAAAAAAAAATTCTAAAGACATTTAAATGGATGTATTTAATTAGGATTTCAAAAGACTTTTAATGACTTTTATATAATTAAAAAGTTTAAGTGTAATCAATATAGACTTTTAAAGACTCTATAAAAGTCATAGAGTATTCAGTACAGACTTTTATAGACTTTTAAAAAAAGTCTTTAAAAGTCATGTGATATTCAATCACGACTTTTTAACAGTCTATGAAAATTATAACAAATCTCACAATTTGTCTTTTATTCCTGTCAAAGACTTTGGATGACTTTTTTTAAAAAATGAAAAGAATTTAACTTTAGAAAAAAAATATAAAACTTTTTAAAAAATATTAACCATCAAACATATGTTATATTTTTAAATAAAAGAACACGCATTCTTAACAAATTTTACAAATAAAATAAAATGAATAAACATTATAAAAAAAACATACAAACATTAACAATCTATAACAAAAAAAAAGTTAACTAAAAAATAATATAAAACAACTATTCATAAGCTATGCAACTAAGGACGAGAGATTTTATTTTATTTTTACCTATATTTTCAAAGCAACTAAACAACACTGAAACAAGTTAGACGAACTTCATTTATGTTAATTACAATTAATATAAGACAAAAACCACTACTCAATCATACTAATATGTCACAATTAAAGTCGCGTATGAGCGTGACTCAATGTAATTATGATCAATATCAAACCACCCACTTTTAGGCATGAATATTGTTCAACAACTATGTACGGTATTTATGTTTTATCTTTAGTAACTTGAATTTATTTTTGGTAGATTTTTTATACTCATTGTCATACTTTCGTAGAGACCTGTAAACGTTAATATTATTGTCGATTTGCTACATTTATTCTAAAATAAAATTTATAATATTTTGATTAATTATCAAAAAAAAGTTTTTTGACTAATTATTAAAAAAAATTAGGTTCATAATATCTTTATACTACAAAATATAATAAAATTACAAATATAAATTTTAAAATCACATATATAGACAATAATGTTTTTGTCAAGTTTAATTAACAATGATTTTTTTATTCTTTAAAAAAAATATTTTTATATATATGAGAAATCTATATAACTTTTGCTAAAACAAAGTATATATCATATTTTAAAATCAATAAATGTTTATAAATGTCTATGAAAGTCTTTTAAAATGAAAGTCTCTGAAAGTAGTTTGAAATAAAAGTCCATGAAAGTCCATGAAAGTCTTTTAAAATGAAAGTCCTTTAAAATGAAAGTCCATGAAAGTCTTTCATAATTATGTAAAGTCTATAAATGTCCATAAAAGTCCATGAAATTTGTAAAAGTTATCCACTTAAAAAAGTAATTAAAAGTCTTTTGAAATCCTAATTGAATACACTTTCCTTACTTTTGTTCCAAGATTATTCTTTTCATCTTAAATTTCTAAAGACACTCCATTTTATTTTAATAAAAGTTATGAAGAACCATCGTAGCATTTGAATTCATCAAATGAGTAATCTGTTTTTTTTATGACGATGATTGGGGTGCTTGCGAAATTTTGTTTTATTTACTGGTGATATGTTAAAATTAAAAGAGAAATAAAATATTTAAAACAGTTTTTATTTGAGGGTAAAATAGTTTTAGTGTTTGTAAAACAGAAAAAGATAATAATAATAATGATAATAATTGTTATGTAGTGTATTTAATTTTGTATTTATTTAAAATTTTTAGTAAAATTGTAATATAAAAAAATTTTAAATGGAGTGTGGAAAGATATTTAGAGGATTCTCAACAATATCATTCTATTGTTATTTGTTTTATATGACAATGTTATCCTAATTTAAATTATTAAAAGGGATAAAAAAATTCTAAATACACTACAAATTTAGTTGAAGATAAGGGGAGGTGTGGAAAAATAGGTGTGTGGAAAAACAGGGGGGTGTTAAAAAGTTAGTTGAAGATAGGAGGGTGTGGAAAAATAGGTGTGTAGAAAAAATCGTAAATATTTAAGTTTTTATGATGAAGTATTTAAAAAAATTATCTAAGAAATCGTAAATATTTAAGTTTCTATGACGAAGTGTTTAAAAAAAGTATTAAAAGATAATATGATATTTTGGAATAAAATGAAGTGTATCTAGGATTTTTAAAAATTAAAATTTTTAGAATGAAATGTATTTAAAAAATGAGTGTGGAAAGAAAAAATTGGATTGTAAAGAGAAAATCTCTTTGTACAAATCATATTTTATTAAATTTTTTACAACAATATCTTATTTTTTTTACCAATAAAAATAAATTACTTTAATTAAAAATAAACCAAATACTATATACCCATATTAATTACATTCATTGTATCTTCAATTATATCTTTTTATTTTTTTTAAAACACTTTATTTATAAATCCTAATTCTATTTCCAGTATTAAAATTTTCAATCATTGAATTACTGTCATATAACATAGTAATGGGAATTTTCAAAGTTATCCATTTTTATTATATTTTAATGCAGAGGAGATACGAAGAAAATGGCCTTTCTGCTTGTGCCAGATTAGAGATCCAAAATTTCCCTGGCCTCTGATCTAGCCGTTGATCAATGTAATACAACTTATTTGAGTGATGACTTTTGCTTGTACTTTTAATCATTTCGATTTGATGCTCCTTTGCTGAGCTGATTGCCTGATTGCAATTTGTACTAACTAATTATTTGGAATTACAGTATTTTTTATTGAAAGATTGATTGATCGAAAATAACCACCGACGACTTATTAAAATAATATGTTTTTTTTTTAAAAAAAATCGGGTATATTTATAAATATATTTTGATTTAAAATTTAAAATTTTAATTTTAATGCTAATAGTATTTTTATTGAAATAGATATATTTATATATTTTAAAAAATAGATATATTTATTTTAATATATTTTATATATAAACCTTAACAAATTTTTTTATCAAAAAATATATATACGGTACAGATATCTACTCCCATAACGAGAGATAATTACTCTCACAAACCGAGAAGAAAACTCTCTACATATACCTATAAAATAGGTATTGTGAGATTTGAATCCCTCACCACTAATGTAGAAAAGAGCTGCACATGTTGAGAGTTTTTTTCTCGGTTTGTAAGAGTAATTATCTCCCGTTATAATAATAGATTACCTACCGTGTATATATTGTTTGATCTCGGTATGTCCTAACAGTTCTATTATTATAAATATATCCATTACAATAAAAATATTATTGGTATTAAGGGTAATTTTTAAATTTTAAATAAAAATATATTTATAAAATGAGTGTTTAAATTATATTTATATTTAAAAATATCGGCACTCAAATTATGTACGGTAACAGTAAGACCGACAAATTTTGTCTTAGAATATGATTTATGCGATAATAAAGAAAATCATGATTGTAAATTGTAAATACTTGACTAAGCGGAATTTGAATCGAACAAGAAAGCACAAAACCCGAAATACCCACCACTTCACAAGCGGTTATAGAGCGAGCATCCCAATAAAGGAGGTCTTGGCGGTGAAAATGGACCCCAATGAAGTGATTGCATCACCGGATGGTGACCCATCACTACGTCACCCGCCCACCCACCTTCGCAATGTAATTGGTCCTCTTTTGAGACCGCGAAAAACACCAAATCCTATTGCACGGAAAAGCCAAACCATTTTCTGGAACTTGTTCTTTACTTTTGAGTTTTCTACTTATTTCTATTTTTTTAATCTTGCAAGTTTACTTTAATTAGAATAGTCCATGGAAATTGATTAGTGTTTATTAACTGAGAATCTTAATATAATTATCTTTAAATATTGATCATTTTGTAGTGATATCTAAATATAAAAAATATTGCATGATCAAATTTTGTTATTTTCTTTTCTTTCACGTGTAAATAAACATTTTGTTCAAATTAAAATACTCTTAAAAAAATTCAACAAAAAGCCCAGATGAATAAAAACACCATGAACGAGTCTTGTAACAATCAATATTATTTATAACTGATATATGCAATGCAATCTTGTCGGCATGCATACACAATACTATTCAAGCCAACCATCAAAAAATAGTCACATGACAATAAGGGCATGCACATGCATGATGTAAACTACCCTCAATTATTTTGAAAGATATTATCATTACTATAATTTTAAAAGAAAAATTATGATTTTGCCGCAGAATCAATATTAGCCATAACTTTGCAAAAGGTGTCTTGTGGGCAAATATTGACAGTTGCATGTTTAATTAGGTTCTCATTGGAAGAGAGATAGTAAAATGTCCCACTAAACTTTAGCGCAGATTGTCCAAAAAGTCTAGTCTCTCTCCCAAAAAGATCACTTTGACAAAGACCCACAAAAGGTCATATCTTATTCTTCTTTATTAACATACTCTGTGTACCGAGATCAAACCTTATAGTACGGTCTGGATATCTATTTTATAACGATAAGAATTTGGTTTTCAACATAGAGATATATATCCCAATATATCTGCGATTGCATGAATAATACTGAAATAATATATTTAAGGTGTCTATGTTCTAATTTTAGTGGATTGATGGAGATCGTCAAATCTCCGACCACCGAGTGAGTGGACTTGGATTTTGACTCTTTTTTTTTCACTAATAAAACGTTCACTTAGACTAGTCATCATTGCAATGGATTTTCCACCGACTTATGTATTTTCCTTGGAGAATTTCATTTTCCATTCAGGAGAAACCATTTAGAAAATGCACAATTAACTTAGATTAGTCAACATTGCAATGGATTTTCCACCGACTTATACATTTTCCTTGGAGAATTTCATTTTCCATTCAGGAGAAACCATTTAGAAAATGCACAATTAATTCTCTACCGGAGTGGTAGATCATGAGTGCTTCACACACGTTATTCATAGAGTTCGAAAATTAAACAACACATTTTTGAGGTGGCATTTTAAGACTATCATTTTTTTTAATATGTTGAGTTTAATTTTAAGTTTCCTTCCAAAAATACCTATAGTAACCTTCTTGGCTTCTTTACTATTTTATTTTTGTTTTTGTTTTTGTTTTTTCTTCAAAATCCTTCATTAATGAAGGACCACCATCAGTGGAGGTGAAAACCTAAATCGGAGGTCGAACTACCTCCCATGGAGGTTTCAAGGAAGAAGATGGAAAAAAAAAGAAAATTTTCATTTTTATCTATAAAGTCTCAGAAATTACCAAAAGTCTTGAAAATAACAGAAAAGTCTCAGAAATTACAAAAGTCTAGAAAAATTTCATTTTTACCCAGAAAGTCTCAAAAATTACTAAAAGTCTTGGAAATGACCCAAAAGTCTCGGAAATTACCAAAACATTTCGAAAACCACTTGCAAAGTCTCGAAAATACTTGAAAAGTTTTGGAAATTACCTGAAAAGTCTCAGAAATACATGAAAAGCCTCGAAATAATATGAAAAGTCTCGAAAAATACCTAAAAAGTCCCGAAATATCTGAAAAGTCTCAAAACTTTACGAGACTTATTGGAAAAATTTCCAATTTTTTTTCCATCTTCTTCTTCATCGACCTCTAATGGAGGTCAATTTCAACCTCCATTGAAGGTCGATTTCGACCTCCATGGAGATTGAACAGACTTCCAATAGAGGTCGAACGAATTTGACCTCCATTGGAGGTCGATTTCGACCCCATTGGAGGTCGAAATCGATCGAAGTCCAATGGAGGCCTGTTTACAAACTTCAAATGGAAGCCGATGAAAAAGATGAAAAAATTAAATCAAAAATGAAAAATTGAATCAAAAATGAAAAATTGAAAAAGTAAAGTAAGAGTATTTTTGGGAGTTCACTTGCTTTGATGCTTTTAAAACTTAAGTTATTAAAGTGGTGCTACTCATGCAACATCAAATCAAAAGAGTGCCAAAACCTCCTATTTCCACGTTATTCATGAACAACAAAAAATAATCCTATGTCCAAAGCATTAATAATTTTGTTTCCTTGCAACACACTTAATTTGTTGCATTTGCTTTTTGATATGGTATGTAACTAGTGACATCTTTTGTCGAAACTTGGATCCTTTTTTCATTTTACCAGATCATCATGACCTCAGGTTTTCTGTCAATTTTTTATAAAGCATGTAATTGATTGTTGATAACATAATAGTGAAAAACAATCATATCCTAATCAATTATTTATTGTAATGTTCTGTTTCCTGAGATCATTAAAAGGTAACATAGGGTTAAATTCTTAATATATCTCGCTAATATAATCACAAATTGATTTGCTAAAATGATCGATTGTTTTGACACGTGTCCAAAAGTATCATATGTATCATTCAAATTATCAAATGAATACTTTAGAGAAATTTTGAAAAACTCATATGAAGTTTAATCAAACTCGAAAAACAATCATATGATTTCACAATTATGTAAAAACCCTCTAATGACAATAAATGTTTAAGCTAGCTAATGTTGGAATGGGAGTTAGACAAAATGAGGCTAGCCCAGTGGTTTGTCCCTTACACCCACATAACGAGATTGTGGTTTCGAGTCTCCCCCATTCTTCTTTCCAAACCCCAAATTATTGTAATATTTTTTTAAAAATGGAATAAGAGTTCTTCCTAATTCCAAAATAGGAACTTATTTTGATTTATTAAATTTCAATACTTCTGATTTTTTTATGTGTTTATGAAAAGTTGTAATATATTGGTGGATATCTTTATAATCTAAAAAAGTGTATATCAGGTTTGACATCCATTAATTTATATCCTTCCTTTTGCTATTTATCTTTTTAATATGAGATTCATTTCATTTTTTTTAAGTTCACACATAGGGTTCTCTGACTTGATTTGATCAAACTTTAGAGGGATTTTTTCAAATTCCCCTCCCAATTTTATTAATTGTTGAAAATCTTGATATTTTGATTCGTCTTGGGGCGGGTTCAAGAATTCAAGAATAGTTTAATAAATCTGTCTTGTTTTACTCTAACATTCTAACAACTTCTTTTCCGATGGACCAATAATTTACCCATACATGACAACTTTTTGAAAAGATCAATTATTTTGATATATATAGAAGTGGCTCCACTCACATTTGATGATTGTCTATATATAACTACCATGCTTTTAACTTATTTACCCTTTTAGTTAAAATGCTGATGCTTTTGATAATGATATTTATAATGATCATTGATCAATCCACTTTAATTATATGATCATTTTCATTCAAAAATTAAAAATAAATTAAGTACTAGCTAGCATGTAATTCACATGAAAATAAATATAATCTTTAGGTAGTAAAAATAGTTATCAAGGCCTCAATGGTGATAGGGCTTTCTATTTAATTAATTATAATTCTAATACTTCAATTTATTTACCGTTACTACGGTTAATTTAAATCTGTAAAGGGTGTCAAGGTTAGTCGCTATCATTTTTATCTCATTGACGTTTGGCAATAACAACTAATTAAATTATCATGCTCATTATTATAAACATGAAATGACAATATTTTACTGAGTGCATGTTACTGCCTCGAAAGATTTATTTTTAAATATTTAATATTACAATAAATTTTAACACTGAACAGTCATATCAAGGATCTTCCGAGACTTATCAAGAGATTGAACATTATAAATGCTTGAAAATTGCATATGAAGGGATTCAAACTCCCTTGATTCTTCTTCTTCGTCGCTAGGATAGGATGAGATGCCTTGGTGATGATGTTGTCGCGCCTTGGCAATGTTGCACCTAGGCAACGCTAGTCCAAGAAATTCCTTCTTCAGGTGGTGCCGTCTCAGGTGTAGGGAGCATCGGTGAGAGATGATAGAGAGAGGAGGAGGAGAACAGAGAGAGTTTGTGGAGTGTTTTTATATGGGGTATTTATTAATTGCTCAAAAAATGTGGTTATAAATAGTTAAATTTTTGTATGCGGTTAAAAATTAATCCCTAATGTTTTGGGGGGTTATTTATGATTTTTCCCTTATTAATAATCAGAATGATCTAGTGTCTTAATATCCTTTAAAAGTGAGATAAAACGTAGATGAAAGATGTTTCAACTTCGAGGAGATGAAGTTGGTCTGGTTGTAAACCCTTCACACCTGCACCATAAGGTTGAGGGTTTGAGTCCTCCCCACTAAAAATACCTGAATTTATGTAACAGTAAAATACTTCAAAAAAATAAAATTATATCAAGAAAAAAAAAATGTTTCAACTTCATATTTCATGCATACACCCAAAATCCAAAAAAGTTTATTTATACAAGACTAACATGAATGTTTAATTGAAGACCACCCGAGTAAATTCTGCTATATATTTTATGGAACACATGATTAATTCCCTTTGCAATATAATCGGTCATACACTCATACACCACGAACATACATGCTTTCCTTCTCATTATTTCTTGAAGAAAAGCAAAGGTCGGAGACAAGAAAGATCAGTAGCAAGCAATTAAAAGGTTTGAAAATTTGTGCAATGGTAGGATGTGGAGCAATGGCATCATATATGTACACTCTTTGGTTACTTTTGTTATGATTCAATTGAAAAAGGTGGAGCACTAGCTGGAAGGATATATATTATAAGATTAATTAGTTATAATTAATATACGATGATCAGTGTGTAATTAAATAGCCCACAACCGATTATTAGCCGCTAAGTTAATGTTAATATATAATGACAATGCCATAATGTATGTGTATCACATAATTCAATTAAGTGGCACACATACCCCATGATGTAGATCGAGAATGTCTTCTTGTGGGATTATAATCCACAATTATTGATTCATGGATTCATACGCCATCCATGTGGTGGGGAGCATCGACATATATTTTAACTTCTAAGAACACAAATATCTTTCAAATGTGATTGTTAAATTGGAACTGTAAAAAAGTTAATAATAATAATAATAATAACTAATAGATTACTATGTTTGGATCTGGCTTATTCTTATCCACTCAATTCTTTTTATTAATTTTTTTTAAAACAATTCTTTTTATTAATTAAACTCTTACCAAAATCCTACATGACCTGCGTTTATTGATTGGTTTTGTCAAGTTTTGTACAGATAGATATATGTTGCTTACAAGGAAGCTTTAGTTGTCACTTTTACTCTTTATCATATCGATAACATAAACAAGTATTACTCTAAGCTGTTATCTTCTCTGCAATCTGAATTCTGAAGCCTTACTTACTTTAAAGTATATTGTAAGTGTTTGTTTAATTTGAATTTGTATGGTGAGCTTTTAGTTACAAGGCACAAAGCAGAAAATAAATCAGTTTTTAATTAGTTTCAGTGACTTTATTTTATTTTGTCTATATATTTTACAGTTTCCCGACTCGGGTCAGCACCCAAAGAAATTAAATTAAATTGGCATACATGGATGGATTTGATTAATCTTTGGATCGGTGTAAAAGTTAATTGTTATAAAATTCTGTTCTCCAGCAGCAGATCAATGTTTAGCAATAAAAAAAAAAATGAGAAGATTAATCGATGCTTCCTAAATTTTAGCTAAATTTTAGTTATTTTAACTAAAAAACTATTTTAGTTAGCCACTTCTTATCAGGTCACTTCAACCATGCTCTTTATTATAGCTAGTCATTAATATTTTAATATTTTTTAAATTTAAAATATTAATAAATTTATTTTGTTTTAAATTGTATTTAAAATATAAAATATTATATTATTTTTTAATACCAAAATCAGTTTAAAAATATTAAAAAATTTAAAAAGAGAAGATAAATAGCTTCCTACATTTGGAGAGCCACCAAGAGGCTCTCTAAAATAGGGAGCTATTTAGGGAGCCCCTTGGAGTGCTCAAAACCCAAATTGGCTCCCTATTTTAATTAAAGTAGTGATTTAGAGAGCCTTTTGAAGATGCTCTTATAATTGCTATATAAAAAATGTTGTCTACCTGTCTATATATAATAAAAAGCACAAATTTCAAGAATGCCAGCGTCACAGGTCAAATCTTCAAGAATAATTACGTTCTATAAGATATGCTCGACTCAAAAACTAAATATAATAATAATAATAATAATAATAATAATCACAAGAAATTAACAGAAATGCAAATCCATTATTGAAACCCTACATGGCTACATGCACACACACACATGGGAGTTCACGTGCAACCCCACTTAGAGAATTGGACTAGAAGATCAAGAAATGAATCAAAATACTGTGTAGGATATGTAAGGCCGTCCACGTAATACATTTATGAAGATATGGTCGAACAAATTAAGAAGAATTCGTGTCAAGGTCCGACAAGGGCTGCCATTGGTTGGCTAGGTGTAACAAAAGGCCTCAGTAATTGAAATCTCTATTATTTATATGACTGTGCGTGTATGTGTGCATGATTGCGACACGTCCTGGCCTCGCATGTATTTTCGTTCGAACAAGTGGAGAGCACACGTTTCACACTTTCACTGGTTCATTCTCATCTCATCTTGAAGATCATCTATTGTATTTTTAGTGCTCCTTGCAAGGGTTGAAACAACCTTCCCCTATTGCGCATGTAGTTATTCCAGCCATGCTTATAGCGTTTATGTTGGAAACACAACAATCACGGTTAGAAATAAAAGATGAAGAGAACATTTTATACAACAAATGTAGACAAGAAAAAAAAGAGTAGTTTGAATGAAATACAATAAGAAAATTGATATACAATAAAATTATATCGCTAACTTGATTTCTAAAGATAGAGGTTTGCGAATTTTGCAATGTCCTAAATCAATATTTTTACCCCTTCTTTATGGTTGAAGTTTTGTGGGTGAGTATTTCCCATGATAAAACTATCTCTTTCTAGCACTAGATGGAACTTTGTCTATTTTCTTCTCAAAATATTGAATGCATTATAATTTGTGCATAATTATTTCTCCAAAAACTTTTATATTTTGGAATGAATGATATTTCTATTTATAATTTTAGATCGATGTGTCTTTTGGTGAAGTTATAACTTCTGAAAAGGATTGTTTGCATCGTTTTTATTAAAAAGACAACTATTTGGATTAATGACACTGTCTTTTGGTGTGTCCGGCAACGTGCCCCCTCGACATACACGTCACGTTGCTTCTTCGTTGACGCAACGGTGTATGTCGAAAATAAGAATGATCACTTCGTCGAACCCTGAGGCACACTCAGACGAACCTTAACGTAGCGACCTGTAGTTAACCAAGCATGGACCGCCATGCAGGGGCCATCATTCCCTAATCTTCGTTAGAAAATGATGCTCTCGAATCCTCAAAGAGTATGTCGAATCCACGACAGATAAATGTTCCAAAGGAACGATTTTATTAAAATCAATCAAAAGGTTTAAAAGTTACAATAATTGGAATTAATAATTCTATTTATAATAAACTAATCCTAATACGACTCGAATACGATATTCCTAAAAAAAACTAAAACAAGAAAATATCAAAACTAATCAGAATCTTTTAAGATGCATGACTCCTAACTTGACTGGAAAATAAAGATCAAATCTTACCTAAAAGGTAAGTTTGATTTATTTCCAAAACCTAAATTTAATTCATAATCAAATTAAAATAAATAAACTTGCTAAATACGAAAAGACCCAAATTAAAGAAATAAGAAAATAAAGAAATTGCCCAAATCCAGTCTGACCCGCTGGTCTTAGATCGCGGTCTGGACTGCGAGACACGGGCGGCGGTTTGGACGGCTGATTCCAGTAACCTCTCTGGTAAAAGGGCACTGCTTGGGCCGCAGGGCATGAGCAGTGGTTTGGACTGCAGTTCCTTCTTCTTTGTCCTACATCATTCGTGCTTGTGGGCAGAAAGTTTTTGCTGTAATCCGTAACATGCATGTGGCGCTGCTCATCGCGTTTCTACCACAAACCCTTTACTTATCAAAGCCTTTTAACAACATTATTTTCTTGTCATTTTACCACAAAGCCTTCTGTTTGTTCCATGTATATTTCTTCATCTAATTATACATTTAGAAACGTTGTGTTTAAATCCATTTGATGTATATCCATATTATGCACATAATATCTATCACAATCAGCATCCTAATAAACGTTATTCTTGATAGTACTGGAGATTAGTGTCAAAATAATCCAACCCCTCTTTTTGCCGACTTCATTTTAAAAATCCAATTAAAACCTTGGCTTATTATAGGCAGTAAGTCAACCCATTGCCATGTATGATTTTGCATAATGGATTCGACTTTACTATTAATTCCTTCCTTCCATAAAGGAGCCTCAGATGAAACCATAGCTTTTTTTTATATATTCGTTGTTCTACTTCTGTTAAGAAACTAACGAAAGCTGGTCGAAACACTTTGGAAATTTCATCATTCTCCCTCTTTTTGGTTCCAAGTTATGTCCTTGAACACCTGAAGCGGATAGTTCATAATGTTTTCCTTATGTGCTTGATTGTACCATTTATATATACCTATTTTAGGTCCTTGCACTCATTTCTTGGGTATTTTTGGTGTTTTAATATGTTTGTTGAGCCTTGTGTATGTAATTTCCCTAAAATAAGGTGTAGGACTCAATGGGAGAAGATTGGGGTTGAAAAACTGAATTAAATGCAAAAAACAGGGAATGTCGCTACTATTGTCGTTACGGGTAGACAGCGAACTTTGTAGCAACATCCTTACCAGAGAATGTTGCCCCTTTTATGTAGCTATGACATGAGGGCGGCCTTCATAGCGACATGCAAAAATAGGAAATGTTGCTCCCTTTACGTCGCTATGACATTGGGGCGACCTTCGTAGCCATCGACATGGTTGAAATTGTTAGGGCTTGTGAAGAACGACCAATTTACGAAGCCCTTAACTCTTGCCATAATTGATCTGAGTTTCATGCTATATATATTCAGAAAGCCCCGAATGTCTAGTTTCCAACAAAATTTATGGTTCGCGATTCTGAATTTTCTAGATGGAGTTGTGTCCATTTTAATAACTGATGATCAGTGTTGAAAAGTCAACCGCGGTTTTGACGGGCCAACTTTGTCATTTCACTATTTTGAAGCCCTAATTTCATGCCTAGCCTATTAATACTTCATTTTGAGCCCTAGAAGAAAAACCAACCAATCTTCTACCATTCTTTGAAGAGCCAGCACCAATCAAGAGAGAGAGAGAGAGATAGAGAGAGAGAGAGAGAGAGAGAGAGAGGTTTCCAAAACTACCATGAAGGTTTTCCTCTTTGGTGGCTCACCATTCCACCACCATCAAACCTTTAACCATCCATCTTAGAGGAAGATTCAAGAGAAAAGGAAGGTCTTTCTTGACTAAAAGGAGATGAGCATCAATGGAAGCTTGAAGACTCTTGGATATCACTTTGGTCTGTTCTATTACTCTTCTCTATATATTTCTATTATATATATTTACTTTTCTCTTTGTTGATTTCTCTTTGATGTGTATTATCCCCACTTGGGAATATTTGTAAACCTAACACTATGCTCTTAATATGATTGATTTATTTTTATTTGATTTAAGTATTGTTTTATTCAATTACTTCATAGCTTGATCTTTGATTTGTGTTGATTAGATATCACTCTTGATGCAATTTAAATGATTAGGTTAATTTGAGAATTAGAGTTAGGTGGACATCCCACTTGGCTTTGATTATTGCTCTTAATTGAAATGATGGAATTCATGAAAGTAGACATCATGCTTGATTGGATTTTGGTTCTTAAATGTTTATGCTTAATGACATCCTTGGTTGTTGCTTACACTACACATAATATATGAGTAGTAATTGAGGATTAGATGGCTCATCCGGCGATCATACCAACATTCTCGACTCGGTTAAATTGTCTCTTCTTGGATCAAGGGCCGCATGGAATCCCATTCCTTATAGCATCGATTATTTACTCTTCTCTTTGTTCAGCGAAGCCATGCACCCAATCAGCCTTTTATATCCTTTAATGTCTTCGGGGACTTCATGTTAGCCAGTGCCTTGATCTTATCCCAGTTGACTTTTATTCCCCGCTGATGTACTTGGAACCAGAGGAATTTCCCTGAAGGTACCCCTAAAACACATTTGTTGGGGTTGAGCTTCATCTTGTATCTTCTCAACACATCAATGGTCTCCCGTAGGTCCAACGCGTGCTTCTTAGTGGTGATGCTTTTGGTTAGCATATCATCAACGTATACCTCCATGTTCCTACCAATTTGATGACCGAACATTATGCTTACCAATCTCTGATATGTTGCCCCTGCATCCTTCAATCCGAAAGACATGACCGTATAACAATATAGTCCCAGGTCGGTTGTGAAGGATGTTTTCTTCTCATTTGGTTCATGCATTCTGATCTGGTTGTACCTTGAAAACGCATCTGTGAAAATGAGGAGCTCATGCCTAGCTGTAACATTTACCAGCTGAGCGTTCCTAGGCAATATGAAATTATCCTTTGGGCAGGCTTTGTTGAGGTCAGTGGAGTCTACATACATCTTCCACTGACAATTCTTCTTCTTTACCAACACAACATTGGCCACCTACTCGGGGTACTTGACCTCTCTAATTGATCCAGCGGCGAGCAGCTACTCAACTTCCTCTTTTATTGTTGCGCTTCTTTCTGGGTTCAACCTCCGTCGCTTTTGGACCACTGGTCTACATTCTGTATCAACTGCCAAATTGTGGGAAATTATCTTTTTCTCGATCCCGGGCATGTCTTTATGCTTCCATGCAAACACGTCCCTGTGTTCCTTGAGCAATCCGACCAAGTCTATTTTGATTTGATCACCCAACCTTGTTCCTAACCTGACAGTTTGAGACGGTTCCCTCCTATTAAGCATTACTGATATAGTTGGCTCGTCTAACCAAACTTCTATTTGGGGTTAAGCTCAAACTTGGTCGAGGCCTCTGCCTGAGCCTTTTCTTCATCCATGGTTAAGAACTTGTCTTTAACTATGCACACTTGGTGCTCATCGTCCTCAGTCCTATCCTTGTATACTGCGAGATTTGCTCTTTGAGCCATCTCCTAGGATCCCTTTATTAATTTGATCTTCAAAGCATATGTGGCTATGACTAGACATGACGGCGGTTCGGTTCGAACTGGTGAACCGAACCGGAACCGTTCAGTAAAAACCTGAACTGAAACTGATTTTTTAGATTCCGATTCAAGAATCGGATTGGAACCAAAACCGGAACCAAAACCTGTATCGGGACGGTTCCGGTTATGATTCTAAATGTTGAGGAACCGCCCGGTTTGAACCGGACTGGAACCAACGATTTCGATTTCAATTCCGATTCCGGTTCGAACTGGATGTTCCACCATTATTTGCTTATTTATTTTTTCATTCGTGGAACCAGATTCCAGAACCTTCAACCAGATCTCTCATCTCTCTCTACCACAAACCCATATCTCTTTCTACCACAAACCCAAATCTCTCTCTTCCTAAATCCAAACTAGAATACTAGATCTCTCTCTAATCCAAACCATTCAAGCTCAAACACCCATGACCCACCACCACCACCTAAACAAATCACACCGATCGGAGACCAGTTGACCACCACGGCACCACCCCAATATCATCTCTCTCTCGCGATCGATCCAACCAAGAAGACTGAAGACGAAGAAGATAACAGATGAATCAATTGCGGAAGACGAAGAAGAAAAAAGAAGAAGATAATGATCAATCCAACCTCAGGAAAATCTGGGTTGATTTGGGAGAGAGAGTGATGAAGATCTAGGTTGAAAGAGAGATGTGTTCACTGTGTTGTGTTGATTTGGGAATTGGGGATGTGTTGTTGATTTATGAGAGAGAGAGACATTGAGTCATTGAGTGAGTGACGTGAGCTGAGTGGGTTTAAAAAAAAAATTAAGAACCGAACCGCTAAAACTGTCTAATCGGAACATGAACCGGAACCTCCAAAGGTCGGTTTAGGTTTAGGTTTAGGTTTAGGTTCCGGTTCCCCTTTTCCTGGAACTGGAATCGGAATCGCCGGTTTTGAACTGGAACTGAAACATGCGTCATGTCTAGCTATGACTGCTTTGTTCTTGTTCAAGAATGGCCTACCCAGTAAAGCGTTGTACGTCCAATTTTTTGTATTGACAACCACGAAATCTAGTAGCACTATTTCTGATAGGGAGATGTTCCAATTCTCACTTGTAATTTAACTGTTCCCATCGACCTTACCTCCGAGCCACGAAACTTCCTGATGAGGATATGTAGTGGTGTAGATCTTTCCTGTTCAATCCCAACTGATCAAAAACCAGGGCACTTAAGATATATGTTGAGCCCTCGTTGTCAATTAATACACGATGAACATCTCGATGCCCTATTCGAACTGCTACAACAACTGCTTATGTGAAAACGATCTGGTCCAACCCTTCTTTGATTCTCTTGGGGTCAGGTTCAATTGAATTCACGTCCAAGTCTTTTGGGGCATACATGGCATCTCGAAACTTTGTCATTTTTTCCCTATTGCTTCTGCTCGTGTAAGGTCCTCCAAATATGGTGTTTATTGTCCCCTTGCCCCCACTTCGGCTGGGACTCTCATTTTTTCTTTTGGTTTCCATCTGGCCGATCGTCTTGGCGAGCTTCTTTTTACTGAGTATCCATTCTTGAGATTCAAATATTTGAGATGACCTTCACTGATGAGCGTCTCAATATGATCCTTCAATTGGTAGCACTTTGACGTGTCATGGCCACTTTTCTTGTGGAACCTACAGTAATTGGTGGTGTCTTTTCGACCGTAGGCTGACTTCCTATGAGGATACTTGACTAATTTCTTGTCTTCAACAATGACCAAGACCTCCTCTTGCTTTTTGGCGAGGGAATATAGTTAATGTACTGGCCTTGGGACTTTTTGTCATTCCGACCATTCCTCCGATTTTCCTCTCGGCGACCATTCTGGTTCTTATTGCTATTTTGATGATCATCCTTCTGATTTTTTAAGTTGCCATATTTTGATTTGGCATTCTCTTCGGGGCGACCACCATGAACATAACTCCCTCTCTGAACAAGTTATTCTTCCTTGGCCATAGCATAACTGCCTGCTACATCCATTAGGTCGGTATAAGTACTCGGGCACTTTCTCCTTAAATTAAAGGATAACCGGCCGTTTTATAGATTATTTTTGAAACCTGCTACCGTATCTTCATCATTGGTTTTGAATCTCTGATACCTCTTGAGAGAATTTGTTCAGGTAATCTTTTAAAGCTACATTTTTCTCTTGTTTAAAAGTAGTGAGATGAGCCACTAACTTCCTTCTTGGAAATTCCTGATTGTTCTCTGTGGGAGTCTTTCAAACCACCTGAACCTCTAATCCTTGAGTGTTTATGAGAGTGTCAGACATAACAGCAGGTCGTTGTAGGTATACTGTGCCATCACGCTTCGAAAGCGCTATACGAGCTCCTTTGGATATGTGTTTGCTTTGAACTGCTCGACGTGAGACCTCCTTAATCTCCCCGGGAACTAGGTTTGAAATAGTATCTACAAATGGGCTTTCAGAGTCATCGTCTGGCAAAGCACTTAGCCCTTGAAGACACTCACATGCCTCCACCTTTTGGGTCAGCCTTTGTATCAAGATATCACGTTCACCCTCTGGCTCACCATTCGTGCCAAAACATTAATGAATGGTGATCCCTTGGTGGACTTTGCAGGTATCCACCTCAGTTTAAGTATTGGGGGTGCCGAACCTTATCAGAGACCTACCCACTCGACGTCTTCTTCGGAGTGGTTGATCACTATCATCTGATGGGTTAGATTGACTCCGCTTATAGGCACCCCTTTGGGTTTCTTCCGACACGGAGCTCGTATGATAACGTTCTTGCCTGCTTCGATCACTGGGTCCCTTATCTCTCATGTGCTTGTAATCCCTTTGATCCTGCTTGCCAATTCGAACATTGTTATTTCACTTGGGCTCCTTATTCAGCTTCAAGGGTGCATCTGGCGTTAGTGCCACAACTCTGATCACATCCTTTGGGCTGTGCGTACGATGAGGGTTCTTTATCAGACATTATTTGTATATGTTTATTGATCCCCATTTCCAATATCAATTGCTTGTTTCTCGGGTTATTTAGGTATTTAATTTGTGTGTTTGAGCACTTTTCAGGTTGTTGGTTCCAAAAGTTGTGTTTGGAGTATTTCAGAGGAAAAAAGTGATTTTGAAGATTGAAGAAGTTAAAGCGTAATTGTCACAAGAAGAGGTTAAAGCATAATTTTCAATAAAAAGCTAAAAAGCTAAGTGAAGCGATGTGCCTTTCATAATGCTTCACAAATAACTTTCATAGCTAATCAAAGAGCTTTACAAACCGCTTTGTATTGCATAACGGCACGTACAACGATGCAACTCCAGAGAAATCCGCCATGAAGTCTGATGTCCCTATCACCATGCCTTTCACAGCGCTTCAACATCATAGATTACCGCTGTCTCAATCGCTGTGCTACCCACAGCGCTACGGACAACGGTTTGACAAATCCTCGGCAGGAAAGATTTCTGAATTTGATCAATCTCTGGGATCCATATAAATACACCAATATTTTTTGGGTTTCGAACGAGAGACCTAATCAGGGTCACTAACACACCACTCTTAACACAGCTTTCCAAATTTTCTACCATCAGACACACAACAAAATTCTCTCACCCATCTTTACACATAGAAGATTCGAAGACAAAAAAGATTTCAACATCAAAGACTTGAAGAATTCATTGAAGGCCTCAATAGGTTTTATCTTTTCTATCTCTTGTCTTGTTATTTTCATTATGTGTAACTAATCCTATAACTAGGGAATCAATGTCAACCTTTTGTGAATGCTCATGTAGGGATTAATTATTATTTTATCAATTCAATTCTCGATTCATTCAGCATGCGTAACATTTTAATTCCTCATTTGTGTTAATATTTATTCGCACCATAAACCAAGGGTGGATAATTATTTCGCATGAATTTAGGGTTAAGATTATTTGAGAATTAAGGTTAGAGTATAAACCAAACCTAATCTTGATTAATGTTCACTTGAATGAATAAATTTTATCTTTAGCATAGACCAAACAAAGTATAGAATTTGGTTCTTATTTCTTGTGCTTAACGGGTTTTCGGTCATTGTTCACACCATCGACCAAGGGTTAATGATAATTGGGAATACATGACTCATCCCGTGATCACACAGTAATAGTCATATTAAGATTAAGAATGAACCCTTGAATTGCTTGAATTTAATTTGTAAGTTAATTCCATACATTAAGTGTTTATAATTGGGGATCATTGATGACCTAGTGTTTCTCTCCATTGGTCACAAACAAATTTTCTTTCAATTTCTTTCTTTAGTTTAATTTAATTTAGTTTTAGTTTAATCAATCAATCAACAATCTCTTGATTACTTTTTGTTTAATTAGAATTAGAATTAGTTTTAGTCAATAAATCACTTTTTCTTGTGGGAATGATCTTTATTTGCCGCTTTACTTATCTCACGATTTGTGCACTTGTGAGTTCGGATTTTATAACACGATTTTACAAATCAAGTTTTTGGCGCCATTGCTAGGGAATAGTTAAATTTATTGGTTATTTCTAGTTTTAGTTTTAGTTAATAGGTTTAGTCTAGTTTAGGTAGACGTTCATTAATTTTTAGATTTTTAGTATTTATTTTATTTTTATATCTTTTTCGTAGTTTACTGTGTGTCAGTCTTTTGTTTCAGGTCTCAACTGTGGATGTAAGGTTGAAGATCTCTTCAAGGAGAATTACTACCATTGAATGACAACATTGATTATATCAGACAAGTAGCAATGGTAGACGATCCAAATCCCATTATTGAGCAAGGTCTAAGAGGACCAATCGAACTAATCAGAACCATGAAGGACTATAGCAAGCCGATTGTTGGCAATCACCCTTTGTGCATTATGCTAGATGTTGCATCAAGGAATTATGACCTGAAAATTTTCCACTACAATTTGCTGCCTACCCTCCATGGTCTACCTAATGAAGACGTGCTTCAATTCCTCAGAGAATTCTACGCGGCAATAGAATCCTTTCCAAATAACAGGGTGGCAGAAGCCCGGTTATGTATGAGGTGTTTCCCAAAAAGCTAAGACGTGGCTCATGACTTTACCGTCAGCATCATTGAGAACATGAGATGAGGTGGTAGAAAAACTCATGGACCAATATTACTCTCAGCAGAAAACCAGTGAGATCAGGTCCAAACTTACAACTTCTTTCTGGGAGATGAAGCGACTTTTCATAAGCCTGGGAGCGCTACAAGATGCTTCTCTTTTAATGCCATCAGCATGGATATCAGGTGCATCAAATATGTCATTGGTTCTATGATGACCTGATTGATGGTTTCAACAGTCTTGGTAAACAATGCTTGTGGAGGATCTATGAATGAAAAAACACCGAATGAGTTGTACTCCATCTTCGAGAAACCCTATTATAATTCTCATCATAAGAGTTCCAGAAGAAGGAAGGAAATTTATGAAGTAGATGCTAACATAGGAAATTCAATTCAGATGGCACAGATGCAAAAGACCATGGAATCTCTTGCCAACCAGGTTGGAAAAATCACTAAAATGATATGCATGGGAGGTGAACAACTAGGGCATGGTGTGGATTGCCAGACATGAGGTTTTGGACCTAGTAACTTGGAAGAAGCGCAAGCCATGAACAACATTAATTCAGGCTGGAGAAATCATCCCAACTTCTCTTCGACCAACAATCAGGGTACTGGGAACCAATGGGGAAGCAATACCAACAATTAGAGACAATATATTGCCGGTGCTCAGCTGAATCCGGAATACAAACCCAGGAAGCTGTCATTAGAAGAAACATTGAATAGCTTTATGCAATCTACTCAACAAGCTTTCAAGGAAAACAATGTATAAATTCAAAATATAAATGCTTCAATAAGGAAGATGGAACTGCAAATCGGGCAATTAGCTGAACTTAATCAAAAGAGCGAACCAGAGAAGTTTCCAAGTCATACTGAGCAAGCAAATGCGATAAAAGTTCTCTAGAATGGTAAGGCTTTAAATGATGATAAACCTGTTGAACTTATTAATTATTCTATTCATGTTTTAGGTCCCTCAAAAGAGAACATGGTAGTAGTAGAAGATGAGGAGATCATGGTGGAAAATTCCAAAGATACATATAAACTACACAAGTCTCCAAGACCATATGTGCCTCTGATTCCCTTTCCGGGAAGACTTCAGAGAAGTAAGCTCAACCAATAATTCAAGAAGATCTACAACATCTTGTCAACGGACAATGTTAGTTTGCAGTCTATGGAAGTGATCCATAAGATGCCAGCATATGCAAAGTACTTCAAGAAACTCAATTCAAGAAGTAGGAAGACTGATTCTCACGACACGGTGTTAGTTCCAAATGAAGTAAGTGCAGTACTCTAAAAGAGATTTCCTCAAAAACTCATGGATCCTGGAAGTTTTAACCTCACTATCATAGTGGGAGAAACATGAAAAGGGAGAGCCACACTAGACCAAGGGGCAAGCATTAATTTGATGCCATATGCCTTGTACAAGGAGATGAGGCAAAGTGACCTTAAACCAATCAACATGGAGCTTTTACTTATCTATCGATCCATAAGGTATCCGTGTTGAATTGTGGAAAATGTTCTAGTTCAAGTCGGCAAGCTTATCATACCTGCAGATTTTATCGTGTTAGATATGGTAGAAGAAGACACTAGTGCGAATGACTTACTATTTTGTTTGAAAGACCATTCATGTCAACTGTAAAGGCTATCATAGATGTGCATAATGGCAAGGTATCCATGACAATACTTGATGAGACAATTAATGTTGATGTTTTGAATCCATGAGACATCATGTGAGCGCTCTTGACTGCTTTAATGTACAAGTAGTAGATCCAGGAGTTTGTTCAAAATCAACTCCTGCTCCCACAGAAATTCGAGATGAAAAAAGAAGTAGGGTCTCACCTCTCCGACATGAGCTCAGGTTATGAAACACATGATCAAGCAATTGAAAGAAGACAAGCAAATGGTTGTGGCCATAAATTATGATTTAACAACCAAGATAAGTGAGCTAATAAAATAAAAAAAGTCTTCATTGAAGAAGTCTGCATAATTCTCCCAAGAGGTGGAAGAGCTTAAAGATGAGTTTGCTCAACGAATGAGGAAATGAAGGCCTAGATTGAACAAAAGGGATAAGGCCTTGGAGATCATGAAGAATAAGGAGCTTAAAAACATTGCAAAGCTTGCAAAGGCTGACCAAGAGATTAAGTCGTTGACCGCCGATGTGAAAAAGCAACCGGCGGAAGTGAAAATCAATAAGGTGAATGAAGATCAGTTGAGTAATTCCTTCACCCAAAAGGTCGATCCAATTCTAAGAAGGAAGCAGAGAAACAGAAGGAAACGAGCTTTACCACTGAATCACAGCCACCAGAAAGGTAACTTTCATATATTTATCCCAGTTTGTCATTTTTGCAATATGAAAAGTCATAATCGACCAAGGTGTTACGAGTATATCAACAATGCAAACGAGGGAGAATGAATCAAAAGAATGTAATGTGAATCAGAAAAGATGAACTCAGAGAGGTTGAGCGTGGTGGAAACTGTTAGATTAAAGAAGATTAGAAACGAATATGGTGTTGTCACTTCACCATCGACAGTATAATGCTCTCTCATGCGTCTCACCTAGACGTTAAATAAAGAGCTTGGTGGTAGGCAACCCACCCATGTATTTTTGTTTCCCTTTATTTTATTTTTATCTTTATTTTATTTTATTTTTATTTTTGTGCTCCTCTAACTTGAAATCAGGTTTGGGGGTAGTTTTAGGGGCTGTTCGGTAATGTTTTCAGTTTTTCTGTTTTTATTTTCTTGTTTTAATTTGTTTTCTAAAATTTGATTTTTAGATATTTCGGATTCGAAAACTCGTTTGGTAGCAATGGTTAAAAACGATATTCGGAGAATCAAAACATAAAAAGCGTGTCTGGTAGAATATTTTTAAAATCATTTTCAATATTGTATTATATCATAATAATTTGTGAAATATGGATGATGCGTTTGTTTTTTTATTTATGATGTCTGAATATCAATAACTGAAAACAGTATACGATAATTATCCCCTTATAATTATAATTGTTAATAGATATATGTATAATGGTAAAAATATAAATTAAAATGTTTTAATAAAAGATTAATATTATAAATAATTCAAAAGTGATATTAAAATAATTAAACATTAAAACTAAAAAAAAATTAAAATTAAATAATACATAAATTTAATTTACTTTAACAAAACTAAAGGTTGACCAATGCTTGTTGAGGTGGTTGAGCCGGTTGATCGTGCCTTCTTGGTTGGTCATGTTTCTTGTGATCTCCTCCTTTCTTCATAGTTGACTTGTTGGAGAAGGTGATTGTCTTCTCAAGGACTTATCCTTTCTTCTTGAATTGCCTAGGCTTTGGTTGAGTTGCCAAGGCTTGTGTGGACTTCCCTTGAGTTGAAGGTTGCTTGGATATGGCCTTGCTTTTGCCTTGAGCTTGAGGTTGTTTGACCTTAGCTTTCTTTAATTCTTCAAGGCACCTCATCTCTCTTTCCTTGACAATCTTCAAGGAGTTTTCTTTGCTGGCAAGCTCTTCTTTCATGGCCTTCATCAGTTGATGGCAATCTTCAATCTTCTTCTCATATTCGGACACATCAACCGTGTCCGTCTTCAAGGAGTCATTCACCTTTGCCTTTAGTTGAAGATTTTCCTTTTCCAATCTAAGGATATCATTTTCTTTCTTCTTCAAAGAGTTTTGAAGAAAGTCAATGAACTCTTGGTTGTCCACCACATTGTCACAAGAGTTCCCAGAACATGAACGATCATGTTCGAAGCATCTACCACTAGTGGATTTGTGGCTCATATCATCATCACTTGCTTCTCTCAAGTTTGCTCCTCTTCGGTTTCCAAATTCAAGGCCATCTATCTTGAAATCTTTGAGTGATAAATATTTGGTGATGGCTTGAGTTTCTTCATGGTAGGAAATCGAAAATACGAAGTAGTTGATCTCACTAGCAATCGAGCTTGTAGAGCACTCTTCAACTACTTCAACTTCGCTATCACTCCAAGTAGCGATCATAGGTTCTCCTCCCTTCTTGTACTTAAAGTTACCACACATGGAGGCAATGTGGCCAACTCCATCACACTCAAGGCAATGGTCATCTTTCCTTGACATTTTCTTTTCCTCATTCACCTTGGAGGTTATGCCTTTCTTTTGAGATTTCCTGAATCTCCTAAATCTCTCAACCATGAGAGTCATCTCCTCATTGGAGTAATATATCTCTCTTTTAACTTTGGAGGTCAAATCACCCTCTAACATCTCAATGCCCTTTATAGTGTTTAGGGAATGAGATGAATTCAAATGAATGCAACGATCAAAATGCACACAAATGCAAGACACACAAACAAGAGCAAGGATCACCTAAGTATATCTAGGAACCCGCTCTGATATCAATTGAAAATACACTCTAAAGCGTGTGTCTAACAACTTGGAGGGGGGTGAATGGGTTGTTAATCGATTTTTACCAACTTTTTTGAGTCAATATTAACAAGCAAAACCCAATACAAACAGTAATAAAAATAAAGTAAAGTGCAGAAATATAAAGAACACTTGATTTTTACATGGAAACCCTTCAACATGGGAAAGACCACCGGCTATCCTTCTAGCCACACACGATCACAAAAATCCACTATATGAGTAAAAAGTTACACCCTCAAGTGATACTCAGACTCTCACTCTCGATAACCTCAAGCTATGGACACTACCACTCGCCACTCTTGGTTCAATCCATAGTGATATCCCTTAATCCACTACTCTTGGCATGAGCACCTTCTACTCTACCCCGTGGGCCTTTTACAGTGGCACTTGACCAATGCTTGCCAACCACGCCTTGGTTGCAAGACTTGAATGCTAGTGCAACTTCACCCCGAAGCCACAAGACTTTGACTCAATAAAGAGTATACAGATCTAAGTGTGTATATGACACTCAAAATGCTTAACTAGATGCTATAATGCAATTAAACAACCTAGTTATCAAACAATGCCTACATGCCCATATATAGGGACTCAATTAGATGCAAAGGATTCTAGCAACCTAATTGTCAAATAAAGTCCAACCAACACAAGTTGTCACAACAAATAATCAAGGGCAATAAATGTGCAATCAACAAATGCAATCAATGAGGCATACACAATAATGTCTAAATGCAAAGCATAGAGACTTAGCTAGAATGGCAATAAGGTCATAAATTCTAGTTATCACAAACAAACCCCAAACATCTCATAACTTCAATTGATATGCAATAAATATGAAGATATGCGAACCTAAGCAATAAATGACATGTCTTTATAAAGAGCAATGTGTCAATCGCAGCCAAAATTCCACAGCAATCCCAACAACGGAATTAATTGGGCAAATCAATGTGTCACCGTTATGCCTACTGCTGTGAAAGGCACATCGGTCCCTTTCGTGAAATGGTACGTTTTGCACCAAAATAACGGCCAATACATGTTGACCGTTATGCCACTCTTGTGCCTTGCACAGTGGCACGCACAATGGTTGTGCCCTATTAAGTTTTCGTCGAGCAGTTTCATAACATATCAGGTTTTTAAAATTTCACTCATCTCTTTCTCTCTTACTCGACTTCTCTCAATATTCAATGAACCAAGGTATGTTTTCTTCTTGTTAATTTTTCAGTTCTTTGTCCTCCATTGACATAAATCTCTTCTTTCATTGCTCTTATTATCCTTAATTTCCTTTTCAAATTGATTTAGTTTTAGTTAGGGCAAAATTGGGGATTTATTTTTCAAGTGTATGTTAATGTTGTTTAATTAACTATACTATATTTATGTTGGGAAGTGAATTTTGCTTGCTTGATTGTGATAAATATATTTTAGGTTAAATTTGGGGGTTTATTATTGTTTTTCATAATGTTTGCTCAAAATTTGAGAGTATATGCAATTGAGTGTTCAGATTGTGTTTCTTAACTATGTGAATGTGTGTTTGGTTGAGAATATATGCAATTGAATCACATGGGTCGATGTTTTTACTGCCGGATTTTTGTTAATTAATTCCCTTAACTTGAATTTTGTTTATTCTTTTATGATTTTGATTATATTATTTTTCAGATATGGCAAGGACAACATTCTGTTGTGGTTCTAATTCTCCAGCTGCCAACAAGAGGCGAGACAAGCGACCCATTGAGTAACAATTTGTGGGGAATTTCAAATACCGGAAATTCTTGAAAAATCTCATTTTAGAGAGAGGGATTGACTTGGAAGATCTGACCCAAATTGATATTCCAGGGGTTGAAGCTACGAGACGGTGGACTAGATATGTGAAGCAACCGACACTGACCAACCTTAACCGAGTTCGAGAGTTCTATGCGAACATGGTCTAGAACCAGTTTATAGAGCACACTGTTGTCATAGTTAGAGGGACTTCGGTGGTGATTTCTGTTGACAGGATTAATAGTTACTTTCAATTGCCAAATGCTAAGAACGTGTAGATTACATATCCGAACAGAATACAAATAGAAAATGAGCTTCGTTTGAGAGGATTGGAAGGACGGAATGGGGATAAGTTGTTGATGAAAGAGATGCATAGGGATTCAGCTTTCTGGTACATATTTATATCTACATCTTTGAAGCCTTCCATGCACGGATCCGAGATTTTCCAAGAGGCATCCTCGTTACTTTATCTTTTGAAGAAATGAACTTACATTGATGTGGCCCAGTACATCTGTAAGGAGATCAGAGTATGTGGTCGGTCAGATAATGCTACATTGGTTTTTCCCCGCTTAATTATGGCTATGCGTGATGATACTGGGCTGGTTACTAGTGATCCTGATGAGAGTAATGCTTTGGTGGAGCCAGCGAGCAAGCTGACCCTTAGTACTTGGAATGGGTTAGCTGATGCACGTGGCGTGTCCCCAATTGGAGAGTACAATGCCAGAAAGCGGCACCGATGAGTTAACATCGATGATCTGATGCTGGGCCAGCAGATTCCGTAGCAGGACCTTACTCAGCAGCCTGGATGTGATTTTATAATAGGACCTCCTCCTCCCCATGGTGGTGTCGGACCGTCCCACCAAAGACATGAGTAGGTAGATTACACGTTACTCATAATGAAGGGCTACATAGACACATGTTTAGTCGATTTCAAGAAGGTGATGAAAGAGGAGATGAATAGTTTTGATGCACGTTTGGGATCGTTGAAAATTTCAGTCGATGAGATTCGGAGAGCTATTGATCACTCCACCCGATTATTGACCCATATTCTTCTCCTAATGATACATGTTTAGATACCATAGATCTAGGGACTGGAGGCCAGCAACATGATGGAGCCGACCCAACTACACCACTAAGTGGTTATGATACTGAGTTGGTCAACTACGATGATGATTGATTGAGATTGATAGGAGACACTGCAGACTGACCTGTGTCCGCAAGCTGATATGTTTTTGTTCCCTTTCCTTTATTTTCATTTCATTTATTTTTAATTTTCATTATTTTGGGATATTTGTCTTGTGGTATTTTGGATTCAATTTCGTTTATATTAGTGTTTTGTTTTTGAGTTCGTATTGCACAATCAATTCTTTTCCCTTTTTGTCGTGCACTTCAATTTTTAACATCGAGGACAATATTGGGTTTAGGTTTAGGGGTATGGTATTGTGTGTAGTACTTGTTTTTAAGTTCAAATTTTCAAATTCTTGTTTTTCTTAGAGTCTGTATTTCGTGTGAATTAACCAAGATTGAGATAGTTTGATTTGTTCCTTAGAGATGAACATGCATTAATCACTAAGTTTAAACTAACTTCTTACCATTTAGAGTATTGTATTGCATTTTACAAAAACATTTATGACATGCTCTTGATGTGATGGTGAGTATGATGCTTAGTTGGATAGTCATGATTAATAGTGGAGACTACCCTTGTGAGTTCACTAAGCCAAAAAACGTATATAAATGACATTATATGAGGGATTTGTTTATACTCTTTAAACACTCAGTAGGTTTTTAGCATTAGATTTGATCTCTATAGGTTGTACATTGAGCATTATAGAACATTCATCACTAAAAGAATTCACACGTTAATTTTGATCTTGAGTAAGATGAACCAATGGAAGTAATGTTAGACCATGTGTGCTTGAACTTACTTAAGAGGCCTTAAATATTTCCTACCTTTGTGTGTGTGCTCCATAGCATTGTTTGAAGCCAAACACTGAATAAGCATTTTTCTATCTTCACCGCATTAACTGTAACCCATATAAGCCTTTATTCTAACCGTACCTTATATCTTGAGATCATGCTTTGAGAACGTGAAGCAGATGTGATGTGATAGTTTTGCACGAGAATTTTGTGCAAAATTCGATCAAAGGCCAATGGAGGAAAGAGTTGCATTCAATCCAAAAGTGTAAGGCTGAAAGTTATCAATCTCTATGTAATTCTCTGATTCTCAAGTATGATCAATTCTTGATTAAAAAAAAATTGCCACCAGAATAAATGGTGTGTTGAGAGAATCAGAGAATAAGTTGTTTTTGAATGCAAATAAGTAAATAAATTGCAAAGTTGTATCTACTCGAAAGGAGTTTGAAAAGTAAATGAAAATACAACTAAAGCGTGTGTCTAAGCAACCTAGGAGGGGGGTGAATGAGTTGTTGATCGATTATTACTAACTTTTTCGATTAGTCAATATTAACAAGAAAAACCCAATTCAAACAATAATAAAAATCAAATAAAGTACGGACATCAGTAAATAACACATCGATTGATTTACGTGAGAAACCCTCCAACTGGGTAAAACTCACGGGATATCCTTTTAGCCACATACAGTCCTCAATCTACTATATGTAATGATGTTTATAACCTAGGTTGACCTCTAGTCACACCATTCTCGGTCACTAACCTACTACTACTACCCAACTAGACTTTTATGGTGATTCTAGACCAATGCTTGCCAACCACTCTTTGGTTGCTAGACTTCACTTGCTTGTGCACTACACCTTGTAGTCATAAGACGTAACTCTCAAAGAAGAGATTAACAACCTGTGTGAATAAATGAATATGTCCTAAATGCAATTAATGCTAGGCAATACTAAATGCTTTTCTAGAGATTAAATGATGACAATAGAAGTAATCCTATATATCAATGTCTATATGAAAGCATAAAGACTTAACTAGATGAAGATATGCAAATATGAAATCTAGTTATAAAAAAAAAATACAATCAACGCAAGTTGTCAATTTGGCAAGGACAATAAATGCAATCGTGAAATGCAATCAATGAGTCTTAATCTACAATGTCTAAATGCAAGACATAGAGATTTAGCTAGAGGGCAATAATGTCCTAAATGCAAGCTATCAATAAACAAAACCCAATCAAGTCATAACTCAAGTGAATATGCAATTAAAGCATGAGTTTTGCAATAAATATGCAGTAAAGACTAAATCTTAAGTAGATAGAACAATTAATGAAAGTTAAAGTTTGTTCTACTTACCAAGTCACTTAATGATGACGACACATGATGAAATGATGCATGTCTATGCTTGGATGCTCATGGGTTTGGGTTTTGGAGAGTTAATGAAGCTTAAAAAAAGCTTTCTCTCTCAAGATTCTCTCTCTCTCTAGGGTTTCTTTGTGTTCAGAGAGTTGGGGAAGAAGAAGAGAAAAATGGGTTTTCTAAGGACCCAAAACGAGCTGGTGTGAAAAGACTAAAATGTCCAGCTATCAGGCAATTCGGCATTTGGGACATGCCGAATTCCAACCGCTGAATTGCACCAGAATGTTCTGGACAAAATCAGCTGCTCAAAATCGGCGGTTGAGAGCCGTCGAAATTTGGCTGTTCAAAATACGGAGGATGGTGCCCGCCGAATTTCACCACAGTGCTCAACTTAATATTCGAGCGCACCAAAACGTGACCAAACTAAATCGAAACCTTTCATATAGTATACCGTTGGAAATGTATAGAAGTCTACTTTCTACTCCAATTAACAAAACAAGATTTGGATGTCTATAGAAAGATTTATTGTCAAATGAGTGACCAAAGGTCAGATTTGGACAATAACAAGAATGCCCAAACTCATGAAATAAAACCATGTGACCAAATACCAAACTAAAAGAAGAATTTGACCCTCTCAAATGGTCACTCAACACGCTAAAAACTCAAGCACACCAACATGCAAGTGCAGACATTTTCGAACACATAACGGAAAATGTCAAACAAAACAACCACACGTTAAGACAAACAAAGAAGTGCTTATGTGAGATATGTAATGGATGCACACATATTAGCAATGAACACAAATGCAAGATGAATAAAACATGCATGCGTAGTGAGTGTGTGTGTGTGTGTGTGTGTGTGTGTGTGTGTGTGTGTGTGTGCAACTAAATCTCTTCAAAGAGTTAAGCACAAGTGATATACCTTTGAAATGCTCTTGAGCTTGAGGTCTTGAGAATGCCTTTGAAGCTTGATCATGCACATTGAAGGCTTAGTCCAGGCTTACAAATTAAAACCCCAATGTGGTTTGTCAAGAAATAAGCCAATCATAAAATATAGGTTTTACAGTAAAGATGAGAGTTTTGAGGATTTGAACAAAAAGTAATTGGCAATATTCCACTTTCAAAGAAAACAATGAAGGCTGAGGAGATTTGTGCGAAGTTGTTAAGGTAATTGAAGACTCTCATGGTATGGTCCTAAGTTTTTGAATTCTTAATTTCCCATTCTTTCTTAACCTTTACCCAATGGCCCCATTACAACCTTAATGAAAAGTCTAAATGATCTGCTAGTTATCCTTGCTATGAAAGTAGAAGTGAATCATGTGTTTATATTGTTTATAATGCTTTATTCTTTTCATAAGATATTTGCATACAAATAAAGCGTTCTTTCTATCTTATAATTCATATGCGATAATAACTTGAAATTTTATTGTGCATAACTTCATTCGCATATGCTTGATGAGTGTATTTGCCTAGGTTCTGTGTGAGTTAATGAGTGATATCTTGTAAGAATTATAGTCAAGGAGAATTATATCTATAGCATTTGGCGAATGTGTTTTTGAAACTAGAATGTCTTAAGCTTGGGCTTTTCATTAAAATTGAGCAATGCATTCAAATTTGTGACATCATTTTAGTCTTTACTTATTGGCCTTTGCATGCATTGTTTCAATATGGGCACACTTCATTTGTATCTTAGATGACTGGTTTTTGCAGGATATGTTTGTGGGTAGCATAATTGTAAACCCTTAGGAGACAACACTTCTTCTTCTAGGGACACCTAGAGGTTTAAAGGTTTGCAGCATACACTCAATTCTATCGTGTTCCCGATGAAAGCGGCTTAGTTAGGATTTTTATTTGTAGGCTTAGTTTTTAATTTTTGTGTTTTTAATTTTGCTCGAGGACTAATAAAAGATAGGTTTATGGGTATTTGATCGTTCATTATTTGTATATGTTTTTGATCCACATTCCCTCTATCAATTGCTTGTCGTTCCAAAAGTTGTGTTTGGAGTATTTCAGAGGAAAAATTGTGATTTTGGAAGATTGAAGAAGTTAAAGCGTAATTGTATCAAGAAGGGGTTAAATCATAATTTTCAATAAAAAAGCTAAAAAGCTATGTTAAACGCTGTGCCTTTCACATCGCTTCACAAATAACTTTTATAGCTAATCAAAGAGCTTTACAAACTGTTGTGTATTGCATAGCGGCACGCACAGCGTTGCAACTCCAGAGAAATCCGTAATGAAGTCTAATGTCCATATCGTCATGCCTTTCACAACGCTTCAACATCAGAGATTACCACTGTCTCAATCGATGTGCTACGCACAACAGTACGGACAGAGGTTTGACAAATCCTCACCAGGAAAGGTTTCTGAATTTGATCAATCTCTAGGATCCATATAAATACACCAATATATTTAGGGTTTCGACAGAGAGACCTGACCACGGTCACCAACACACCACTCTAAACACAACTTTCCTGATTTTCTACCATTAGACACACAAGAAAATTCTCTCACCCATCTTTACACATAGAAGATTCGAAGACAAAGAAGATTTCAACATCGAAGACTTGAAGAATTCATTAAAGGTCTCAATGGGTTTTACCTTTTCTATCTCTTGTCTTTTTATTTTCATTATGTATAACTAATCTCATAACTAGGGAATCAATGTGAACCTTTTGTGAATACTCATGTATAGATTAATTATTATTTTATCAATTCAATTCTCGATTCATTCATCATGCATAACTTCTTATTTCCTCATTAGTTTTAATATTTATTCATACCATAGACCAATGTTGGATAATTATTTCTTATGAATTCAGGATTAAGATTATCTGAGAATTAGGGTTAGAGTATATACCAAAACTAATCTTGATTAATGCTCACTTGAATGAATAAATATTATCTTTTGTATAGACCAAACAAAGTATAGAATTTGGTTCTTATTTCTTGTGTTTAACGGGTTTCCTGTTAATGTTCAAACCATAGACCAAGGGTAAACGATAATTGGGAATACTTGACTCATCCCGCGATTATACGGTAATAGTCACATTAAGATTAAGAATGAACCCTTGAATTGCTTGAATTTATTTATAGGTTAATTCCAATATTGATTGTTTATATTTGGGGATAATTGATGACCTAGTGCTTTCCATCCATTGATCATAAACCAATTTTCTTTCAATTGCTTTCTTTACTTTAATTTAATTTAGTTTTAGTTTAATCAATCATTCAATAATCTCTTGGTTACTTTTTGCTTAATTAGAATTAGAATTAGAATTAGTTTTAGTCAATAAATCACTTTTCCTCGTGGAAACGATCTCTACTTGCCGCTGTACTTATCTCATGATTCGTGCACTTGCGAGTTCAGTTTTTATAACATGATTTTACAAATCAGTGCTTAAATCATATGGCGAGGTTATACCAGCAGTTGCTGAAAGAGTAATCCCTTGCCTGGTCGTATCTTTGATGACCCTTTGCAAAGTGGCCTGGATCTGCTGCAGAGCTCCGAGGGTTACACCAGCTAGTTGGTTGTTGGGGACAACCACTGATTGACTTCCTTTGGCAGGGCTTCCTGTCAATTAGTTTCCCTTGGAATCCATATCTCACGGAGGAGGGTTTTGGTTTTGATCGTGGTCCGACCCATCGTCATTCTTACTATTTGCCATGTAGGAATTGTAAAAAACTTCACGGAGGTATACTTCACCCCTCCTTCTAGGTCCAATTGTTGATGGTGATTTTTCATTATAAAAAATATTTACCAGCCAACAATGTAATTCATAGATTTTCAATGGTTAAAAATGAAAAAAAAACAGTACGAAAGAATGAGGAAAATGATTTTACTTGGAAAACCCTAAAAAGGGAAAAAACCACGGTTGCTGGTGACGCCGATGAAAATGGATTCACTATGAGAAAAAATGGTTACACATTCAACTCACTTTTCTCTCAATGCTCGTATGAATATTTTGTTTTCTTAGAGAGAAAATATGGCTGTATTTATACACTTAGTGCTAACCCTAAACTTGTTGTGCAAGTAGTTGACATGTAAAATCCTACTATGATTCTTCTTGCATGGATTCCTTGATTATAATGATATTTTTCCTATTTGACAGTTTATATCAAATAAATGTGATTGATTTCTTGCCTAATTTGGATTCTGATATCTTGCGGAAGAGATAAATTAGTTTCCTTTTGGAGTGTGATTCTTGATTCTCATATCCTCCTGAGATTCTCTTTCTAGTCACCGGGTATTAATGATGCTTGTTAAATCCTAATTAAGGCCAGTAATCCTCGCTGGGGAGATATCTTGGCCGACTAGAATCTTGCCTCGCTAAGATTCCTTCTTCATTGAGCCACTCTCCTTGAAGCGCATTTCGTAACACTTATTCATTTTCTCGGTGAAGTGCCTACTCGTATAAAGGATTGTTAGTCAGCATTTTTGCCTGGTTTGACTAGTTGACTTTCAATGACGTGGCGTATCTTTTTCCCGCTATCCTTGCTGGTTTGATGACATGTTGGCTGGCTAAAATTCACATGTAACATACTTATTGAGTTAATATTTATATTGTATGAAATTGATCCTCCAAGTTTTTTGGACGCTTTGAACATGCATAATGATGATTTTAACCTTTTTGAGTTTGACGACGGTGTCGACACCCAAGGTCCAGGACAACATGAAAGGGTTACCTAAGACACCCCAGGGTCGAGCAGAACCACTAAACTTCCCAAAAAGATGACATCGAAGGTATGAGACTGTTTTGACTTGGAATAAATAAAAGACCTGGACGGTAAGGACAAAAAAAATGGCACGATGTAAATTTTGTATAAAATTATATACTGCTTCTGCGTCCGGAATGGGACATTTGAAGAGTCATAGGAGAAATTGCATGCCTGCACACGGTATGGTAGATACTACAACACACACACACACACACAACTGTAACGGAATCCAAAAAGGCCTGTCTCGATGTAGAGGTACGATTCTCAGTGTGCTAGAAAGTGTATGGCACAATATATTGTATAGACTGATCAACTGATTAATTTCGGTGATAGTGTGTGGTATGAAGAATTTATCTAAAAAACATATAGCCCACAATTTCAATCTGTTTCTAGAACAACCACTAGAAACGATTAGAAAAAAAGTTTTCACACCGAATGAAAAAGTTTGATCACTGAATTACTGGATTTGAATGTTTCAAGTGCACTAACTTCCGATATTTGGAACACACGTTCCAAATAAGACTATTTATATGTGTTGGGATACTATTTAGACGCTGAATGAAAGTTTATGAAAAAGAATTCTTGGTTTTTGTTGCATGCATTATGAACATACCACTGAACATATTTATTTTACAATTACTTCTGTTTTAAATAATTATAGCATATCTGATCAGTATTATTTTTCTGATATTAGATAGTGCATCAGTAAACACTAGAGTTATTAGAATTTTGTAGCAGATTAATGTCCCCCCCCCCCCCCCCCCCCCTCCTAAATGGGGGTTATTTCTTTCACAAACGGTGTGCATGTCAACAATAAATTTAATTATAGAAGATGGTTTGAATATTGTAAGCGATCATATAGATTAGCAGCTCTAATCCCAGAGTGGCAGAATTTGGCAGATACTGTCACGTATCCAAGCGATAATAATAATGATTACTTGAGACAATTTCTCACAATGAGTGATTGTCTAATTGATTCTATAATAATAATAATAATTGCATTTTTTTGAATTTAAATTCTTTTCAATTTTGTTTTTTAAAAGTTGGATTTTTTTTTAAATATATAAGGGGCCGGCCCTTTTATGTTCTTTGTGGCCTTGCCCGTCGACAGGCACGGCCCTAAAGGGTTGTGCCATCGTGCTATACCGTGCCTCCCTAAATTTTTAAAAGGCACGGCATGACATTGCTTGTTTCCTGGCAGTGCCAATTTGGCACGGCACGGGAAACGGGCTAGGCAAGGTCCGTGCCGTGCCGTGCCGGCTCAAATTTACAGCTTTAGCAATTAATGACAATGTCATAACATATATGTATCATTAGTTATTCAATTAAGAGGAGATATTGGCAACGCTAAAAAACTATTTGTACACCCTTTCGTATGTACACCTCTATAATATTTTTAAAATCTTTGGTTCGTAAATAAACCTCATTTAATACCAAAAATACTCTTTCTTTACTGTTATTGTATTATATTTTTGTAAGTACACCCCCACTGTTTTGTTATCTAATCGCTTTTTATTATTATTTAATACAATTCTTTTTGAAAGTTTATTTTAACAATATTAACAGTATTACTTGTTAAATATAAGATAATACAAAATTTAACACGGAAAAATTTACTCATTGTCTATCTAGAGTAATTGTCCTATGTGTAGCACCATCAAATACTAGGTTTCTAAAAGCACTTATAGTAGTTGTATACAGAGTTGGATATCCTTCTGCGCATGGATAACAATATTTAAGCCAATTAGATGCTATAGGAGGCATATGTGAACCTGGAAACATGAAGACATGTAGACCATATAAATAAAAATAATCAAACTAAAAAAATAATAATTGAATTATGTGAAAACATTCTAAATTATTTAACATATACCTTTACGAAATGACAATCATTCACGAAACTAGTAGAAATAATTTTGTGAGAGGAGTGGGGTAATGGAATGGGTCGCAGTGGGAGAAATGTAAGACATTGTTGTTGAGATATAAATAGTAGTACATCATTATATTTAGAAGCAATTAGATGACCAGTGTCCGTCATGGTCATCCAACAGTCAATTCCTGGATTGACCTCAAAGTATGAGAGCGAATTCATAACTCTTGTGCTCTATCATGATAGTCAAATAATTGAGCATAATAATCATAATGTTGTTTCAACTTATCAATCAAGTCTCTCCTTACTTGGATCCAATTATCATCACCCATATCCATCCAACTAGCCACTACTCGAAATCCACAATTATCATCACCAAGAACATCCTTACATAACGAAGATAAGGTCTTAACCCTGCTGGAAATGAATCAATGAAAGAGGTATGCTTAAATGTTTCTGACTTAACCTTTTTTTAAATTTTCTCTCCTTTTTGAATGCACTACATTTGTAATTAAAGAGATTAAGATGGAGAATGATTTCCTTGTGTTGATAATACATACTCAAACATAGATGGATCATGTTGAGTAGATGCATAATACTTCATTGGAGGTCGACCTCTTGTATTAGACTTAACCTCTAGCTCAATAAGAGAAGTTGATGTTGGATTTGCTAACTCCTTCAATTTTGTAGTAATTGCAACTTGCTCCCATCATCAATCTTGTCAAAACGTTTCTCAATCATCTCCATCTTAACTTTACAATTTAATTTTGGCGATTCATTATCCGTGGTGGGCACAAAGTTTAATTTGCTCCAGTGGGGATGTATAGAGGATAAAGGAATAGATCAACCTTCTCGTTTATATCCTGAAATCTCATAAGCATATGGTAACTCGTGTGTGACTCGAATTACACAGCTGCAGATAGAGTCATTTGAATCAACTCTTTTATACTCATCAAGTATCATGTTCAATGTATTTCTTGATACAAATCCCCTTAATTCCTTAAAATCTGAAGGTTTAAAAGAATGTTGCACTAAGGTCAAGCTAATCTTAATTGAAGCTTTAATCTCATTATGCTGCAATTGTAACAAACCATGAATTTTGGTCCATGACGCTAGAAAATTGCCTTGAGATGACCCTAGTTGTCTCTTTAATTGTGAAAGAGAATATTCGGCCCTGTAAATACAAAGTTTAATAATATCATAATCTATGTCAAAATTTAAAATTATGTTCATAAAAGTAAATTAAAAAAATTACCTATTGTTGTTGAATTTCCCAAATGCATAACGAAATCAATCCATGTTGTAATAAACTTTTCTTTGTACTTATCCAACCATGCTTGCTTCACGTAATCAAGTGCAATCGGATAGTTATAGAGAATTCCCTCTCTATAAGACTTAAGTTGTGAATGTATTCTTGTTTCGTAGAAGATAACAACAATACATTCCAACTACAAATGAAAGTCTCAAATTTCTCATTAGTCTCAAATAGCTTTTTGCAATGAGCTAGTACATTTATCGAAATATGGCATCTACAGAGAAGATTAGATGCATTTGGAAATACATTTTGAATGACATTCATTAATGCAATCTCTATCAGTTAAAATCACATTCAAAGCATATTTTCATCCATGACAGTTTTCAATTTCTCTAGCGCACATGTATAGTTATCTACCCATTCATTTTCAAGAAACACAAAACCGATTGAAAATGTCAACTCTGTTGATGTGACCCTAACTATCCCTAATAACGGAAAACGATATTTGTTGGTTTTGTATGTACAATCCATAATTAAAACACAGGAAAAAGCTCATAACAACTCAATTACTAAAGAATTTGCCCAAAACAAATCTCCAACACTACCAATATCATCATTTATTCGATGCCACTCAACATAGCTATAACCACCTAATTTGCTTAAAAGTTGCTGCATTTGCGATCGCTCACAAAGTTCTTTAAACCTAAACTTTCGAGGTGCATTGTAGATTGTTGTCATTGTAGTATCATTGTTCTCATCACTACCCTTTAATGTAAGTAATATGTATTTCAGTTTAACATTACTTTTTGACATCAACCAAAATTTCAAAATTTTCCTTTGTAAGCCTACCTACATATGAGTGACCCTCGAGATGGTTCGCAGCAAGATGATTATGTACACCACATATCACTTTTAACATCCAATCATAATTACTTTCCAACTTGAGTCCCTTCAATAAAAATGGATAGTCACATTTTTTTGTACCAGTTGCCTTAAGTCGCTTTGGCTTTTGACCCTCCTTATTCTTTTTCTTATAAACACCACTTCTTTCACTTGCAAAACTTATATGTGGTCTTCACCTACAAACATTCACATCAGATTTTTTTTTATTACTATAACGACTTCGTTCTTCCTTCCGGTGTCTTGTGCCCATTCTATTAATGATTCTCTACTTTTGAAAACCTACATGATAACATTTAAATTTTAACCAAATGATTATGTGTATATGTGACTTAACAAAAAAAATCAAAAAAATATGTACCTCATCCGTTGTAAATATATCAGTGTAGTCCACAAGTTCCGGTTGATTTTCAATGATACTATAATTTTCATCCTTAATATATCATAACATTTATATAATTTAATCAATCAAATAAAAGAAAATCTGAAATTTATTTTATTCATACAACTGTACAGAGTTAAATCAATATACAAGGCTCATACATACTTTACTTCTTTACTATGCCATGGACTTTTTTTTTGTATAGCTACTGGCTGTAACAGTGCATATTAAATAAGAAACTTTCTTTTTTTTAAAAAAGATTAATATAAAATTAATTAATAATTATTGGTGGATGTGTTTATAAACTATTTAATCCTTTAAATAATTTTGTTTTAGGGTAATTTTGGATTTTCAATAAAATATTATTTTGAGGTATATATACAATTTTTAAGGACAGTAAATATCGTTACTTTGTTTAATTAAGTGGCACATATACTGCATGATGTAGAAAATGTCTTTTCTAGGATTATGACCCACAATTATTTGATTGATCGATTCATACGCCATCCATGTGGTGGGGTGCGTCAACAGATATTTTAACTTGTAAGAACATAAAAAACTTTTGAGGCCGAAACAAAACAATGGAAGTTTCGCTGGTAATACCTTTTCATTAATGAAGGTGTTCATTAGTAACTTTTCATAAACTTACAAAAAAAAAAAAAACAGAAATATCTTTAAAATGTGATTGGTAAATTGGAACTGTAAAAAAATAAATAATAAAAATAAATAGAATATGTTTGAATCTAGCTCACTTAATCTTATCAAATGGAGAGATTCTGATTCTAGTTTCTAATAATTGCCATATAAAAAAACGTTGACAGCTCTTGAAAGAGCAAATCTCGTGTGATTTGAAAAACTAGCTGTCTGTATAATTGAAATCATAAATTTCAAGAAATGCCAACGACCCTATATGCTCTCTTTTTTTCATATGTTATATAAGATATGCTCTAAAAGTAAATATGTATAAATAATATTAAGAAACAGAAATGAAAATCCATTGTTGAAACCCTACGTTTCTTTAAAAATAAATAAATAAATAAATAAATAAAAACCCTACATGCACACAAACAAAAGGGTCGGAGAGATCGAGTTCACGTGCAACCCCACTTGAAAATAGGAGATGAAAGGCCGTCCACGTAATACATATATGAAGATATGGTCAAATTATAAGCAAAACTAGAAATGAGACAGTAAATGGTTGTGTCAGGGTCCGACAAGTGCCTCCATTGGTTGGCTAGCTGTTGGTTCGTCCTGACAAAAAGGTCAAAATGTCACTAATTCAAATGTCTATTATCTTATACATATAACTTATGTGTGTTGGGTGTGTCAGTGTCTAGTGTATGTGTGCATGATTGCGGCGGACACGTCCCCGCTTAACATGTAATTTTCATTCGGTCAAGTGGAGAGCACACGTTTGATAACTTTTGCATTCTCATCTTCAAGCTGATCAGCAAAGGTTGATTATTAAATAATTTCATTTTCATCATATATCTAAATCCTGAAATTTATGGACTGTGACGCATAAGATGATGTAAACATCTACTATTTTGAATTTTCTATTCATTTATATTAATTTGAAGAAGCACGAACATTATTATATATAAGTTAATAATAATCAATATGTCCGCGTAAACGTTGTATTCATTGACAAGATGACACATTGTTCTTTACTATGTCATCTTCACACTTACCAAACTCCTCTAATCAGTGTCTCTTAATGCAGCATCATCATCTTCTTCATTAAACTAATTTTTCTAGTGTTGATTTCTTTTTTTAAATAAGTGGTGGCCACTCTTAATTACTTTGAATTTGCTACTAAGACTAGCATTTTTCGAACATTAGAGAAAAAGAGAGAGGAGGGCGAGTGGCCACTCTTATTTTATCCACTTTCATTGGATAGATAGATACCAACTTTATTGAATTCCATTGTCTTTATGAGGATAAGAAAAAATAGAATTAATTTAGTTATAAATTAAAGAATATTTTAGAAACCTTAATCCTAGAACCTTGTATTTTCGTTAGTGGGAGAGGGGGCGATGACCAACAAAACACCCAATTATCAACAATAAAATACCCAAAAGAAATACAACAAAGTGTGCCCTGCTTTGCTTGCAGTCGGTCAAATATTAATATATTTATCCTCATGTCCAACCAACATTAATAGAAATTAACAAGTTTAATTAATAACCAAACATAAACTGTCACTACACTTTTTTGTTTTAAAAACCAATATGGATATTGGTGATAAGAGAAGACATTATTAAATTAAGTAAAGGAAAACATGCATGCATCTTTGAATTCTTTCAATCATTTTGAGTGATAGTTGAATAATTTCAAATACCAATTTTTTAGAATATCAAGACAATTAAATTTTAAGTTTGTGGTGAAGTTAATGAAAAGTACTAGCTAGTGCTATTTACAACGGAGAAGCCGCGTTGAAGCCTCCAATGCCTCTGACTCAAAATGTTTATTATAATAGTTAAATATTTCTTTAATTTTTATTTCAAATTTGTTGTTACTTATATATTCTTTTAAAATATTTTGTTATGAGCTCTCTCAATCCGATGAAATTGGCTTCGCTTCAAGATATATATATATCTTATAATTAGAAAAGAGGGTTTTCCATCGAATCTTACGGTTTGAAGGTGATTTTGGGAAAATAAACAAGTAAATGTGTAAACCGACATTATAATTATCATAAAATCTCTTCATAATCATGACCAGTTCTATTCAGTTAATGGTAGATTCTACCAGTTAATTAACTGAATAATTAAATATAAGCAGCAAAAAGGCACTCAATCATTTATTTTCTTATCTTATTTAATACCCACTTTGTTACCAACTATCTATATTAGGTTTAGGTCCCTGTACACTTTGACCTTCTTTATATTTTTTTAGACACAGTATGACACTAACATTTTTTGTTTGAATTGATATTTAATATAATGAATAATTATCTTTACCGATAAGTATCATCGGCATAATAACATAAATATATTAAATTTTTGAGTTTGTGGGAAAAAAAAAAGATAAAAAGCAAAAAGCAAATATATTAATAATCGAAAGTATCATTGTCAATCCCAAAAAAAAAAAAAAGTCTCATTGTCAACATAAAAAAATGATGTCAATTAGAGATTACACATGTGACCCACAAGAAGATGGAATGAATCGCACGTTGAATTGGTTGAAAACACAAAATGCTTGAGAACGGTATATATATGAATGGTTATCACATCTCAATATATTAGTCTTTTCAATTGCAAGAGCCGTAAGTAAAATTTAAAAATTGACAATTAACTCTTTTTGTTTATTTATTATTATTTTATACATTGTAAGCAGTGGCGGACACATAAATTTTTACGAGATGGGACACTTGCACAAAATAAAATTATATTGAAAAAATATATTGAAAATTTAAAATCCTAAAAAATGAGTGTTTTTATATAACAAATAAAATATTTACTCGAGATAAACTAAATAATCTTACATTGAAAAAGAAATAAAAACAAAAACACGAAATTAAAAATAAATGATAATAAAAAACAACATAAACAATGGAAAAATATAATCTTTATTCCTAAAAAAATAAATTAAAATATAATTTTATAATAAGAAATTTTGTTTTGGATTTCTAATGATTAATTTACTTTAAATTTATACAAAATAATTGATTAATAAATATAACTAGATATATTTTTAAATTTTTTATTTTCTAATTGTTGATAAATTATTGATTTATTGATTCTAATAAAATTAAAACTATAAAATAAAGAAAAATACTGAAGTTAAAATAAAATGAATTGTAATAATGGGTAAACTATTTTAATACAATTAATAAATTTGAGATTTTAGGGATTGATCGGATGTATTAAGACTTAGGTATATAAAACTAAAACTATTAAAAATAAGAAAATTTTAAAATAATAATATATAATTTAAAATTAAAAAAGACAAATTTAAAATAACGAAGACATTAAAAGAATGCAAGCAGTGTGATTTGAACTCCTACCATCATCGAGCTGGTGAGCTCTAAAAAAGTAGTACCAATTACCAACTATGCTAAAATGGTTATATTGTTGTTGGTGTTATTTGATATAATTATATATAGAAAATAGTAGAATCAATTTTTTTTTTTTAAAATTGAGGTAGGACACAGGCCCCACCTGGTCTAAAGGTGGGTCCGCCCCTAATTGTAAGGCCGAATAAGCTCTCTAAGCAATATTTGGGGTGGTAACCTGCGGAAATAGGGGGAAATAGCACTATTTTTTGTTGACTTTCAAGAGTAAGGGGTCGTTTGTTTTTTCTATTAATGGGTCTGAATCATAATTATTAAGTAGTTTTATTTGTTTTTATAAGTGGTCAAACAACTTAAAAATACCAAAAATCAACTTAAAATAAAAAGTAAAAAATCACGACTTTTTACTTAATTGCAAATCACTGAATTACATTAAATGCAATCCAAAATCTTTTCTTCTGATATTATCCCTCATATATAACATATTTCTAATTTCATCATAATTATATATGGTACATAAATCTTAATTTTAATATATTGCCTATTTTAAATAGCTTAAAAAATTTAAAAAAAACCTTAATCACTTCTCATATTGGTGTTTAATATCAATACTTTATTATGATATTATGGTGATGTATTTATAATTTTTTTTAGAGTGTTTTGTGTGAGTTTTCCTACCTGTCCCTTTTATTTTTTGAAAAAAAAAACTTTTTCTTTTCATAGAAAAAATGAAGTTTATTTGTAATCGAAGAAGAAGATTATGATCATATGTGTTCATATATAATTATTATTTTTGAATTGTTTTTATTCCATATTATATGTATAATTGTTTAACATGAGTATAAATATAAAATTACTTAGTTTCAGACAATTTTACTTTTAAAAAACAAACATGTGGACAATATATTCAGATGTGAGGAAAAAAACAATCATGTCATTCAAGTTCAGATTTCAGTCACTGTTCAATCTTCAGAAAAATTCTGAATTATTGAGTCTCAATAATTCTGAATTATTGAGTCTTCAGAAAAATTCAGAACTGTTTAGTCTTCAGACAAAAAAACAAACAACCCCTAACACTAGTTTAATAAGTTAAGTTTAAATGATATCAATAGACAACAAAATACCCTCATCTCCTTCTTTTATTACATTTTTACCTTTTAGGTTTTTTTTTTAATCTAAAATCTCCATTGTGGAGATGGAACAGATCTCCGATGGAGGTTGAACGATGAAGAAGATGAACAAAAAAAATTTAAAATTTCATTTTTGCCCAATAAGTCTTAAAATTTGCAAATTTGCAAATATAACTAATAAGTTTTGGAGACTACAAAATAAGTCTAGAAAATTACAAAATAATTCTCGAAAATACAAAATAATTCTCGGAAACACCAAAATAAATCTTATAAAAAAACACGAGACTTATTTTTAAGGGTGTGTTTTAAGGATATTTTTGTCAGATCCACACTTTAGGTGCTATTAAAACTTAAAATATTAAGTTGGTGATAGTCTTAAAACACACTCTTTAAATAGTCCTATTAAATTTTTGAACCCGTGGTAACACTGTCAATTAACTCTTGATGGTATCAATATAAACTTTTAGTCATGGACGTTTAATTAGATTATAGTTAGATGATAAGAATTCATGGGAAAAGGATCATGGAGTTTATGAAAATATAAATATGGGTAGTGTTAACATGAGCCCAACTAAATTATTACTATAAAAAGAAAATATTTATTACATAAAAATATTTATCGTATGGATTGAGTCAAAAGGTACAATAAATTCTTTCCTTTTATAGTTGTTAACATGTGCCCTAAGGGCACATGTTAACACCACCCTATAATATAACTATTTATGGTTTTGATTCCCAACAATAACAAAATGTTGATGCGACACAAATTAGGCAAGAAATTTTAAATATTTTAGAACAATTGAACAATTATTTTTTAATTTTTTTTGAAGCACAAATGCACAATTGAACAATTCTAGATATGGTTAAGAAACTGTAACATTTTAAGCACCATTTATAAGCAAATAACAAAGTACTGTTTAATTATTTTTGAAACAAAAGTTTAACATAAATGAAGATGATCATCAATAAAGAGTCATGTCATCATCGTGTACATGTATGTTAGATCGAATTATATTTTTTGTTGTTGATATAATGTAAGATCAAATTAAAAGAAAGTAAAATGATTTAAAATGTCATATATGTATGTATATGCCATGCAATATGTCTTGCCATATGTGTTTCATTTGTAAGTACTAGTGAATTTAAAATAAAATATTTCTCACTATGTATAATATGTGGTAAATATTATATATATATATATATATATATATATATATATATACACACACAATTTTTCTATTTACAATTCGTCATGATATAAAATATATCAGGACGAAGAATGTGGGCCATTAGATTTACATATTTTGACTCAAAGTGTATGCACTTGTCAAAACTTCTCCATAATCTGTGGTCCACATTCTTCGTCCTAATATATTTATAACAGAACGAACTGACAGTAGAAAGATTGTATGATCATGTAGCTACATTTGTGGCAATAAATATATATATATATATATATATATATATATATATTTATTGCCACAAATGTAGCTACTTGATCGCCACAAGAGTTTTTGCGACAAGTATAATCTGCAGCAATTAGGGATGCTAATGGATGGGATTGGTAAGGAATTCAGAATACCTTCTGGATGCCTGCAGTTTATTCATTTTGATCCTACAAAAAGTATCAAAACCCGTTATAAGGGTTAGATAAAAACAAGACTGTTGGATACCTGTTTATTCATTTTGCTCCTACAAAGAGTATCAAAGCCCGTTATAAGGGTTAGATAAAACAAGAGTTATATCAGAACTAGAGTGAGATCAGGGTGGGTGTGCGAAAAAAAAAGTGAGCATATATGCAAATAAATAAAGTGAGCGTGTGAAAAAAATAGTTCAAAGAGATCTAGAGCTAGATTCAGTCGAAATCAGATTAATATATGAATGTTTATTCATTTCGTTGTTCGATCTGTGCCAATTTGTAAAGTTTTGGACTATTCCGACACCGCCAGCAGGATCAGCAACCGCCGATCAATTAGGACAATTGAGGCTCGAGTTTTGATTTATCAGTCGATAGATCCATAGATATTCAAATATATGGAGCACGCAACAACATCAAAAAGTGCATGAGACGTCTTGATAAATACATACAAGACAAAAGAACTCATCTTTGAACTTTGCGAAGAAAGTTTGAACTTCTTCAGATGGAGGTGAAAATACAAACTCAAGCGTGTGTCTAACAACCTAGAGTGGGTGAATGGGTTGTTAATCGATTATTACTAACTTTTTCGATTAGTCAATATTAACATGCAAACCCAATTCAAACAAGCAACACAACTCAAGTAAAATGCGGAAAATAAAAACACTTAATTTGTTTTACGTGAGAAACCCTCCAACTGGACAAAACTCACGAGCTATCCTTTTAGCCACACTTGGTCCTCAAATCCACTATTGTAATGATGTTTACAACCTAGGTTGACCTCTAGTCACACAATTCTCGGTTACTAACTCACCACTACTACCCGTAGGCCTTTATATTGATTCTTGACCACTTTGCTTGCTAACCACACCTTTGTTGCAAGACTTTACTTGTTTGTGCACTACACCTTGTAGTCACAAGACTTAACTCGAAAGAAGAGATTAAAAACCTATGTGAATATATGAATATTCAAAATGCAAATAATGCTAGGCAACACTAAATGCTTATCCAGAGATTATATGATGGCAATAAGAGCAATCTTAGATATCAATATCTGTATGAATGCTCATAAAGACCTAACTAGATATAGATATTTAAGTCTAAAATCTAGTCATCAAATAAAGCCATATCAACAAAAGTTGTCACACAAAATGGCAAGGACAATAAACATGCAATTAACAAATGCAATCAATAAGTCATAAACAACGATGTCTAAATGCAAAGCGTACATACTTAGCTAGAGGGCAAATATATCCTAATTGCAAGCTATCAGTAAACAAACCCTATCATGTTATCAAGACTCACAAATATATGCAATAAAGTAGAGCCGTAGCATTTAATCAACTAATAAATACAATAAAAACATCATCTTGGAATGTATGAACAAATAACAAAGATAGGATTTTTGTTCAACTTACCAAGTTAACTCAAAGATGAAGACACATGCAAGAATACATCCTAGATGAAGCTAGAAGATGTTTGATTCATGAATGAATGATGGGTTTTGGGTTTGGGGAGGTAAAGAACAAGTTTTGGAGCTTCTCTTTTAGAGTCAATCTCTTTCACTAAAAATGAGTTCTTAAAGCTCTTAAAACGAAATAGGAGAGTAGAGAACATATATTTAGAAACCTTAAATGAAACTACGTCGTTTTGAGAAAGTTTACAAAAAGGCAAGTAAAACAGACGTATTATGCTGGTCCTACTGCGCGGGAGCCTACCCGTGCACATAGGCTTTGTTGGTTTGTGACCAGTGAATACACCAGCGAACATGGGATCAAAATGCACTAGGGCCAACTGCACTGGTCTACTGCGCGGGTAGTGACCAGAGCAATGACCCACGCACAATGACTTCGCTGGTTCAAGACCAATGAACAGACCAGCGAACTTGGGTCTAGAAACCACACCTGGACAACTGCACTGGTGGATGCGCGGGTAGCTACCCTCGAACATTGACCTGCGTACAGACACTGTCATCACGTAAAAAGACACGCACACCAAGACGTGCGAGCGCGGTCGCAACAACCACACTTAAGTCTTAAAATGAAGTGCAAATGTGATCGTGAATGAATGCACACATGAGTAATAAGAAATAAATGCATGTCAATACAAATACATGTAAGTGTGTGTGCAATGTGTAAATGATGCACATATATAAACCATAATGAACACAAATGCAAGGTGAACAAAACATGCATGAGTAGAAAGTGTGTGTATGCAACTAAATCTCTTCAAGAAAGTCAAGTCAAGTGATATACCTTCTTAAAGCACTTTAGGATGTTCGGAAGCATGTTAATCACAAACACCTAAGCTACCCGTTACATAACAATTCCAAAGTGGTTTGTCATGAAATAAGATAATCAAAAATAGAGATCCTTACAGGAGGAATTATAACAAATTTCTAATTATTGTTTGGACATTAGAACTCGTTGATCAAATAAAGGTTAACGGCTAAAAGGTATCGAATCTCCAAATTATGGAGAAGGTTTTACGGACCTTGGTAAAGTGATTCAAGGCTAAGGTGACAAACCTTAGTAATGTGACACTCGATGAATTTATGTGTTCCATTTGTTCTCATAAATAAGAAGAAGTTGTGCAAAGTTTAGAGTCCTAAAACAATCCTGAAACGTTTGAGGAAATTCAGAAAAATTTTATTGTCACTACAAGAAATTATCTCTTTCCCCACAAATTTTGGGTGATAAAACAAGATTTGCAAGCGCAGTTCACCTTTTGTTAGTTTTTAGATTTATGTTGGCTTGATTGCATAACAAAACTCTCTTTCTTTGTAATGTTTAGTTACCTAGGTGGTTCATGATTGGAACAAGCTTCAAAGAAGAAATGCAACTTCTCATGCAAAACTCATCTTCAAGAGGAAAAGTACTTGCTTGAATACTAAAGTATTGAGATCTTTCTTCCTCTTGCAAGGCGTAAGTGCACACACACACATTTAATAATATTTATGTCCCTACATCGTTGTGCTAAATTTAAAGGCACACACATACATTACATTCATATGTGTCCCTGCATCGTTGTGCAAAATTTGGTATAACACATTCACACATTTGTTGAAGTATGCACATGCATTAGACTTAATTTGACAATTTTTGTAAACTTGCATGTTCTAGGACTATATCTAGGAAATGGATTACTTATGTGTTCATGTGGTTGTTTGTTTGTGTTTTTATGTGGTTGAGCTTGAATTTGAGCTTATAATATGTCTCATTGAGTTCTATTCATTTCGGTTACTCATTCATTAAGTTTCGAGTTCATACTAGTATGTTAAGTAACTTTCCGTGCTTTTATCATACATGGTTTTCGTCATTGTTTTTCAAATTGAATTCCATATTTTTTAAGAAAGTTGTATCGACGTCTTTTGTACACAAGGGAGTAACGGTTCGTAATCAATAAACGTATTTGAATTCGGAGTTCGGAGGCTGGAGAACGGTCGAAGAACATTTCAGTGCGCGAGGGGAGTTAAAGGCCAAAAAGGAGGGCCATTGAAACTCACCCCATGGAGGCGCGTGACCTCCATGGGAGGAGCTACATTCTGCCCCCGTGGAGGCCATGCGCCTCCACGGGATGCAAACATGGCTCCCTCCTATTGTTCCTTCAAATATTCTTTAGTTTCCCTCCTTTATATATCATTTTCCCTCTCATTTTTAAAGATAACTTGGTGTTGAGTGAAAAATTGTACATAAATTTTCTCTCTCATTTTCTCAACTTCCAAACACCATAACTCTGTCAAATCAACTCTGATTTTAGATTTTCAAAAGCTGAAATTATTGGTCTTGAAGAGATGAACAAATGCCAAGAATTTTCAGAGTCAAACAATGCTCAGATTGTTCATTGATTTCAGTTCGTGTGTCATTGTTTGTAAGTGAATCAATTCTTTTCATTTTTCTTTCAAGATCTTCTTAATGATTCTTCTTATATGAGTTGAAAGAAATGTTTAGAATGATTTTGATTCCATATTTAGGATTTGTTTGATGAAGTTTCATGATTAGTTCATACTTTGATTGAATATCATCTTTGCTAACCTTGAAGAACATGAGTTTAAATCTATAATCTATTTTGTGTATTTGATCTTAATTGTTGATTTCTAGATTTGATCACATGATTTAAGAACTAGAATCTTTTGATTGTGATTTTGATTTCTCATAACCTAGTTCTTGATTTTTTGTTTTGTTTGTTGAATATGGTGAAAACTTCAAGTGTTAACTTGTTCACTTGATTTCAAAGTTAGTTGTGTGATTTACATTGAAAAACTTGTTATACTAGCTTTGATTGATATGAATAGGTTTCTAGTTATCTTTGTGAATATTCTTTGAATGCTTAATCTAGTTTTCATAGCACATGTTCATAAGAATTAGTTACATTTGATTGTGAGCTTGTTTTTACATAAACTAATTCTTCATAGAGTGTGTTTGATCAACTTACTCTATTTGCTTGTGTTTGCTTCATTTGCATCCACTTAGATCATTTTCCTTGTAAAGAGGTTGGAAGTCTCATGTCTTTGAGTGAATCTTTGCCTTGAGTATCGGAAATCACATTTGGAGAGTGAATCTTCAAGTTGTACATTGGAAGTCTCATGTCTTAGAGTGAATCTTTGACTTGAGCATTGGAAGCCATATTTGGAGAGTGAATCTTCAAGTTGTGAATTGGAGGTCACATTCCTTAGAGTGATTCTTTAGATTGTGCATTGGAAGTCCCATTTCTTACAGTGAATCTTTGATTTGTGCATGGAAGTCACATTTGGAGAGTGAATCTTCATTTTGTGCAAGTTGGCATAGTAAGTTCACTAGACCCGAGGGTAAAATAGGTGTTGATAGCTTAGAGAGTGAATCTTGTGTTGATTGCCTCTTGAGAGTGTAGCTCCTATTTGTCATAGTGAATTGCTTTTTCCGGTGGTTGTGGTATCAACCCGTGGATGTTTCCTCATTTTAAGGTTTTACCACGTAAAAATACCTTGTGTTGATTTTTGTTTTTAATATCTTTAAATTTCTTTGAACTTGTATTGATTCATCCATTGCTTAATTGTATTCATATTGTCTTGTTGAATCAATATACTTGTTAAAGCTTCTTTGTGCCATTGTATATTTTGAGAAGAAAAAAAAGTTGCAAGAATTTTGAGACTATACTTATTAACCGCCCCCCCCCCCCCCCCTCTCTCGGTATATTTGACACTATAATATTAAGGGAATTTCACCTTTCCATACAAAAAAGAAGTTATGTAGGCCTAAGATACCCGCTAGAAATTCCATGTGTGGGAGGAGCTGTGTGGACGAACTGGTGCATTCATCCCGACAAATGGTTCATTGGGTGAGATGTAGCATTAGCTGACTAAAAAATTTGACCCATATGCTGGCTAAGGGTAGCGGGAATTTTTCCCGGTTTTTTTTTGTTTGTAGTCCTTGCAAACTTTGTATTTGAAGGGAAAAGAAACTAAAAAAATTTAAACAAGTAAAACTACGTTATTTTGAGATTATAATGTTATACAAGCAAGCACGACCCACGATCACTTAAAACTCCCACTTCAGAACTTCCTCTACTCGTCTCTGTTAGGCTAGCTATCATCCTCTCCTCAAGCCCAACTTTTCTCTCTTTCTCTCATATTCATTGTCTCTCTCCAATTTCCCTCAAATCAAACCTTAAATTTTTTGCTTATATCGACACAAGAAGAGGTAATTGTTTTCTTATTTTTTTCCTTCCATTGTTGCCTTAGGGTTTTGTTTTACCGTTCAATATTTATCTATTATTAATTTTTTGAGCATTGAATATATTAAAAAATTACCTGTTTGTAGATAATCGAAGTACACATATATGAAAATCTTGGTTGTTGAATTTGTTTTAATTATATTGCCTATTTCCTTGTTTTTATGGTTGTCTAGAGTTGTATTGAATTTCTTGTTTATATTTAAGCTATTTGCATAAAGCTATTTGTTGAGCCATTCATGGAATTGTGTACATGAGTCTAACTTTTGAAAGAATATAAGGTTTGTAGTGTGCTTACTAAACAGAGTGTATATATATATATATATATATATATATCGTAGAATTAAACCAAGTTATTATTAATAATTATCTTTCATTACCAGTTTAGATATTAGGTTGGATTTATCCTTTAGATAATTCCTATTTATCTTTTAGTTAGGATTATCAGAGTTTTTTTTTATTTCCTTGTTATTATCAGTTAGAGGTTTGATGTTATCAGGTTACCTCATCCCAGCTACTATAAATAGTTGGCATTGTTTCAATGTAAAACATCAATTCAATAAATATTTCTTCAGTAAATTCTTTTGTGAGTGTGTAAGATTTTACATTTGGTATCAGAGCCAAATTCGAGGCTTGGAGGGCAGTAGGGTAGGATTCAAGAGTTGAGAATCCAGGAGTGGTAGGTGGATCCAGGAGTTGAGGATCCAGGAGTTCGGAGCAGCAGCCAGCGCCGCCGGACTGACCTCCACGCAACCCACGGCTGCCGGAAAGTGGTCTCACTTGCCGCCGCGAGTGGACTGTCACCACCATTACCAAAAGCTTCAGAAGACGACCGGGATCAAAACCCATGTGTTCGTTGACCAGATCCGATGAGTTTTTCGGTGCATCTGAGTGATCCAAGGTTGCATTTTTTTTTTGCTTTTCTATCGCTAAGATATGTCGACCAGTAGAGGTTGTTGACCAGCAGAGGTTGTTGGCCGTCCATTTGCTTGACCGGAGAACATCATCGCCAAAGTCACTAGAATCGTGACTTGAAGCGGATTAGTGACCCAGAAAAATTGTCTTCGTGGTTTGTCATCGTGAGAGGGTTTGGTACGTTTGAAGCATAAAGAAAGCTGAAAGTGGGTGGAGTGTTTGACTATTTTTTTGTGTTTTGCTGATTGGGTTCACGTGGCTTTGTTTAAAGTGCTGTTGTTTTTGATTTTTTTGTGTTATATTATTATTATTATTGTTTTGTTGGCAAATTACATTGCAATTTACAATGGCCACCCTTAACAATAATAATAATAACACAATACAACCACAAATACCAAAGTTTGACGGAAAAACCAATTTTGAGTATTGGAGGGTTCAGATGCAACTATTGTTTGAATATCAGGAGTTGTGGACTGTTGTTTCCGAGGTATTATTGGGCCAGCAAATGCTGCAACAACCAGGAAGGATTTGAAAGCAATGTTTTTCATTAACCAGTCGCTGGATCCGGTGATTTTTGAGAAAATCGCATATACAACATCAGTAAAACGGGCATGGGACATTCTGATGAACACCTACAAAGGAGTTAAAAAAGTGAATAAAGTTCGCTTGCAGACCATGCGAAGGCAGTTGGAGCTTCTCCAGATGAAGAAAATGGAGAAAGTGGCAGATTACTTCTCACGGACATTGGCACTTGTTAACCAGATGAAGTCCAATGGTGAGACAATTTCAGATGTTCAGATCATGGAGAAGGTTCTCCGAACACTGACCGAGAAGTTTGAGTACAAGGTGACTGCCATCGAGGAGTCCAAAGATCTCGAGGCAATGACGTTGGATGAATTGATGGGCTCGCTCCAAGCCCATGAACAACGTCTGGATGAGAAGTCTGAGATCGAGGTGGAGGTAGCTTTGCAGAGCTAGTTGAGTCTTAAGAAAGATAAAGACGAGACCTAGAAAAATTCTGAGGCAAGCCAGAAGGGTCAGAACTCGTAAAATAAGAGGGGAGGTGCTTCCAGATCTAGCCAGGTGAAAGGCGGAGGAGGCAATAACACTAATCAGAAGAGTAAATCTCAGATTCAGTGTTTCAGATGTAAAAAATATGGCTACTACAAGAATGAGTGCAAATCCAATGGCAGAAATTTCCTAGGCTAATGTTGCAGAAGATGGAGACTATTCAGAAACATTGTTGCTAGCGTGTAGTGTAGCAGTGAATGATGCCAAGTACAAATGGTTTCTGAATACAGGCTGTAGCAACCACATGTGTGGTAGGAAGGAGATGTTCTCAGAATTGGATGAGACCTTTACTTCGGAAGTGAAGTTTGGGAATGACTCAAAGGTGCCAGTAATGGGGAAGGGTAAAATCTCCATCTCTCTGAAGGACGGATCCAAGAATACCATCTCAGAGGTACTGTTTGTTCCGAGTCTGCATCAAAATTTGTTGAGCATGGGGCAACTTTCAGAGAAGGGGTATGATATGCGGATCTATAGAGGGGTATGCACCATCAACGATGAACAGAAAGGACTGATAGCAAAGGTAAACATGTCACCAAACCGTTTGTTTCCACTGCATATTAACATTGACACTTTACCATGCTTTAGTTCTGTAATCGGAGATGGGAGCTGGTTATGGCATATGCGGTTCGACCATGTGAACTTTGGGAGTCAGAAGCTACTTTCTTCAAGGAAGATGGTTTTAGGATTTCCTGTCATTAATCCTCCTAATAGGGTATGCGAGACATGTGTCTTAGGAAAGATGCACAGAGACCCATTTCCTACAAAGAAGACGTGGAGAGTTAGTTGGCCCTTGGAGCTAGTGCACTCAAACCTATGCTCTGTGGAGACTCCGTCGAATGGGGGATATAGGTATTTTATTACCTTTATCGATGACTTCAGCATGAAGGCTTGGGTGTATTTCTTGCAGCAGAAGTCAGATGCTTGTGATGCCTTTAAGAGATTTAAGGCATTGGTGGAGAATCATTGTGAAAGGTCTATCAAGACTTTGAGAACGGATCGGGGGACAGAATATGTTATCTGCGATGGTTTCTTACAAAAACATGGCATCAATCATCAGTTGACAGCGAGATATACTCCTCAGCAGAATGGTGTAGCAGAGAGGAAGAATAGAATAGTCATGGACATGGTCAGGTGTATGTTACACTTGAAGAAACTGCACAAAGGTTTTTGGGGTGATGCAGTTGCTTGTGCGTTCTATTTGTTGAATAGATGTCCCACCAGTAGTGTTCTCGGAAAGACTCCTCAAGAAGCCTGGACTCGACTCAAACCTAGCATTGAACACTTACGAGTGTTTGGGTGTATTGCTTATGCTCATGTACCTGATGCTTTGAGAAAGAAGCTTGATGATAAAGCAGAGAAGTGCATCTTCATTGGCTACAGTCAGGTAACGAAGGGTTATAAACTTTATAATCTAGTGACAGAAAATGTGATTGTCAGCAGGGACGTTACCTTCGATGAGCAAGGATGATGGGACTTGTCTTGCGGTAAGGGGAGCTCTTCTGACATTGATGTTGACCTGGATGAGATTGATGGTCATCCGAGAGATGATCCGGTTTCGACCCTAGTGGCTCCACCATCCCTAGTGAACCCACATCCAGTAGAATCTTCTGGTCGTCCACAACGTGAACGGGTGTTACCAACTCGTTTGCAGGATTGTGTTCTCAGTAATGACGACGATCCAACAGATGAAGAGTTGGTGAACTTTGCACTATTTACAGATTGTGATCCTATCACATATGAAGATGCTGCTCGTAATGATTGCTAGTTGAAAGCAATGGAGGAGGAGATTCATGCGATTGAGAAGAATAACACATGAGAGCTTACTGATTTGCCAGGTGGAAAGCAGCCCATTGGTGTTAAGTGGGTGTACAAGACAAAATACAAGCCAAACGGTGAGGTGGAACGCTACAAGGCGCGTCTGGTTGTAAAAGGTTACAAGCAAAAGCCAGGGATCGATTATTTTGAGGTGTTTGCTCATGTTGCCTAGACTTGACACTGTTCGCTTGATTGTGTCTCTTGCTGCACAGAATCGCTGGAGAATCTTCCAGATGGATGTGAAATCCGCATTTTTGAATGGGGAGATAGGGGAGGAAGTCTACATACAGCAACCTACGGGGTATGTAAAGAAGGGGCAAGAAAATAAGGTCTACAAGCTGAAGAAGGCCTTATATGGGTTGAAACAGGCACCCAGAGCGTGGTATACACGCATTGACACATATTTTATCCAGCATGAGTTCCAGAGATGTCCTTATGAGCACACTTTGTATATCAAATCCAACTCCTGGGGAGATATTCTTATTGTGTGCCTATATGTTAATGATCTGATCATTACCGAAAATAACCCTGAGATGATTGCAGAGTTCAAAAGTGTAATGACTGGTCATTTCTAGATGACAGATTTGGGGTTGATGTCTTATTTCCTCGGTATTGAGGTGACTCAAACAGATGATGGCATCTTTGTGTGTCAGAAGAAGTATGCTGGTGATGTGCTGAAAAAGTTCAAGATGGATGGATGTAAGCCGATGCTGACTCCAGTTGAAGAAAGGTTGAAGTTGGAGAATGATGGGACTGGTAAGCGAGTTGATGCTACCATCTTTCGGAGGCTAGTAGGAAGTCTGAGATACTTAACTTCTACTAGGCTTGATATTTCTTATGGAGTTGGGCTTATCAGCAGGTTCATGGATTCTCCGAGGCAATCTCATTTGTAGGTTGGCAAGCGTATCTTGTGATATGTGAAAGGTACACTGGGTGATGGTATCTTTTGCTCTTCCGCTAACAAAGTCGAGCTTGTTGGATATACAGATAGTGACTGGGCAGGTGATATGGAGAAGAGGAAAAGCACCTCTGGATCTGCGTTCAATCTTGGTTCTGGAGTATTTTCTTGGTCATCGAAGAAGCAACAGGTGGTTGCTTTATCGACAACTGAAGCTGAGTACATTGCAGCTGCTGGTGGTGCTACACAGGCTGTGTGGCTACGTCGCATGCGTTCTGAGTTGAAGCATCAACAGAATGCTCCCACTGTGATCTACTGCGACAACAAGTCCACCATTTCTCTGACCAAGAATCCAGTCTACCATGGTAGAAGTAAGCACATTGACATCAAGTTTCACTTCATACGGGACTTGGTGAAAGACAAGGAGATCGTGATCGAGTACCGTCGTTCAGAGGAATAAGTTGCAGACATCTTCACGAAGCCGCTCAAAGTTGACATTTTTCAGAAGCTTAAGAAGTCTTTGGGCATGATGAGCTATGAAGGACTTGGTTTAAGGGGAGCTATGTAGAATTAAACCAAGTTATTATTAATAATTATCTTTCATTACCAGTTTAGATATTAGGTTGGATTTATCCTTTAGATAATTCCTATTTATCTTTTAGTTAGGATTATCAGAGTTTTTTTTATTTCCTTGTTATTATCAGTTAGAGGTTTGATGTTATCAGGTTACCTCATCCCAGCTACTATAAATAGTTGGCATTGTTCAATGTAAAACATCAATTCAATAAATATTTCTTCAGTAAATTCTTTTGTGAGTGTGTAAGATTTTACATATATATATATATATATATATATATATATATACATACACATAAGGTTTAATTGCAATTTATAATCAATTAAGAGCATGTGCATGCCTCTCTGTTTTGATGTATATAGTGACAATCAATGGCAATTGGAGTATTTAATTTTGGAAAGGCTTGAATTAATGTCTCTGTTTTAAAGTTTTGATCTTTACTTTTGGAAAGGCTTAAATTGATTTCTTTGTCTTGTAATATAAAATATGGTCTATTTACCCTTGTCACGGTCCAGGCATCAATATTTCATTAATATAACTTTTGTGTTGTGTTTGCATGAATTGTAATATATTATATATGCATGTTAGGGCTATATAGTGGCTATAATATGGATATAAATTGGATACATATTCCGGATAGAGCTTGTGATGAATATTTATCGAGGATTGGGGAATTTATTAGAGTTGCACGGAACCATGTCAATTATTGTGGTCATATCAAGTGTCCGTGCTTGAATTGTAATAACTGCTCTTGGAAGTCAGTTAGTGAAATTCGACAACACTTGATGATGTATGTGATGTCATATAATTACACCATATTGACTCATCATGGTGAACGTTTGGGAACCGCATCAAGTTCTTCCATCACTAGTTCAGTTACCAAACCCAATGATGACATTGGTTGTGATAATGATCAAGTAATGGGTATAATCAATGATATGTATCCATCTACCTTACATTATTACAAGCAAAATATTTTAGAAGAAGAAGATGTATTGGTTGATGATGATACATTGAAAGATGATAGGACATCCAACTTGCATAGGCAAGAGATAGATAAGTATGAACAATTGTTGAAAGAAGCACAAAAAGAACTTTACCCTGGTTGCGAAGGTTTCTCTGTGCTAACAACAATTGTGGAGTTTATGTAATTGAAAGTAAAAAATTTGATGACCAATAAATGCTTTGATATGCTAATAGGGATTGTGAAGAGGATGCTTCCAAAACCTCCTACACATCGACATGCATATTGAGTTTTGAAGGATCTTGGGTTGGGTTATGAAAACATTCATGCATGCAAATATGATTGTGCACTATTGTATAAGGAAAATGAAGGGTTAGATAAGTGCCCTGTCTGTACTGAGCCGAGGTATTAGGACGGTTATGGTGAAAAGCAAAAGATTCCTCACAAAGTGTTGCATTTTTTTTCAGCTTAAGCCTAGATTACATCGGCTATACATGTCAATGCATACTGCCGGTCATATGAAGTGGCATAAGGAATGGCGAGTTGATGATAGTGTCACGAAGCATCCAGCCAACAGAATTGAATTGCTTGGAAGGAGTTTGATAAGATGTATCCTGATTTTGCAACGAAGCCACAAACATAAGGTTAGGCCTTGCAAGTGACGGTTTAAACCCAGTTGGGAATATGAACCAGTCATAAAACATGTGGCCAATGGTGGTCGTTCCTTATAATTTGATGGCTTAGATGTGCATTAAGAAAGAATTTACCATGCCGACCTTATTAATTCATGGCAAGAACGGTTGATCGAGCCAAAAAGTACATGATTTTTGGCCCTTATTCCCGATTCTTTTTGCTTGATCTCGGGAATTTTCCATGATTTAACCATTTGAATCAAGTTATTACATATATATTCATGCCACAAGGGCAATTATGAAAGATGGAAGAATTTCAGGTACAAAAGTGTAAAAAGAAGTAAAAAAGGGAAAATGAATCCAAGTGTTGATGTCGCGACCATGTCGCTTGAAAGTAACAGCGATCCAACCACCAGATATGTTGCAGCCAATGTGTCGATACAAAGACACCATGATAAAAGTGCCCAGTTTCAGTGAAGACAACTCCAGGGGAGGTCACGGCCATTGTTTCACTAACAAGAAACTGCAACAACCATTGAAGAAACCAGATCCAGATGTCGCTGCGAGTGTGTCGCTGCCTGCCAACCGCGACAATCAGATTGAAGACCGTATAACTGTTTGTCGCGGTCATATATCGCTGGGTCCAACCTGTGACATTTAGGCCTCGACACATGCCACATCAGCGAATCTGGCAGTTACAATACATCATCTTGGGACCATATAATTACCTTTCTTTTTCATTTTGAGAAAAAGGGGGAAGAAAAATACCATAGAATATACAGAGTATCAATCCATTTTACACAATCTCACCTTCATCCATTTTCTCATCTTGAACTAATCTTTTCCATCTAAAAGCTCAATAATAGATATCTAGACTACTTTCCCATAACCATTCCTCTCTTCCTATATTCTACACATCTTTTCTTTGTCACTTTCCATTTGACTTGACCTCATTACACATCCTCATCTTCCATTCTTTGCATTTCAAGGAGCAAGAAGGGATCAAGCTTAAAGTAGGAGGCTCATAGGTGATTTCCTTATCTTTTACCTCTTCTTCTTGATTGCAATCATGTATAACTAAATCCCACTCTAGAGGATTGATTTGAGAAACCTTTGGATTTTAGGTGTTTGTTTTGGCTATCAATAAATGTTCTCCAATTATGTTTTGTTCACTTTATAATTAGATCTTATTCTTTATGTAATTAATTGAGAATGTCACTTGTTGATTGCAATATTGTTAAGATTCTGTGTGATAAAATCAATTGGGAATTGACAAGTTTAATTGGTTAGAGCTCATAGTGAATAGGTTAGTTGGTGGATATATCAACCCCGATTGCCTAGACCATTCACTGTAATTATCCGATCTCACCATTATCCCTCCTCTCTAAATATCATAGGTGATGAATTATGGTGGGAAGTGGTTTGGTTTAGTTCCCACAGCCAAACCACACTTAAGAACAGTGTTCTAGTAAATGCTAGGCGCTAGTCGGGCGGCAGACCAGCGCCTAACGCCTAGGCGGTCTAGGCGGTGCCTAGGCGGATTTCTAGGCGGCTGAATTTTTTTTTGTTTTTTTTTTGTTTTTCCTATCTATAAAACCAATAATAAAACTCATGGTATGACCAAGTTCAATCAAAATCATAACATTTAGTCAAAATCTATAAAATACAAATGAAATCCATCACAAATTGTCAATTTCACAATTCACATTTCATATTTCACATTTGACAATAGTCACAAACTCACAATACAATATTCCAACAACAAAATCATCAAAATCTACTCCAAATCCACAAACCAAATGGAATCCAATAACAAATTGTCAATTTCATAATCCAATATTCCAACAACAAAATCATCAAAATAATAAATATAGTCCAATATTCCAACAACAAAAGCATCAAAATAATAAATATAGTCCAAATCCACAAAACCGAATGAAATCCAATCACAAAGTATTGGACATTCAAAGTTTCAAACACAAATCAAAATATCTAAGATAGAGTTTCTAATGCTTCGTCTTCAACTACATATTCGTCTAATTGAAAGACAACGTCATCATCGGATTCAAACTCAACATTTTCTTCGGCCGCATCATTGTCAGATTGAAAATCATCTTCAAGATCTCTCACTTCACCATCTTCTAGCTCCGAGCCGGGCTCGACTTCATCATCAACAATCCATCCTTGTGCATTACTAGCATCATTTGCTAGTAGTATATCTACCTTTTTATCGGTCCCCCTTTTTCTCTTGTCCATCAATCTAGAATTAAATTGGACGTACACTAGATTGTTCAACCAATTCATGTCTAGTCGATTCCTTTTCTTCGTATGTATCTAAATCAAAGTAAAATAAATAGATATTTAAAATTGAAACTTTGAAAGTAACTTCCTAGTTAAGTAGGTATCAATATTCAATATACAAGAGGTTTTGCTTTTCAAGGTTATCAGGGTATAAAATCTCCGCAAAAGTACAAAACCCATTAGAAACTTCATTGGTATAAATGCTTGAAGTTGACCCATTGAAGAAATAGTAGGGATTTAATACATAGGCCGCCAAATGTAATGGAGAATCAAGCCGACCTTTGGATTTCTCATCAATAATATCAAATATTGGCCGATAATTACTCTCAACATTTTTCAACCCCTCTCTAATCTCTTCCTTAGCTTTTTTTAGCTCCCCATATAAAAATCCCATAGATGGCTTTCGGTCCCCATCAACTAATTGAAGCACCCTTACTAATGGAGAAAAAACCCTTAGGCAATATTTCACACCATTCCAAAACACTGTACTCAATACAGTGTTGTAGGCCGCTTTCCCCTTAACACTCTTCGACCATTTGCATTTCTCCCAATCGGTGCTAGTAAACAATTCCCTCAACTTATCTTTTTTCTCCAACAAAGATTGCAATGTTAAGAAAGCTGAAGCAAACCTAGTAACTCCCGGCCTCACTATGTCCCTCTTCCTTGTAAATGTCCTCATTAACGCCAATGTGGTGTGGTGGGCATAAATGAAGATAGTGAAACTCTTGGCTTCCTCAAGTGTATTTTTGAACTTTGGTAGCTTGCCAATACCTTCAAGCATGAGGTTAATGATGTGAGTAGCACACGAGCTCCAAAATATTGATGGCATCTTCACCATCAACATCTTCGCTGCGGCCATATTGTTGGAGGCATTGTCGGTCACCACTTGGACAACATTTTCAGGGCCAACTTCTTCAATCGCACTTAACACATATTTAAAAATGTTTTCACCTGTATGTGCCCCAGCGGAGCTATCTTTGGAGGAAAGGAAAGTGGTGCCTTCCTTGCAATTCACACACAAATTCATAATGCTCCTACTTTTCCTATCTGTCCAAGCGTCCGTCATAATTGAGCACCTATCAACTTTCCATGATTGTTCTTGTTTTTTGAGTGCCTCTTTGGTTGTTTCAAACTCCTCCTTCAGTAGTGGTTCCCTCAATTGCCATTGACTTGGAGGTTTGAAGCTCGGTCCAAATTTACCTATCGCCTCTACCATTTGCAAGAAACAATCATTATCAATGGCATTAAAAGGAATGCTTGCTTGATACACTCATTTGGCCACATATCTTTGAGTAACATGTGTCCTCTCTTTAAGGATGGTATCATTGAAGGACTGTTGCTTCATAGTATTTCAACTCTTCCCAGAGGCGGAGGAATTAGGGTTGATAGGATTAGAAAATTTATCCATAGGGCCAAGAAGCTTAGAGGTTTTCCTTGGCCCTAACCCTTCCATTTCCTCTAAATCTTCTTCACTACCAATATTCATTGCAACTCTTATCTCATCTTCTTCCTTTTTCTTGTTTTTTTCTTGTTTTTTGCATCCATTATTGCTTGTCTACACCTCAGTTTCATATCTATTGATGCCTTTCGACATGGCGCAACATTTCCCTGTATGTTGGCAACATGTTCTTTCAAACGGTAAACCCCCCCAGAAAAGACCTTTTCACACAAAATGCATTTCACTTTATCTGGATTATTCCCATCAATCAAAATTCCAAACTCCGACCCAACATCATTGGATTTTCGTTTCCTTCCGACAGGAACCGAAGTGGCATTAGAGGCACCCGAAGATACATTAACATTGCCGGTTGGATTATGAGCGGCACTATTATCGGGCAAGGAAGTCATGTCTACTGTCTAAGTGTGTAGATAAATTGTGAATTTTGAAATAAAAATACTAAAACACATCATCAAACTACCAAACTTGAGTAAAAAATTTTGTTTTTTGCAACCACCAACAGATTCAATAGAATTCATTTTCACATAATTCAACCGACCACCAACAGATTCAACAGAATTCATTTTCACACAATTCATCCAACCCCCAACATATTCAACAGAATTCATTTTTTTTGTTTTTTATTTTTTTTTCACACAATTCTCACACAAAATTCATTTTCATAATTCATAATAGATTAACATAACAGATTTTTTCACACAATTCTCACACAAATTTCATTCTCACAATAGATTTTTTCATTCTCACATAACAGATTTGACAACAAGTGTTTAGAAAGAATTCAAGACATTCTTAAGAGCTATCAAAGCGATTGTTAGAGATACAAGCTATTCAAATGTCGTGGTAATATGCAGCAGGGCTTTGTTAAATAAGTAGAATTGAGTAAGGTTGACATGCATAGTGCTGCAAGGATGCATGTATGCTTAAATTTCTTAATTGTAGAAGATCATACAGCCAAGCATTTTGCAACTTTGGAGTTTAAGCAGAAAAAGGGAAGCTTGGCCAAATTCCCATCTTAATAATTCACAATAAATCAAAAACGCACACCAATTCGAGATTATTAAGAATTCTTGATCAACTACCTTCTTCTATTGTGGCGTTAGTACTACCACACCAAATGGCCTCTCGAATAAGAGGAGGAGCGAAAGCAGGGCCCTGAAGAAAAGATGAATTGTGTCCTAATGGAACTCCAAGAAGAGAAGTTACAGCTTTGACACCGCCCAAAGCATGCACAAGCTCTCCCTAAAACATATTTATATATTCACTGAGCTTAGTTTTAATTTTAAAGATCAAACAATCATAGTCATACTAAAATCAAATTCACAGAAAACCAAAATTCAAAATCAGACCCTGAGCTTAGCCCTCTCACGAACAAGAGTAAGCCACCATAGATCAAGCATGAGTCGATACAGATCATGAAAATGATGAAGCAAGAAAATGATGAACCAAAAAAAATGAAAAATGAACCTTTTACGACGGCGACCACACTTCGATCTGGCGACGAGGAGTGACGACGGCCGACGACGATTGCTTCTGAGTTCCGGCAGCGACGAGCGGTGGTTGTCGGCGACGACATGAAAGGTTGTTGGTGGGTCTAGGGTTGTAAATTTGGGAATTAGAAAAGTGGTAGAGTCGGGGAGAAAGGAAAACTGGAAAAGTAGAAATTGAATTGTTGTAATCAGACCAAAAAAAAATTTGCTTAAACGTTGCATTTTTGGGCGAACGTTTTTTAAAATTAAACCCCCTATTCGGGTCAAACCCGACTTTGACCCTGCCTAGCCCAAATAATCGGTCCAACTCGGCTGAATAAATATTGACCCGCCTAGAATGGCCGATTTAGCCTATTTCGGGACGGCTAGGTGCCGCCTGGCGCCTAGGCGGCCGCCTAGGCCGCTTTTTGGAACATTGCTTAAGAACACGATCGGTCCTTAATTTTGAGAACAATTCTTTAATGAAGCTTTATAAGAATTGCCCAATATCCATTGGTAACTCTATCAATTCCTTAGATTCACCTTAATTGATTAATCCATATCTCTTATCTAGATTAGTTGAGTATTCTATTTGTCATATCACCTATATTTTACTTATTTGTTTTCCAACCAACCACTATCAACTTAAACTATGATTTACATTTATACAATTAGGTTAGTTTAACTAAGATTAGTTAACAATTTCAATTATCAATCCTAATCCCTAAGGACGACCCATTGTATACCATTTTACTAATTTCACATTTTGGGTGGTTGCAAGTGGTTAAAAATTGTTTTCAAAACCATATATATATATATATATATATATATTTGATAAGTGTTTAAAAGACAAAAACGACCTTGTCAGAAATTGAATTGACAAGGCAGTTAATTGATGTTTATTTGTTCTCGCTAATTGATAAGCTGAAAGAATTATGGGAAATTGGTGTGCACACATATGATAAGGTGACTAATTCCACGTTTAACTTACGAGCTACGGTGATGTACACTATTAATGATTTACCTGCTTATGGAAATCTATCAGGATGGAGTATAATGCAAGCCCTGTTTGTAATGACGATGAAACATTTGGATAGTTGGTGATAAGGTTTGCTATATAGGGCATCGACTATGGTTATCATGGGATCATGTGTGGTGCAAAAACAAGGAGTCCTTTGGTGGGAAAACTGAAGAGGGTGTGTGACCTAGAAACCTCTCAGGTGATGAAATTTTATCTCAAGTAGAGAGCTTAGACTTTGGTCAAATTGGTAAACATATTAATAACCTAGACAAAAATAGAAAGAGGACTCCTGAAGAACGGAACTAGAAAAAAAAGAGCATATTCTTTAAGTTAGAGTACTAGTCGAAGTTGAAAATTCGGCATAACCTAGATGTAATGCACATTGAGAAGAACGTTTGTGAGACTATTGTTAGGACGTTATTGGGTATAGAGGGAAAATCCAAAGACATGTTCAAAGCTCGCCAAGATTTGAAAGCCATGGGTACAAAAAATATCTTTGTGGTTAGATTGGAATTGGGAGAAGTAGGTTAAGGTCTATCCATTTTTCACAATGAAGCCAAAGATGCAAAAAGAATCCTTTCAATTTTTGAAATCTGTAAAATATCTAGATGGCTATGCCGCCAATATCTCGAGAAATGTCGTAGTCAAAAGTAAACAAAATTTCTGGATTGAAAAGTCATGATCATCCTGTATTATTTTTTTTGAACAGCGAAGGTTTATTCATCGGTAAGAAACCGGAAAGGAAAAATATAGCACAAAGGCAAAAACAAACAGCCCAAAAACAGCACCAACTATCCTGCATTAAAGGGCAATCAAAGAAAGACAAAACAAAATAGCTTGAGTAGAAAAAGATTCTTAGAAGCTTCAAAAGAATAGCCACAGCTACTCATCAGCCCCCCTCCCCTCCATTCTACTCTGTCCGCAGCACTATTAGAACTGAGCTTTGCTAAGTTATCCGCCACTTTGTTAGAAGCCCTTGGGTTGAAAACAATGGAAAGGCCTGTCATTCTTTGGAGATGTCCTCTGATATCTGAAATTGTTCCCAGGTGCAGGAGACTTTCGAACTCCTCCTTGTTATTCACCCATGAAACAGCTATTATAGAATCACTTGCTATCTGGATATTACAATCCGCCAGCCTATGATTCGATGTGCACAACTCACAAGCTTTCAGAATAGCTAGGATCTCCGCAGCAATTGCGTCTTGAATCCCAAAAGATAAGGAGAACATGCAAATAGTCTTACCATTTGAGTTCAGCAGAACCCCTCCAATGCCGGCCGGACCTGGCTTCCCCTTGGTCGACCCATCCACGTTAAATTTCAGATGATCCCCCCCCGGAGGGGACCAACTGTCGAGATTCGACTTCTTTGACATAACAAGATTGACACCGCTCTCTTTGATATTGAGAACCATTATAGAAATAGGTAACTGATTTCCTTTGCCATAACACTTAAACCACAAAGCCACCCTGAATTTCACGTCATCCACCGCCTTTTCGACAATAGCCTCTTGGCCTTTGAAGATCAAATTATTCCTAAACTCCCAAACTGTCCAAATCACTGCGAAGAATAAGATGCTCCACACTTTCTCGGTTTTGACTGTAAAACATAAGCCCACCAAACTGTCCATCCAGTCCATAAGAGAAGAGTTTGAGCAGCAGCTTACCTCCCTACCAGTTCATGCAGCTCTTCCAAACTTTCCAAGACCACTGACAGTGAATAAAGAGATGATCAACGGTCTCAGTTCCACCATTGCACAGAGGACAGTTCGAAGGCATCCCCTGCGTCATTCCAAAACGAAGCAGGACATCTCTCACCAAAATCCTTCCTCTCCGCAGTTGCCAAGCGAAAATCTCAACCTTCGGAGGGCACAAACCTTTCCATAAGAGATTAGAGTTGTCAGGAAAATCTGTCACTATGGATTCTAAGCACTGCCGGAAGGATTTGACCGAGAACAAACCATCTGTGCTAAAAGCCCAAGCCATCGTGTCGTTAACGTTTCTTGGGATAGTAATGCCATCCAAAAAAGACAAGAAACTAGTCAACTGCCCTACTTCCCAATCAAACACCGATCTCCTGAGACTCACGTTCCATGACCAACTAGAATGTTGTTAAAACCCAAAGTCCTGGATTGTTCCTTTCTTAGCAGTGGCCAGTGCGAATATCCTTGGAAAATATTCGCTCAACGGAATCCCATCATGGCGAAGGTCCTGCCAAAACCGAATTCTATCCCCACAACCAAGGACCACATGCATACCATCCTTGATAACTTGATCAGTTTGAGAGCCTTGAATGAAAAGAGTCCCAATAGCTTTCACAAAGTGGGATGCTTTACTGCCTCCTTGCCACCTCCAGTGAAGAAGCTTTACGTCCAACCCATAAATAGCACAGATCACCCTCTTCCACAACGGTGAGTCCTCGTAGCCAAATCTCCACACCCATTTGGCTAGAAGACTATAATTTTTGTCCATGATGTGTTCGATTCCAAGGCCACCTTTTTTTTTACTCATACAAAGCGAGTCCCAATCTACTGAGTGAAGCTTCCTCTTTTGAACACCATCACCCAAAAAAAAATCCCGTTGAAGTTTCTCGATTTTTTTAGCCACCCCTATAGATATTTTAAAAACCGATAGGAAATAATTCGGAACACTTGACAACACTGATTTTATCAACACGAGCCTGCCTCCTTTGGAAAGAAATTTTCTCTTCCATGGCGCTAAACGTTGTTCAATCCTTTGTACGATCGGGTTCCAAAAAGACTTCGAATTTGGATTAGCACCCAGAGGGAGACCTGAGATAAATAATAGGGAGAGTGGCCTGTTTGCATCTAAAAATCTCAGCCCATGCCTCCCCCATATCCGACCGTTTTCCAACTTTCACAAGGCAAGTTTTGTGGAAGTTTATCTGCAAACCGGAAGCTAACTCGAAATACCGAAGAATCCTTCTCGCGTTCATGAGCAGATCAATGTTTGGGTGCATGAAAAGCATCATATCGTCGGCGAACTGTAAGTGAGAAACATGAACCTCGCTTTGCCCGCCCCTCTCACCAAATTCATCACCGATGCTTTTTTAAACAAGCAATTTAGCATCTCAATCACAATATTGAAGAGAAAAGGGGATAATGGATCGCCCTGACGAAGACCCCTTTCAATCCCGAACTCCTCCGTTGGACTACCATTTACTAGAACTGAGAGCACCGGTGAAGAAATACAGTGGTACATCCAACTCCTCCATTTACTTCCAAACCCCATGTTTTCCAAGGTAACATCCAAGAAGGCATGGCCACAGTATCGTAAGCCTTCTCGAAATCCAACTTCACAAGAATACCTCCCACCGAATCTTTCTTCCATTGGTTAATAATCTCATTAGCCACCACAAAACTATCAATAATTTGACACTGCTTGATAAAGGCCATTTGTGCGTTTGAAGCGACTACTTCTTGTGGGTATTCGAAAATATTTGCCGAAGGATGTGGTTAAGCCGATTATTCAATTATCGAGTTTCTTTCAACAATTATGTGCTAAAAGGTTTTGTGTAGAGGACATGGAAATGTTGGAGGATGGTATTGTGTACAAATTGTGTAAGTTGGAACAAATTTTTCACTGGCTTTCTTTGTTTCCATGATTCACGTAATAGTGCATTTACCTAGAGAGGCAAAACTTGCAGGGCCTGTTAGTTATAGGTGGATGTATCCAACAGAAAGGTAAATGTTTATTTATGATCTCCATATATTTTCTTACTCGATGCTAGCTCGTTATACAACGTGTTTCACAATGTTATTTCTTTGGTAGAATGTTGAGCATATATAAAAAATACATGTGAAATCGGGCTTGACCTAAAGGATCTATTGCGAAGGCATACATTGCAAATGAATCTCTCACTTTTTGTGCAATGTATCTCCGCAATGTTGAGACACCTTTTTACAGAATTGAACAAAACTTTGATGGTGGCACTAGACCAGAGAAACTTTCTGTTTTTTCACAAGCAGCATCGCTGTTTATAAGTGGTGCAAGTATTCCAATTACAAATACTGACATGGAGGCTGCTCAATGGTTCATATTGAACAATTGGGACGAGGTTCTTCTTTTCCTAATGTAAGTAAATCTCTGCACCTACCTCAAGTAACTATATATGCATGTACTATATACATTCGCTTGCTATGCAGGGAGTATGAGGCAATGATAAAGCATGAAAGTACTGTAAACGTATAGAAAAGACATACAAAATTGTTTCATAATTCGTTTAAATAAAATGTAAGTCATTTTCTAGTTATAATGAGCTTTACGGTTATTTTGATGTCTTATAGAATTTTGTTGGGATTTATGCCCAAAGGCTTGTAATTTGTAAATGTGAATGAAACATTAATAAAAGAAGTAGTTTATTCATTCTATAAATTTGTCTCATATATTTATATCATGTGTACTAAATGTCCAAGATTGCCGGATATAATCTCTAACTAAGTATATGAGTGTCATATACAGAGGAATTCAGTTTGAGATGAGCAATCTAAATAGTCCGTAAATAGCAAATAAATCTGGGTACTTTATTTGTGGTTAATCTACAGCTGTGGTATATTCCGTAATGTACGGTGGTCCTGACCTAGACTATTCATATGATGATATGAGAATGGAGGCACCTTATATGATGTGATCATATAGGATTGGGCCATGATCTATATGAATCTCACACCAAGATCCATTACATGATGAGATTCATATATATCAACAAATGATGGCTATATTTGAGTGATCTTAATCCTGAGTGTCTTATCGACTCCTTTAGGTTAGATCGTGGTTTTTGATATACCATGGGTGAGATCAGAGCTGTATTCTCGGTCAATAATTTTGTATGTTGGAATCAAGGTTTGGTTTGTGGCTGGGAAGGTCTATACATAATAGTGGAATCCACTCCTTCTTGCGAGAAGTAGATAGTAGCTCCCTTAAGGGTTGATTCGAGGCTTGAACAATATGAGCGCTCTCTTTTTTCCGTAAAGGAAGTTAGGATTTATTGTTCATTAGAGAATCAATGGTACTTAATGGAAAATATATAATTAGTGGGGTATAACAGACTTTATGACCTAACTCTAATTATGAACTACTTGTGGAGGATCATATTACATGCAATAGCTAAATCGATGGATAACTGTAATTTCGGTTTGTGTAATACATCTACAGTTGTGAGAGTGCAGCATCGGGTTTTTAGTGGAATAACTCCGAGGTTAATAATCATGAAATATTAATTAAAGAGTTTAATTAATTATTTCTAAGTATTATTTGAGCTCAAAATTGTGGGTTCATTAGGTCCTCTTGCTAGCCCGATTGATTAAAGGTAATAAAGGTCACGATTAATTAATTGGATTGTTCAATTAATTGTGTTACGAAAGTGACACATATTTATTCAAAAATTAATTGAATAATGAGATTATTTAATTAATATATTAAGAATTAATTAATTAAATAATTAGGTTATTTAATTAATGAATTAATAATTATGAATTATTAATTAATTATTAAGTAGAGGTTGCATGTTCAGATCATGACTGAGACAAAGATAAAATAATTAGATTATTTTATTCTTTACTTAGTATAGTATTTAAGTTTAAGTTAACTAAGGTTAGGTGGGCGTTAGAATCTTACTTTACCTAGGACACTTAAGTACTAATTATCCTTTTAATATATGGAGATATATTTGGAAAATGATTTGTATTTAGTTATAAATATATATATATATATATATATATACATATTTATATATATATATATATATAGATATATTAGCATAACTAAGACATAGAATCATTGTGATTATTTTGAAACAAAAACACACAAAAAAAAAACAAAACCCTAGAAAGTCTACGGAGAGAATTCGAAAAAAAAAATATTCTTGCTTGTGGTGGCCGAACTTGCCAAGAAGAAAAGAATGAGTTCTTTTCTTCAAGCTTCTGCATCCTCTTCAGTTCCTTGAAGATCGTGATGAGCCCACAAACAATTACCGGATCGTGAGACATAGCGAGGAAGACTTGGTAGTTCGCAATCAGAATAAAGCTTAAAGAAAGAAGGAGTAGATCTTCAAGGGTATGAACTAATACTCATTCTATATTCTTGTATATTGTATATGGTTTATACATTACATAAAAAATTTTAAAACCCCTTTTCTGCTACGCAACATAAATCCGGGTTTCTACATGTGGTATTAGAGCCTGTTTATACAATATATAAGAATAAAAGTTTCTTTTTTCATAGTTTTATTGATCGGACGATAAATATACCTATTTGAGGTCCCTATTTCCTAGCTTTTGTTCTCGTTTTTTAGCGTATTTTTGTATATAAGTGTTTGTTGAACCTTGTGTAGGTACATGTTCGCTACAATAAGGTTTGAGCTTAAAGTCAAGTTTAGGAAGCCAAAACGAGCGAAAAAGAGAATAACGGAAGTATTCAGAGTTGTCGTGCCTCGCCGCCGACCTAAACCGTGACATGATGTGTGGTCAACCGCGGCACGTTCCGTGGTGAATCCGTCGTCGAACCAGAATGCGACACAGAGACCGCAGCACATGCCAACTTTACCTTCCAGCAGCTTACTGGATAATATCAGAGAAACAAAGCAATTCGGCTGCTCCCCGCCGTAGAATCCAACAGCCGATTAAGTCCAGAAAGTCCCAGAAGAATTAGGTTTCCCAACTGCCACCGATTTCAATAGCCAAATTTGGCTGCTCCCAGCTGCCGATTTCAGTAGCCGAATCGCCAGGCAGAATCCAACATTTCAATTCAGCGATCAGAAACGACAGCCCACAGCTGCCGAATCCAACAACCGATCACCCAGCGAGACGTCATTAGGCGAATTTCAAGGGGCAAACTCATCCTTTCACTTCCCATTCGTGCCCTATCTCCCCCACACTATAAATACACCACTTTGCCTCATTCTTTCAGATCCCTCTCCCAACTTCATATTCTTCAAATAAGAGAGAGAGAGAGAGAGAGAGAGAGAGAGAGAGAGAGATGGAGAGAGAGAGAGGCCTTTAATGCTTCCATTAAGGTTTTCTTCCATGGAAAGCTCACCACCTCCATTTCTAACCATCACCCACCACATTTGAGAGTAGATTACATAGAGATAGGAGTGGTCTTGGACCAAATTTGAGCTAGGCAAAGGAAATGAGCTCTTGGAGGGATTCTTCAAGGATTGTATTTCTATTAACTCATCTCTTTGTATTTCTTGTCTTCTTGAATGTGTAACCCCCAGGTTGGAAAATATTGTAAACCTATTTGTGATCAATATATGTGATGTTTGTTGTTATATTCATTTGGTCTTGATTTGTTCTTGCTATTATTGATAATCTCTTATCTTGATTTGCATGTGTGGAGATTGAAAATTGATATGTGTTCATGGATGAGATTAGGAGTAGATTTACTTAATTCTAGGAGTAGTTGTAATCAAATATCCCATTTGTGTGTTTATGTATTTGGAAAGTCGAAATGCCTTGTTTTGATGGGTTTGAGTGTATATGATTCTCGGTTGTACCTCCATGGATAACCAATCCAGGTATAACCGTAATCACTTAGCTCCTAAGAATATATGAAACTTGTTCTATGCTTGACCCTTTTGCTAGGATAGGTTTTGGCTTTATGTTCATGTCCATAATGGTAGGGACTAAAGACACACTTGCTCTACCCATGAGCTTTGGGGAGTGAGAAGTGTTTTCGAATCCCTTAATTGAGACAAAATGTGCAATTGTTCTAGCCATGATCTTTGGGGAGTGATTTGTGTCTCGAATATCTCAATTGAGAGAATAAGCCCTTAACTCGTTAGCTCGAATTGAATGTGCTTAATGCCTATCAATCAAATTATGTGAACTTTTGTATGGTGAGCTTAGGAACCTTGTGTGACCATTATCCTACACCTCTCCAATTCACCCTTTTAGTATTTCCCACTTAATCACCATTCTCACCATTCCATATTCTTTTGTTTTCATTTGTATTATTTACATTTCCTTTGCACACACATACCACTCTCACCATTTTTCGCATTTTATTTACATGCTTTGAATAAACACTAAAACATGAGACGGTTGTCGGATAACACCTCCATGCGTAACGATACCCTTACTTACTGTTATACTAGTTATTAGTCACTAGCACCTGTGAGGTTGAACTTATAAATATCTTTTGACGAGAGTACAACGACGCTCTCATCATTTATTCTTTGATTTGCATGTATGGTATGTGTAGGCACTTTCTAATGATTGTATGATGTTTTTTTTTAGAAATATGTTTGACCATTAATTGTATGGTACAATGGGTTTAGGTTCTTATTAAAGGTTGTAATATTTTTCTCATGTAAAATTAATGTCGGGATGTATTTTTAATATTTTTTTTCTATTGTGTTTTCTTTGTTGTATTTTTTCAGCGATATATTTTATTGTAAAATATGTATGAAGAAATCAGACGAAGAAAACGGAAGGCGGAAGAGCGAAATCGAAAATGTGCACGCGTGAGACGCACCTAGGCGTGCAGTGCGGACTGCTGCGCAGCGGCCAAGCTGCGCGCCTGGGGTGATGGCAGTGCATATGCGCTGCATTCGGACTGGCTACATGCAAGGCAGCTTTGCATTGCCTTTGTGTGCGGTTGGTCGCTCGTGCATGGTTGGTCGGTTGCTCGTGCTTGCTACGACGCAACTGTCGCGTGTGCGGTTGTAGACAGCCCATGCGTGCGAATGATGGCCACATGCGAAAGCGCTAGGGCTTTGAATTTTCAACGCTAGGGTTTCCAAATTTGAAAAAGATTTTGGGCTAGATTTTATTTTATTTTTTTATGCCTTGGGCCTCTAATAAGGGTTAGAGTAACACTTGGGTTTTAGGTTTGATTCATGAGATGGATCACAACATAAATAAATAAAAAATTATTTAATCAAGTTGGACTTGGTTAAAAGCCCAAAATGAGAAGAACCCAAAGACTTGAAGAATATACGAATTACTTAAAGACCAAGGAATGCCTTGGATAACTTTTGTAATTAGATTTTTTTTAAAGTTAAATAACTCATTGTACTCGGTCAACTCATGTATGCTTTTATTATGAGATGATTAAAATATTGCTATACATATACATGTCATTTAGATTGGGTGTGCCTACACATATGAATATATATATCTTTGATATATCATACATGCATAATAACCATTGATAATTATGTATTTTTTTTATTTGATTAAAAATTAGTATAATTCACATAATTGGCTATTAAATAATGAGATTAGTTTTTAGAGTAAAAACTTAATAATTCTCATTAATAACTATTTTATTAATTAAATCGTTTAATTAGTTAGAATTGTTATGTCCTTCACTTAATATTGGGTTTAATTAGATTAAAGCCCTAATATAATTGAACCTAATAATGTGATTAGTTTTAATAGTTAAACCTTGGTAAATCACATTAAATAATTATAGTCTTAGTAAAATTGTTTACATAGATTAGAATTTGAATAAGGAACTAGATTTTTTAATTAGTTAAAAATCGGATTAGTTTATTTGTTATTAGAATAAGATTCTAATAATTTGTTATATATGCTCTAGACATTTAGATTGAAATTAGCCGTTTAAAATTAGTAATATCTAGGTGCATTAATAATTAAAAACTCTAATTCTATAATAGTGAGTGAGAGAGGGATATATGACATTATTATATCCCGCTGTCTCCATCATTAGTTCAACACCGCGAGATTTAAGTAGAGACTCGAGACGGCTTTGTTTTCGTCCTCCCTAAGAAGGTTCTCCATGAGAATCAATACCAAGGTTGACTTTCTAACGGATAGGGTTTCTGAGTGTATTTTGGGATTGACCGACACTAAGGCGGCAATTCTCAAGTTAAGCTTAAGAGATCTGAAATTGTGGGTTACACTCACAAGGTTTTAATTAAATTTGTTAATTATAAACCTGACTGAATTAAACGATGGTTGAATGATAGAGGGATAATAGTCATTCTGGTATATCATTTGATTGAGAATGTATTGATCCAACATGCAAGTATTTAACCGACCTTAAGGCGGCACTTGCTTGTGGTATGTTGGATTATCGTGGCGTAGAAACAGTTTTTAGGGATTTTCTTATTTATTAAATACGTTCATGCATCATATTTAATTTTATGCCAAACATTGACATGTGAATTAAATGTATGGTTGAATGAATTCTTTATTTATGTTTTTTCAGCAATGTCTTCTGCACTATTACAAATCCTTGCTAATGACAAAATAACCGGACAAAATTACACAAAATGGAAACATCACATTAATGCAGTTTTGGTCACCAAAGACCTAAAGTTTGTGCTTACGGAGGAGTATCCTCCACAGCCTGCTGCCAATGCCAAACGAAATGTTCGTGAGGCATACCAGGAAATGGATCTTGGCTGATGATAAGGCTCGAACTTATCTGTTAGCTAGTATGATATAAGTGATTGTTACAAAGCATGAATCAATGACTATAGTATTCGAAGTCATGGAGTCATTGCAGGCTACGTTCGGGCAGCCCTCTGAGCAAAAGCGGCAAGAAGCTGTTCGTTCCGCAATGCTTGCTCGGATGAAGGTGGGTGCATCTGTTCGGGAAAATGTCCTGAGCAAGATGTCCTATTTCAACACGGCAGAGGTTAATGGCAGGGCCATTGATGAACCTAGCTAGGTGAGCATCATACTGATGACTATTCCAAAGAGTTTCGATCAGTTCAAAAGCAACTATGGGTTGAACAAGTTGAGGTTCAAACTGACCCAGTTGCTTAATGAGCTTACTACTTTTTAGTCCATGACCAAGGACAACAAAGGTAAGACTGGTGAAGCAAATGTTGCTGAACCATCTTCATCTGGATCTAAGAAGAGGAAGAGGTCTGCTGGCAAGGCTAAGGGTAAGCCCAAACCCAAGAAAGCCCAAAGCAAGATGAAATGCACCTTCACCGACAAGGATAAGGGCAAAGGAAAATGTTTCCATTGCGACAAGGTCAGTCCCTGGAAGAGGAATTGTCCTCAATATCTAGAGGAGGTTGCCATGAATAAAAAGGAAAAAGGTAAATGCGATTTACTTGTTACTGAATCATGTTTAGTGGAAGATGATTCTTCACCTTGGATAGTTGATTCAGGGGCCACTAAACATGTTTGCTCTTCCTTGCAGTGGACTGATTCTTGGACAGAGCTTGAGGATGGAGCCTTGTTTATGCGTGTTGGGTCAGGGGATGTCGTGTCAGCAAGAGCAGTGGGAGTATTTAGACTCCAGTTTGAAAATAGTTTTATTATTTTAAACTCTGTTTATTTTATTCCTGGATTCACAAAAAATTTGATTTCTGTGTCCAAAATGTTGAAACAATTATATTCTATTTCTTTTAATAATAAGCCAGTTATTATTTCTCAAAGTGGTTTAAATATTTGTTCATATTTAAATGAAAAAAACTTGCATGTTTTAAGATCGTTAATTCATACATCACAGCTCAATGCTAAATTGTTTAAAGTTGAAAAACCTTAAACAAAACGACAAAAATTTTCTTCAGATAATGAAATGTATCTATGGCTTCTTAGACTTGGCCATATTTACCTTGACAGAATAGACAAACTAGTAAAAAGCGGGCCTTCAAGCCAGTTAAAGGTTGTCACCTTACTTGTCTACGAATCATGTTTAGAAGGTCAAATGACCAAGAGAAATTTTAATGGAAAACTGCTTAGAGCTACAGAACCACTAGAGCTTATACATTCAGACGTCTGTGGACCAATATATGTTAAAGCAAGGGGCGATTATGAGTATTATGACACCTTTATAGATGACTACTCTAGATACAGATATGTCTACCTAATGCAACGGAAGTCAGAAACTTTTGAAAAGTTTAAAGAATTCATAGCTGAAGTTGAGAACCAATTAGGCAAGACTATCAAGGCTCTACGATAAGATTGTGGAGGTAAGTATCTTGACCACCTCCATAAATCAATTAGCAAAGAGAGGAGTGTACAATCAAAGACAAACCAATTAAGGGAAGCAATTAAAACAATGAATGCAACATAATTGAGAGATTTAAAAAAGATAGAGTTCATTACAAAGCCCAAAGTTCACAAGTGTTTCACACCAATCCCTTAGTGGGATATTTAACTACTCATGATAAATACAAACAAACAATTGGGAGAAGAGAGATAGAGAAGACTCATGTAGAGAACTCATTCCTTCAAGCTTCAATCCAATCTTCGAGTGTCCTTTATTGAGTAGTGAATCAAGAAATGGATATGAATGGGTTTAAATTAGGTAGAGAGATCCCTAGATCTAGTTAGTGGTTAGTGTTGTAAGAGAGAAAAAAAAAGTGTTCTTAGGAGAAAAAGAATGGAAAAGAGTAGAGTGGAAAGGAGAAAAGAAGAGAGTTTTTGAAATAAGTAAGTGGTGTATATATAGGGCTTTCAAAAGTAGGTCTGAAAATGCTGATGTGGCAGGCCCGATGCATGTAATGCACGGGTAGGGTACTGGTGCAGTGTCCAGGTAACTGCCCTAGTAGGGACACGCGTAGTACTAGCAAACTGGGCACCTAGGCAATTTTGGATGACTTCTAATCTTCGGTTCGTGGGTTTGTGCACTAGTATGGACCGGCGAAGTTTTGATGCTTGGGAATGTGTAGGTGGTGCACTGGTAGGGTACCCGCGCACACACCAGCTACTTCATTTATCTAGTTTTACGCCCGAATTCTCCGTTTTACTTCTCCAATACCAGAATTGCAACTATTGCCTGCAAACACAATAAAAGAGCTCATAAGACACGAAAACAAGCTCGAACACAAGACAAAGGACAAGGTATGAGGGACAAAATATATAAAAATTTTGGCGCAATCGAATACCCCCAAACTAAACCTTTGCTCATCCTCGAGCAAACTCAAACAAAACAAAAACACTACAAAAAAATGACTCGATCTACAATTTTCCTAGATTCGAAAGTAAACAATTCAAAAAGCCGCATGTCTAACTAGTGATGAGATGCAAGGATGTGTGATAGAGAGAAGTAGACATATGTAATATGTTCTAAAGCAACTCGAAGGCACTAAAGGCAAACTCGCACAATCACGAATCCCACACCTAAGAGCGCTCTCGTATCAAGAACTACTCACTCTCATATCTAGAGCGTAATTCGCTTTGACTCTAGTGTCTCTTGGAGTCACTCTTTTCTTTCCTCTCAAAGTCCTAAGTTCACACTCAAACAAGGTATGCAAAGATGAAATTTGTGCATAGAAATCTAATGCATTGCATACATGTAAATTGAAAGACCGATAATGTCTGTGAACTAGCTTAAGAAGGATTCACTATGCCATGAATGTGGAAGATCAACTTTCACCAAACATTCCCAATCAAGACTCATCATGGATCAAAAAGGACTTTCCATTTGGTTGTAATGGGGCCATGGGGTTTAATGCGGTGAACAAAGAAATAGGGAAATTATGAGTTCAAAAATCACCAATCATGCTTAAACCTACTCACACACACCTCATACCAAGCTTTACTTAACATTTACACACTAGCGTCTAGGCATTTAATTACACGCACATTTGTGCTACACAATTGCACTCAATTTGTGAGTACTTAATCATTACATTACAAGGCCTTTGCTTTGCCTTTTGCATTGATATTTTCCTCTCTTTTTTTCTTTTTCTTTCTTTTTGCTTTTTCTTTTCTTTTTGCACAATAACATTTGACACTTTGGCTCTAAGTGCAATTTTTGGCACTTTTACATTTCTGAGCCCATTCTTGCACAATTACATCATTGGCTAATTACGCGCTATTTCATATAAGAGCTTACACCTTTCAACCACCTTACACACATACAACCCACATGACTGGCAATTGAAGAGGTTTGTTTGTGTTTGGGTTATGGCTATATGGTTTATTGTGGTTCCAAAATATAAAGGGTAAGTGTTTGGCCTCAATTTTGGCTATGGAGCACACATAAGAGATTTAGGAATGTGTTTAGGCATGTTAAGTAGTTAGTGCACACACATTGCCTAAGATCATTTTCACCATAAATCTATTAAGGGAATGAATGTATCCATCAAGCAATCCAGTATATGTATGAAATGTATGTTCTATGGCATGTGACAAATATGACGAGAAAAGTGTTTAAGAATAGAAAATTTTTAACACTCAATGCGCTTTTTAATCGGCCTGTGTTTGTGAACTCTCGAGTAGTCTCAACTATTAGAACAAGGTGCAAGAGCACCGAGTCCACTCAACTTAAGCACAAAAAGGATGAGACTAGCCCATGACGTGCAAGTGAGACCTCTAAAGTGACAACTAGCTGCTACACAAGCTCAACATGCATACACACACTAGCCAATAGCACACGCTCAAGGCATAACATCCAAGTTATTAAAAGCTCGAAAATTTTGCCAATACGACAAATTTAAAAATTTTAGACCAAAAAGATAATAAAAATGACTCAAAAACAAAAAGATGACTCAACAAGGCGTCTACACCCCAAAACCAAAACCCAACATTGTCCTCAATATTGAAGACAAGATAGCCCGGCCTAGCGGCGCGCACATTGTTAGGTTTTATATTTCTGTTGGCTTGATTCCATAACAAAACTCTTTTTCTTTGTCATGTTATTTTCTTAGATGGTTCGTGGTTCATATGAGTTTCAAAGAATGAAAGCAACTTCTCATGTAAAGTTTGTCTTCAAGAGAATTAGTGCTTAATAGGATGCTAAGGTATCAAGATTCTTCTTCCTCTTGCAAGGCGTAGGCACACACACACACACACATTGCATTCATTTGTGTTCCTGCATCATTGTGCTTAATTGATATAACACATTCACATACTTTTTGAAGTATGCACATGCATTAGATTTAATTTGAAAACTTTTGTAAAATTGTATGTTCTTAGACTATCTCTAGAAAATGGTATACTCATGTGTTCTTGTATTTGTTTGTTTATGTTTTATGAACTTCGGACTTGAATTTGATCTTATCTTATTTCTTGTTGAGTTCCGGTAGTTTTGGTTACTCACTCTTTAGTTTTCAAGTTTCGAGTAAAAAGTTACGAAACTTTCCAGTCCCTTACCATGCATTGTCTTCGCCTTCGTGTATCAAGTCGAAATTTTAATTTTTGGTCAAAGTTCGTAGTCGTCCATGTACGTAAGGGAGTTATGGTTTGTAATCTGTAAATGAATTCGAATTCAGAGTTCGGTGGCTGGAGAACGGTCGAAGAACGCGAAAGGAGCGCGAAGAGGAGTGAAGATGGCCTTAGGCCATCAAGCCACCCTTCTCCTAGGAGACGCGTGAACATCTCGGGGAAGAGGGCCTCCTGTCCCTGAGATGCCCGTACGCCTTCTCGGGGTAGAAAGGTGGCATGGTGATCTTTTCCACCCGAGATCACTTTCTCTCCACGTCATCCTCCCTCCTTTTAAATATGTTTTCCCTCTCATTTTTCCAAGTGTGAAGAACAATTGCAAAAAAAAATTCAAAGCATTTTTTATTTTTGTTTTTTATGATATCTCTCTCAATTCAACTCCGATTTGAGTGATTCAAAATCCAAACTTGTTGGTCTTGAAGAGACGACCAAACCCCAAGCATTTTCAGAGTCTAATAATGTCTTGAATTTTCATAGTGATCTGATTTCAGTTCGTGAGTTCATCGTTTGTATGTGAATCTTTCTCTTTTCATTTTTCTTTGATGATCATCTTCATAAATGTTCTTATTTGAATAAGAAAAATGTCTAGAATGATTTTGATTCAAATTTGTGGTTCGTTTGAGTGATTTTCAGGTTTAGCTTGTGTGATTTTTGATTGAATATATTCTAGCTAAAACTTGATAAGCATGAACTTGATTCTAGAAACATTTTTGTATTCTTGAGCTTGATTGTTGAATTCTAGGTCTAGTTACTTGTTCTAAGAGCTAGGATATTTTTGATTTTGAGTTCCATTATTCTAATCTAGTTCTTGTTTGATAAACATGCTTAGATTTCTAGAAATATTTGTGATTAATCTTTGAAAGCTTAATCTAGTTCTCTAATTGCATGTTCATAGAGTTTGGTTGATCTACTTGCTCTATTTGCTTGTGATTGCATCATTATTGCATGGGTGCACTTCAGTTAGATCATGGCCTTGCAAAAGGTTGAAGTCTCTTGTTAAAGTGAGTGAAACTTTAACTTGACCAAGAAGACTTGGCTAGGATATTGATCCGGATAGCAAAGCAATGAGTCTTGTCTAGGATCGGGAGGATTCGGATAGGCAAGCAAGGAATCTTCCTAGATGCAAGAGTGTCTTGGATAGGAAGTTGCTTCCTAGAGGTGTGATAGTCACATCTTGGATAGGAAGTAGGCAAAGTAAAAAATCTCATTTTGAGGTGGTTGTGGTATCAACCCGTGGATGTTTCCTCATTTTGAGGTTTACCACATTAAAAAATCTCTTGTGTTGATTTTAGCATTTTAATTCATTTTCTTACTTTGGCTTGTATTGCTTTATTCCCCGTTTTATTGATTTCATATTGATTTGTTGAAGCAATCTTCTTGTAAGAACTTCTAAGTATGATTAAATTGCTTGTGTTTTTAAAGAAGTGTTAAAATTTTAGCCTATACATATTCACCCACCCCCACCCCTCTAGGTATATTTTACATATTCACCCCTCTGCTCGGCTAGCCCCATCAAGGTTCTTAACATTTTCAGCTTGCTCGCCAGCAACAATATCTATCTCATACACTAAGTAATTAACCCAAGAAATATCATAACCTAAGAAATATCAGAATAGAAAGATATGGTTAGTACAAACGAAAGTTAGAAGAGAATAGAGCTTACAGCATTTGCGCCGATTGGAAATGACAGGGAACAGTCCAGGCTTGATTAGATCCATCTCAACAAGTAATGCTCAACGATCTCTGGTCTCCCAAGATGTCTGGGCAGCCTTAATCACCGTCTTGGCTTGCTCTTCAGTCAGCATTACGGGAGCCTTGTTCCACAAGTCAGGGACACAAAAGTGTCTGGGAACACTATTTCTAGCTAGTTCTTGGCGAGGTTCAGCAACGACAGTCTCGCCCCAATCACCTCGGACAAAGAACCAGCTGTTTTTCCAGTATTTATTAGATGAAGGGAAACCCTAAATGAAGCCCTTGTGATCCTTGTTGGACGTGGGGGTGGGCCTCTCGTCATACCCACGGGGAATCTAGTGGCTGGGAGAGCTGAATTGTAGATGAAAAGTACCCACATTGTTTGATCGACCCAAGGTATAGAAGTTGTGAATTTCCTTAGGGGTCTGAGGATAATTGGCACCAATCTGTTTCCACGAGTGCCACTAACTGATCAGGACCCGATAAGAGTTTGAGGTTAATTGTGCAGGGGCGAACCCAGCCTCGGTTAGGAGTTGGGCAATAAAGGGCTGCATGGGTTGCGTTACCCTAGACGTAAGCGTGGCCCCGTAAATAGCCACAGCGCCCCTAGGGGGCTCTAGATAGCTCGTTGATCGTTCATAAAGAATTCCACCGATTGAGGGATGTCAAATCTTTCGGTGTACTTCAATATCTCATGTTCAGTCACCATATTTACTTCGGAATCGAAGGCAATCGGAAGTTTAGCAGAAAATCTCAATAGATGTGTCTGGCACCTCTTATGAACGTCTTCCAACTTCAGTAGTTAGGAAGGGATCTTCAAGTTAGCCACAAGGGAATATCTAGCGATCACTCTACTCCCCTGACCGGTTCATTATGTCCTCAACATATCTTGGCATGTATTATCAGAAGTAATGTTTGGGTTAGCAGCGTTTGGATTAAAATAAGAAGGTTGGAATTCAGGATGAGCAATTGAGTAATCAACTCTAAGAGCTATGGGTTAAGTTGAAGTGGTATAATCTTGAGAACGTCCTGATAAAATAAACTCAATCCTATCAGCATTCTAATTGTCGCTAGTTTCAACAGCACGCATTAAAAGTTTAACAAACCGGTGACGGGTAATAGGATCCATACCTAAATAATTGAGATGGATGAAATGTGAACGCCGACGACAGTAGAACTGAAGGTCTGATAAAGGTTGAGAAATTCGAGAGAGTTTAAGCAATAAAGCTTTGAAGGGAAATAGGGTTGTAGTTTAGAAGAAGAAGAATACAAAGTAAGATCATGTGAGAGGGAAAATGAAGAGTTTTCAAAATATATATATATATATATATATAAGTGAAAGTGACGTCAACAACAAATTGGAAATATGCGTGTGAAAGTAGGGGTTGGTGTACGAATCCCGAAGATCATGCTCCATTTAAAATTCAAATAAACCATCGTCAGTTTCATCACTCACATCAAATCACCTAGGCAAATCAAACGTTTGTGGTTAAAAATTAAAGCCTAGCTATTAAGCATTAATGAGCTACAAGACAAACGTACACCCGAGTTAAACACACCTCACCGAGCGAGTTCTCCTTGTTGAATGAGATACTCGATTCAAATGTTTAAGGGGGTATTGTTATTGGTAAAATCCAGAATGATGACACATCAACATAAAAGCCATGTTTCATGGAGATTAAAAGTGACGTGCCAACAAATATCGACTGAATTGATCCAACCTGGGTTGGCTAGGAGACAACCTCATAATACTTGGTCAGCGTTATTTAGATGGTTGGGTGGAAGTCATTCAACCAAGCTAACTAGATTGACCAAGTAAAGATGATCCGATCGGGGAATCCCAAATGGTCGGGTCTAGTCATCCGATCGGGTGTAGATCCTTGGTCTGGGGTGAAAGAAGCTTGGTCGAGTTTGGTATGATGGTCAGCTAAGCGACACATGGACAATTTTAAGAGACGATTGGATGAATGACACGTGGACAATGTGAATTTCAATGTAATCACGACTTAAATACGTAAAAGAAGAATCTTGTTCAAATAAGGTATCACGAAGCACGCTCTGATAAGGAAACAAACTTCCTTAGAAATATCAGAGTTCATATTGGGTAAAAGGCCTGATGCGTTCAAAAAACAAGCACGCGGAACATGAAAGAAGATAAAAACGCCTCCAATAAGTCAAAGTTTCATTAAATTAAAACAACTTTCCTTACTTGTGTACCACGAATTAGGGTTCTATGCATGTATAAATAGACCCTAATAATATAATCATGGGAGTTAGTGGAAATTAAGCAAGAAAGCATACAAGAGAGTAAAAGAGATTGAGGGTGTAAAAAAAATTCATAATGAAGTCCTTTTCTCGCCGTCTTCTGCAACCTTGGTTTTTCCCCTTACCGGGTTTTCCACGTAAAACTTCGTGTTTTGCATGCTTGATTTCTTAACCTTTTTTCATAATGTGACTATCGATTCGTATTAACTTGTTAGACACGTGGTTAATCTCACATAAACCAAAAATCATTGTCAAGACAACCGTTACATAAAAATCGCGTACATGCGTAATTCATTTAGGTAGACACGACTGTTACATAAAATTCACATACATGCGTAACTCATTTAGATTGAAACAACCGTAGCATAAAAATCACGTACATGCGTAATTCAATGATGGGTTGTCCTTATTGATACTCCCTCAACTTCTTGTGTGTAATGTCGATTCTAGACACTGGGAGTTATAGTCGTGTTTCCTTGAATGCAGGGTTCCTGGTCGTAGATCCTTGAATGCAGGATAACTTGCTCTAATTATGTTCTTGTCAAAACTTGTTTCATAGCTTGTCGGTGTCGACAACTCCTTATGGTAAGTAGTAATGAACTTTGAAAAATTGTTTTTTTGTGAGTTTAGTTTTGCATTTAATTGCAACTAAGGCGTCATTATTGCTTTTGTTGATCGACTTGTTAGTATCAAAGACATATGTGAAAATAATAATGTAGAAATTAGAAATGACTAAGATTAGAAATGATACTGTTTTAAATGCAAAGCGTTCTAGCTGTTTTGTATCTTTCGACCGTCAAGGTCTCGTAGCATGTATGCTCATAGTCCTTTCACGTTCCTTATTTGACAGGGCCCTTCCCATGTTGGACCCATTTTTCCTGCTTCTTGATCTATTGTATTTTGGAAAACCATTCGTAGCACACAGTCGTCGTCTTTAAAGATTCTAATCTTTACGTTCTTGTTGTAATGTCGAACAACTTGTTGTTGATAAGCCTATATTCTTAGGGCAGCTCACTCTCGACGTTCATCGAGATGATCCAATTCGAATTCGAGTTCAAGGTTGTTTTGTTCTTCGCAGGGGTTTTCACTTCGGGCTGTTGACAATTATGCTTCGATAGGAATGATCGCTTCCGAACCGTAGACAAGTGAAAATTGTGTTTCTTCTGTCGATCGACGTGGAGTTGTCCTGTACCACCATAGAATCTCAAGAAGTTTATCAGCCAATTCACTTTTTTCGGCTCCGAGTCTTCTCTTCAATGTGTTTATAATGGTTTTATTGGTCGATTCTGCTTGTCTGTTTGCTTGAGGGTAGCGGGGTGTTAAGAAACTCAACTTGATGCCATATTTGTCGAATAAATTTTGGAAGTCGAATGTAATAAATTACGACCTATTGTCTATCACTCTCTCCTTAGGTATTCCAAACTTGTAAATTATTTGTTTCCAGATAAAGTTTTGTACCTATGTGTCTCTTATGTGTTGAAAAGCTTTCGCTTCAACCCATTTGGTGAAGTAGTATGTTAAGACTAGCATGTAGACAACCCCTCCTAGTGCTGCTGGGAGTTTACCTACAATATCCATATCCCATTTCATAAAGGGCCAAATGGCCGAAATTGAGTTTAGCGTACATGGGGGAAGGTGAGATACTTGGGCGAATCTCTGGCACTTGTCGCAGTGTTTCACATGTTTTTGAGAGTCTAATCACATTGTTCGCCAGTAGTATCCGGCTGTGATTTCTCTATTCGATAGACTTCTTGCACCAGAATGATTTCCGCATTCTTCATAATGAGTGCTTTGAAGGACATCGTATGTTTCACGGGGCGACCTATAAAAGACTTTTTGTAAAGTTTACCTGTACAGGATGCAAAATTTAGCCGATTTGGCTTTGATCTTTCTTGTTTTGGCTCTGTCGTCTGGTAAGATGTTGGCTTGTAGGTAATCTTTTATTGGATCCAGCCAATTTGAGCCATTGTCGATTGGTGCTACATTTTCTTCATCATGTATTGCGGGCAACAATAGATCCACGATGGGTATAGATTTAGGGTCATTAGCCTGAGTTGTCGATCCTAGGTTGGCTAAAGCGTCTGCTTGAGCATTTTCTATTCTTGGTACCTGTAAAATAGAAAAATTGGCAAACGTCTACTCCAGTTGCTTGGCTTTGGCCAAGTATGCTGCCATTCTTTTGTCCTTGGCTTCGTACATCCCGTTCATTTGTTGTACGACTAGTTGTGAGTCGTTTTGTACCTGTATGTTCTTTATGCCCAAGCTTTTTGCTAGGTCTAACCCGGCGATCAATGCCTCGTATACTGCTTCGTTATTTGTCTCATGAAAGTTGCAGTAGATCGATTGTTCTAGGTTTTCCCCTTGTAAGAATTTAAGTAAAAGTCCAAGTCCACTCCCATTTATATTGCTTGACCCATCAACTGACAAGATCCATTTTCCGTTTGTCGTGTCTTCTGCGAGAATCATTAATTCCTGTTCGGCCTGTAAATTTTCGTTAGGAATGAAATCTGCTATGAAGTCAGTGAATACCTGTGATTTCATTAATGTTCGCGGTTGGAATGAGATATCGTGTTCGCTGATCTCGACCGCTCATTTTGTCAATCGACCTGAAAATTTTGGTTTATGCAATATATTTTTTTAACGGGAAGGAAGTTAGTACCTTGATCGGGTGACATAGGAAGTACGGTATTAACTTGCATGCGGCTACGACAAGTGCTAAGGGCAACTTCTCGAGCCTGATATACCTGGTTTCTGCTTCGAGTAGTGCATCGCTTACATAGTACACCGGGTGTTGTGAATCTTCCTCCTCTCTGACTAACACGGCACTTACTGTAATGTCGGACACTGCCAAGTATAAGTAACGTACTTCTCTGTCTTTTGATTTCAACAGCAACGGAGGCGAGGCCAGATATTCCTTTCAATCATGCAAGGCTTTTTCATACTCCTGATTCCATTCGAATGCATTGTTTTTTCTCAAGGTGTTGAAGAAAGGTTGAGAGTGCTTGAACGACTTAGAAATGAACCTGTTTACTGTTGATACTCGACCTGTGAGTTTTTGCACGTCTTTGACGCACTTTGGAGATCCAATTCCTCTGATTGATCAGATTTGATCAGGATTTGCCTTGATTCCTCTTTGGGTCACCAAATAACTTAGGAATTTACTAGAAGATACACCAAAGGAACATTTAATTGGGTTTAGTTTCATACCGTATTTATCGAGTACGTCGAACGACTGTCTCAGATGTTCGATGTGTTGTTTAGCAACGAGGGACTTGACCAGCATGTCGTCTATGTAGACTTCCATGGTCGATCTGAGCATATCAGCGAACATTTTGTTCACCGATAGCTGGTATGTTGCACCTGCATTTTTTAGTCCAAAAGGCATAACTTTATAGCAGAAAATACCTCTTTCGATGACGAAAGTCGTTTTCTCCTGGTCGTTCGGATGCATCAGGATCTGGTTGTAGCCAGAGAATGCGTCCATGAAGCTGAGAAGTTCATGTCCCGCGGTGGCATCGACTAGCATGTGGTTGTGTGGCAGTGGGAACTGATGTGTAAAATCGTATTATAAAATACTTACTCGTAAGTGCACAAGTTGTGAAGATTAGTACAACAAGAAGTAGAGATCATTCCCATAAGGAAAAATGATTTATTAATTAACCTAATTCTAATTCTAATTAAATTAAAAGTAACCAAGATATTGTTTGAAAATTAATTAAACTAAAGCTAAATTAAATTAAACTAAGAAAGAAATTAAAAAGAATATGGTTTGTGATCAAGAGATGGAAAACCAGGTAACCGATGCTCCTTATATATAATACTCAATGTTCATCAATTAACTCCATTAACAAGATTTAATCCAAATTCAGGGTTCATTCTCATCTTAATTATGGTATTACCATTATTTCTACTCAGGTTTAACCACGTGCTTTCAACCACTACTCACCATTTTCCAAGGTGAGAGCAATAACTAAAAACCCATTACGTGCAAGAATTTGTGAACCAAAATTGTCTCGCATATTCCTGTCAAGAACAATTATAGTTTTTCAATTGAAAATGAATTAAGACTACATATATTCCTATAGTGCAATCTCAATTAATAGATTATCGAAACCCTAGACAAGCATCAATTAATTTCCTTAGATCAATAAAAGTCAAGAATAAAATATATAATGAATTGAATAAATCTGAATTTGAATTAATAAATGAAAATATGGAGTTTGAATCATAACAAGAGCATTACATAGGTTCACACTGATTCCCTAGTATGGATTTAATTACACATGGCAAAAATAAAAAGATAAGAGAGATAAAAGATAAAACCTATTGAGACCTCCAATGAATTCTTCACGTCTTCAATGATGAAATCTTCTTCGTCTTCGAATCTTCTATGTGTAAAGATGGATGAGAGAAAATTGTGTGTAGGAGAATGGTATATGGTGACCGTGATTAGGTCTGTGGAATTCTTTGTGGACTCCCAATTTGCTTTGTTGTAGGAAACTTACAAAGTAGGAAAGTAGAATGAAACAAGGAATTAGAATCCGTTCCTAAATTGGATTTTCTCTCTTATAATTGACTCCTAATTTGAGTTTAGGAAGTTTTCCAAACATGTCTTGGTATTCTAAAGTCACAGATTTTGATTTTGGGAAGTTTTGGAACAGTTCTGGACCAATTCGGAGTGGAATCCACCAAAAATACGTCAAAACTGCGGCCTATGTCACTTCATGGGTCGCCCGTGGTCCACACCGTAGTGCTATTCTAATTTTTACAGCTACATAGACGGCTACATATATTGCTTGCACAACCGATGTCTAACCCGCGATTGACTTCTCCAGCTCTGACCTTCGGTTACTAAATTGGGCATAACTTCTTCTAGGAATATCGGAAATTGCAATCGGAAAAGTGCACTAGAAACTAGACTTCTGGGGCTTTCTATCCATAGGTGGTAGGATATACAGTTCAATCGGAGCTGAGTGATATGGTCCCCGCAATATGAGTGATCTGCACAAATCGAAATTCATCGTTTTGCTCCTTTTCTCCAAAATAACATCCAACACCTCTTCTATGGAATGTGACCTATACATGCTCAATAAACACATAAAATACCTAATTTCACCTGAGAACAAAGCACAAATAATAGGAAATGGGGACCTAAAACATGTATAGAAAAAGACCGATCAAGAACGGATCTTTGGAGCAAGCTTTATTGATGTCTATAAAGTCGAAGCTGATGCGCCATTTCCTATTCTTTTTCTTTATGACTACGACGTTTGCCAGCCAGTCGGGGTATTTAACCTCCCTAACCGACTCGATGTCTATTAGTTTCTGCACCTCTTCGTTGATTATCTGGTTTATTTCTGGTGCGAATTTCATCCTCTTTTGTTTTACTAGTGGATGATCGGGGTCTACCTCTAATTGATGAACAATTACCTATGGGTCGATTCTGACCATATCTGAGTGCGACCAAGCAAAGCTGTTGCGTCGTTGCTTTAAAAACTGGATCAACTGGTTCCGAATATCATCAGGTAGTCTGGACCCGATGGAAACTTTGTGCTCTTACTGTTCTGGGTCGATCGACACTTCATCGAGTTCTACAACTTTTGGTTTATTTGGAGTTGATTCGACCACTAAATCATGTAATTGCTATAACTGTTCTTTCTTTTCTTCATTGCATTTTGGTAACACTCTCTTGCAGCTCTCTGTTCACCTTTGATTTCTCGTACTCCCCACTAAGTAGGGAACTTGATCATCTGGTGGTAGGATGAGGGGATCGCCTTCATCTTAAGTATCCAGGGTCTGCCAAGGATGGTGGAGATTGGCAGTCGAGCACCAGGAAGTTGATATATAGGTTGACTCTTTCTGCGTATACTGGTAGTAGGATTTTGCCTAATATACTCTTCTGTTCCCAACTAAACCCTGTTGTAAGAACCTCTATTTTGTGATTGGCTTATTTCATGACATACTTCTATGGGGATAATTTTGTAATGGGTAGCTTAGGTTTCATTGGCAAGCTTCTAAGCATCCTCATGACTTCAAGAGCAAAAGGTATACTTACTTGACTTTGTCTCTTGAAGAGTTTAGGTGCGCACACACAGTTCATGCATGCTTTGCTTCATCTTGCATTGTGTTCTTCATTGCTTATACATGTGCATCTCTTATGAAAATACTATATAGCTTGTGTCTACTAACCTAGAGGGGGGGTGAAAAGGTTTTAGTTGATTTATTACCAACTTTTCGACTTAATCAATTTTAAAAGTCCTACCCCATATTAGCAATCAACCAATCCAGCATAAACATGCAGAAAACAATAAAAACACAAGGATTGATTTACGTGAGAAACCCTCCAACTGGGCAAAACTCACGGGCTATCCTTCTAGCCACATACGGTCCTTAAATCCACTATTTGAATGAAAGTTTACAACCTAGGTTGACCTCAAGTCACACCTACTTGGTCACTAACCCTTGCACTCTACTCAACGGGCCTTTAATAGTGATTCTAGACCATAAGCTTGTGCACTAATCCACTTAGTCACAAAGCTCAACAATCAATGAAGAGGTTAAACAACCTATGTGAATATGTAAACATATTCTAACATGCAATTAATGCTAGGCAACACTAAATGCTTATCTAAGGATTTTAAAGATGTCAATGAGTGCAAATCCTAGATATAAATATCTAAATCTAAATGCATGAAGATTAAGCTAGAAGGGTAAAATCGTTCTAAATGCTAGCTATCAATGAACAAGGCTCTCAACCAACACACAACAACTCAAACATGTTATAAATGCCATTAAACATAAAGATATGCAATGAATTCACATAAAAGAGCTAACCCTAGGCAAACAAGAACATAAATAAATACAAAGAGATTTAGGACATGTTCAAGTTACCTAGTCAATGAAGGCAAGAAGAATCCATGATGAGATGATGCTTGTAAGATGTTAGATGCACATGGATTTGTGTTTGATTGAGTAAAGATGAGTTCCTGGGAGTTTCTCTCTCTTGAAGAAAGCTTTAACATACAAAAATGGCTTCTTGAACTCACAAGAACGAAATGGGAGAGATAACAAAGTATATATAACATATCAAAGAAAAATGGCATCGTTTTGGGCAAAACAGGGCTCGACCGCTGTGAGTACTGTTGTGGGTAGTCACAACGGTGACACACTGTGTTGCCCACCGCTGTGAATTATCACAGCGGTATCACAGCGATCACACAGCAGTGACCAACTGGAGGGCTCACCGCTGTGAGTAATTCACAGCGTAAAAGAAGCGGTGAGACAACGATGCCTTACTGATGATGGACCGATGTGTCTACCACTGTGATAATTCACAGTGATCATCACAGCGGTCAAAATTCTTTTTGGGGGATATTCTATCATATGCCTATCCAACTGGATACAATTGAAAATGAGCATGCAAGAAGTGTGTGTATGTGCAACCACACATGCATGTCAATACAAATGCATAGAATGTGAGTGTGTGCAACTAAAACCTCTTCAAGGAAAATTAAGCATGTGTTAAAGGAAATTTTGCTCGGGATGAGAAATCTCAGTTAACGCCCTCAAGACCACTACCACGGAGGTGGTGGCCAAAATTTATTGTATATGTAACAGTGATTTATAAGTGACAAGTAAGCAATAATGTTTTTATTGAACATGCATGGTATACAAATACAGAGGTTATTCTCTCTTTTCTCTCAACCCTCTCTAGGGAATGGTCGATCCTTAGTCGTATGCCTGTCGAATAGTAGTCTCCTTTTTTATTTCTTTTCTTTTCTATTTATACATAGTTTGTAGGTTAACAGATTGATTCTCCCTTGATTTTCTCAGTCTCCTCCTTATCGGGCGGGATTTCTTGCTTTAATGTCATTGACTTTTGGATTGACGTCCGAATTGAGAGAATCGTGGTAGAGATCAGTTTGTTTCCTTTTTGGATTTTATTACTTATTTTGCATGTAGGTAACGTTTCTAGATATGATTCAATGCATTCCTCGTATCCTTTCAGTATGATCCTTTATGGAGGTCGTTGGATATGACTATATGGTGTGGTGCATCAACCAGGGAGGTTGATTAGTATTTCGACCTTGATATCTGAGAAGTTTCATCCAACTTGGAGCCAAATCTAGCTTCCCTTGACCTTTTCGAAGCTAGGTGTGGCCTCGACTGACCTTTTGAAGCTGGATGTGGCTTCAACTGACCTTGCGGCCTTTTAGGGACATTCTTCTGTGTCAATCGAGGTACAGACGAGTCTCTAGAGCACTTACGAGATGACCTCGACTTCGGGGAGCTTCTAGTTTTGGTGATGCGGGCTAGATCTGATCGTTCCGGGCTTTATCCCGAATGTTTCCGGAGCCCGTCCTTGTTCCTGGGGTGGTATCGCAGTTCAGCTCTGGATAGAGAGGTCTCCTGGTGGAAGCTCTCGGGTCCGGGCTCTACCCCGGATGTTTTCGGAGCCCGCCTTTGTTTCTGGGATGGTATAGTAGCTCGGCTCTGGATTGAGAGGTCTCCTGGTGAAACTTTCGGGTATGGAACCAGGTTTGGGAGGTGGAAAATTTCCCTTTGGTCCTTAGCCAATTTTAGCTATTAACAGAAGTCCCCTCTGACTTGAACACCAGACGTCGAGCTCGGGGTTGAGGTCTGATTTTCACTTTATTTGGGAAATCTTCCTCTTTTTACCGTTACCAAAATATGGGGGAAATTTCTTCATTTGAATGACGTGTTGCGAACCGACTAATTATCTTTGAATTAATCTGATTGCGTTACGGCAGTCCCCGAGATTTTTTACAGTTACCAGAATCTTGGGGAGATCATCCTCTTAACTGCGTAAGTGATGTGGCATGAGATGATTAGCCCGCTTTCGAGTTTAATCCGGTTACGTTACTGTAATCGATTTTTTACCGTTACCAGACGAGTATCTCGGTGTTGTTGCCCTTCTGCCTATATATATGTCTGTTTTCCTCCTCATCTTCCTCACATCTTTTCGAGCTAACAACTTTTTGCTAAGAAATATTTCCATAGCTTTTCCTCCGAGCTTGCTTCTTTCTTCATTCTTCGTCTTCTATAATGTCGAAAAACAGTCGTGACTCAACTGATTCCATATTCGACGGCGAGGAGGTCGTCAGTCTTACTCTGGGGAAGCAGGCTAGGAGGAGTTCTGACGGCGATGATTCCCCGCCCACCTCACAACGTCGGCGGTCAAGTAGGAATGTATCTATCGGGACTGGGTTCTCCAACCATCCCGACCACCCTTTAGATATCGTCGATGATGACTCCGACAAAAAAGCGGCCGGTGGAGCTACGGGGGAGGGTCGAGTCTCGGCTCCTGGTCCCCTTAGGCAGAGGCTCCCTCCCTACGATTTCTGGGTTGTCCCAGATTCCACTGTTGACCCGGTGTCGATTGATCGCTTGAGGTCAAAGTTTGGCATCCCCGACAGCGTATCCATCTCGGTGCCTCTAAAAAATTATGAGTTTTTCAACCCCCCTAAAGGCATGCTTCTGATTCATGTGGCCGCTCTTGAGAACGGGGTCAGGATTCCCCTCCGTCCAACCCTTCGGCGGGCTCTCAACGCCATCCAGCTCGCTCCCCTCCAGTTGACGCCTGGCTTCTGGAGGCATCTGATTGGTTTCCTTGTATTATGGAGGGAACAATGCCAGATGAGTAAAGTGACGAGGGAGCCAGGTGCAGATGAGCTGGCTTATCTCTTCCAGATTGGGAGCTTGTCTGGGGCTCCTGGAGGCCAGTTCTATGCCAAGGCCAAGAATAAGCTCAACTTCATCGTTCCTGGTGCCTCGAAGAAGGACCCCTCGTGGAAAGAGGAATGGATCCTAGCGAGGGATGACTGGGGGAGCTCGATTTTCATCGGAGGGCATGAATTTGAGGTTCCTACGACTTTTAGTGACAAGCCCTCTTGGGACCGGGACTCCTTGCCTTCTGAGTCCGAAGCCGTCTTAAAGGCTATTCTAGCCCGGAATTATCTGAATCTGAAGTTCCCTACTGCTGAAGCTTTTGATCCTCGTAGGGTGAACAAGTATTTGTGGATTTTAGACGCTATTCCTCGTAAGTGTCATTGAGTTACTTCTCCTTTTTACTTGGCTTGGTTCTAACATTTTTCTTCTTCTTTTTTTTTTACAGTTTTTATCGTGGAGCCGGCCACCTGTCACGTCTCACGCTCTCCTCAAGGTGGAGCCTCTCTTCCCTCATCTAGGGTCGAACCTGCCCTGGCTTCGTCTATCTCTCCGGCTGGGTCTAAGATTTCCACTCTTGCCTCGCAGGCTTTCCGGGCTTTGGGTAAAGCTCCCCAGGTGGTTAGCCCGGCTGCTTCTGCCCCCTCGGCTGTGGCCGCTAAAGTCGCTACCCCTTCGACTGAAACACCTGATTCCGCTGCGCTTCCAACAACCAAAGCATCGGAGGTTTCTGGGAAAGGTGTTGCTTCTGGGAAAGGTGTCGCGAAGGTTCCTCCCAGTCGCTCCCGGCCTCAGTCGAGCTCGACGGGGCAGGATGAGGTCCTGGAGCAGTTCATAGCGTCCTGTCCGGGTGGCGGGATCTCCAAGATGGCTTCTATGCATGTGGACATCCTTATAACCAAGGGGTCTGCTATTTTAGCTGAGGTAATTGTATTTCCTTCACGCTTCTTTTGTTAATTCGTTTAGTTTCTAACTCGGGTTCTGTATTTTGTAGGCCTTTAAGGTTAATGTCGCGATGGGCCAGTAGGTAGCCCTCCTTCGTGATCGGGCTGTAAAAACCGAGGCTGAAGCAGAGAAAGCCGGGGAACTGCTCAAGCAGGCTAGGTCTTTAGTGGAAGAGGTGACTTCCAGCCAGGGAAAAATCGAGCTCAAGATGGCTGAGCTTCGCTGCGATCATGAGAGGATGAAACAATCTTTTGATCAGGAACGTCTTCAATCTCTCCGGCGGGCTAGGCAACGGGATTCCTGGAGATCTGAGGCAAAGAAGCTGGACCTCGAGAACCAGTCTCTGATTACTCAGGTGGCTAAGCTGCAAGCTGATGCGGAGACCTCCTTCAGTGACGGGTATTTTTATGCTTCCTTTCAGGCCGCGGAAGCTCTTCCTCCTCCCTTTGATTTATCGTCTATTGCGGGCTGGGACAGACAGGAAATAATGCTCAAAGCTGCCGAGTTATCTCGCACTGAGGGCGACAAGGTGGTCCCTTCTAGCCCAGCAGGAACTGGGAAGCAGCCCGCTCAGTCAGATCCCTCATTCCATCTTACTTCCTTTATCACCTCGGGTCATGGGGAGTCTTCCAGCAAAGTGATGTCTTCTCGATCCGAGGAGGACCAATCGGAAGCTGGTGAAGAGGTTAGGAGCCCATCTGAGGATCCCCCTTTAATAGAGATGGAGGTCGACAGGAGCCAGATGGGGTCCTTGGCTGCCCTTCTTGACGCGGCTGTCCCTCCTGAGGTTATGGACGTAATTAATGAAGTTTTGGAGGAAGATCCAGCTGATCATCCGATAGAGCCTCTAAATGGAGGGGCGGTCGGCGAGGATAACCCAGATGGACAGCTACCTGTAGAGGGGGTTGATGCCGAGGATCATCAGGAAGGAGGAGGGCCAGCGGAGGGGAGCCATGAGAGTCCCAAAGCTTGAAGCTGATGACTTGTTTTTGATTGCCCGGAAAAGGGGGTGGGCACCCTGTTTTCCCATTATCAATTTTTCATTTTTCTTCTTTTTGTAGCCCGAGTTCGGGGGTTGGGCTCCTCATTTGGATGTAGCCTTATCGGGGGATAGGCTCCCCTTGTCCTTAATGATAAATCGAAGCTCTCTTTTGAGAACTTTTATTCTGTTTCTGGTCTTGCATGGGATCCAGAGTAGCATCTGTAGCAACAATTAAGATTCGTGTAGGGAATTATGATGATTTTGATCATGCACACGAAAGCAAACATTGTTTTATATATATATATATATATATTTTATGGGTGATAACCCAACCAAGACTTTAGGAGGGCTACTTAGCTTTTTCCTAGCCTTTGAGATCTGGTGGACAACTATGCTCTTACACTCAGATCCTTCTTGAGGGGTGGTAGCCCGACAAAGGCATCAGGAGGGCTATTGGGCTATTTCCTGGTCTCGAGATATGGAGGGCAACTATGCTCTTACACTCAGATCCTTCTTGGGGGTGGTAGGCCAACCAAGGCATCAGGAGGGCTATCGAGCTATTTCCTGGTCTCGAGATCTGGAGGGCAACTATGCTCTTACACTCAGATCCTTCTTGGGGGTGGTAGCCCGACCAAGGCATCAGGAGGGCTATCGAGCTATTTCCTGGTCTCGAGATCTGGAGAGCAACTATGCTCTTACACTCAGATCCTTCTTGGGGGTGGTAGCCCGACCAAGGCATCAGGAGGGCTATCGAGCTATTTCCTGGTCTCGAGATCTGAAGAGCAACTATGCTCTTACACTCAGATCCTTCTTGGGGGTGGTAGCCCGACCAAGGCATCAGGAGGGCTATCGAGCTATTTCCTGGTCTCGAGATCTGGAGGGCAACTATGCTCTTACACTCAGATCCTTCTTGGGGGTGGTAGCCCGACCAAGACATCAGGAGGGCTATCGAGCTATTTCTTGGTCTCGAGACGTTTATGTCGAATTCCCATACAAGGGTATAGTCACTAATGTTGAACATGGTTGGAGATAAAGATGGAAGAGAAAAGGAAAATGACTTTATTGATGATTGAGATATAGTACATCTTTATTAGGACCTGTAATGAAAACTGAGTGAGGGTAGTCTGCTTGAGAACTCCTTTCAAGGGTAGAATTTCTTCAAATGATCAGCATTCCAAGTGTGGTTGATGGATCGTCCGTCCATGTCTTCGAGTTTATAAGCTCCATTGAGAACAACTAGCTTTATCAAATATGGCCCTTCCCAATTTGGACTTAAGACTCCATCCGACTTTTTCCGAGTGTTCAGTGTCACTTTCCTAAGTACTAGATCCCCTTCCTTGAATTTCTGGGCTCTAACCTTTTGGTTGAAGTATCTAGCGATCTTGCTCTGGTAGATCGCTACTTTCTCTGCTACCCAGTCTTGCTTTTCTTCTAAGAGGTCTAGACTAGCCCGGAGCTTGACTTCGTTACTTTCAGGCTCAAAGTGCTGTATCCTGAACGAGGTTAATTTATGCTCGATGGGGAGGACTGCTTCAACCCCGAAAGCCAGGGAGTAAGGTGTCTCTCCGGTAGCTGTTCTTTTTGTAGTTCGGTATGCCCAGAGGACTTCTGGCAGCTCTTCGGCCCATTTACCTTTCTTCTGCTGAAGTTTCTTTTTCAGAAGTTTCTTGATTGTCTTGTTAGTGGATTATACCAACCCGTTAGTCTGGGGATGAGCCACTGAAGAGAGCATGAGGTCGATCCCTAATCCCTTGCAGAAGTCTTTGAATCGGGCGTTGTCGAATTGCTTTCCTAGGTCGGCTATAATGATGAGAGGGGTCCCGAACCTGCAAACCACGCTAGTCTTGATGAACTTGGTTGTATTCTTTTTCGATATTCGAGAAAGAGGTCCTGCCTCAACCCATCTTATAAAGTAGTCGATAGCCACGATAGCGTGTTTCATCTGTCCATGAGCTATAGGAAGTGGCCCAATTAGGTCGATTCCCCACATTGCAAAGGGATAAGGTGAACTGAGGGACGACAGTCGCTCGGGTGGCTGGTGGTTCAAGTTTGAGGTTCTTTGACAAGGTTCGCAGGATTGCACAAAACTCTTTACATCTTGATGGATGGTCGGCCAATAGTGCCCCATACGAAGCGCCTGATAGGCTAGAGTTTCCCCACCTATGTGGTTCCCACAGTCCCCAGAGTGGACCTCTCTCAACGCCCAATTAGCATCATCGGGATGCAAGCATCTAAGTAAGGGGAGGGATCTGCCCCTCCTGTAGAGGTATCCGTCCACCATACAGTATCGAACTGAGAGTTTCTTAATTTTTCGGGCTTGGTCGGGCTCTTCAGGAAGCTCTCCTTCAAGGAAGTAGGCGACAATTGGGTCCATCCAGCAAGGTAGGCGATCCAGGGAACAAATTTCTCCATTTGTGGCTATGCTTGACTAGGTGATTACTTGGAGGGGAATTCCCCTTGGAAGGGATTGGCCTTCGTTCGCCGCTATTTTAGCCAGAACATCTGCGCGATGGTTTTGGTGTCGAGGCACCTGATCGATCTTGAGTCCCTTAAATTTGCTTTTCAGCAGCCGAGCTAGATTTAGGTAGGCAACCATATTATCTCCCTTTGCCTGGTAGACCCCAGTCACCTGGTTTACAACAAGCAACGAATCGCTCTTGATCTGCAGGTAGTCAGCCTTTAGTTCGATGGCTACCTTCATCCCGACTAGGAGGGCTTCATATTCCGCTTTGTTGTTGGTAGCTTTAAACTCGAATCTGAAACAGTGACAGAATTCAGTCCCCTCTGGATCTATCAAAACTATGCCAACTCCTCCCCCAGCTTGTCCGGATGCTCCGTCTGAAAAGATGATCCATGGCTTGCAGCCTTCCAGCTAATTTTCGACCTCGGATACCTTCTCAGGGACCTCGTTTGATACTGAGGGATCATCTGGATCTGGGATCGCTGAGAATTCTGCCACGAAGTCGGCCAAAGCCTGTGCCTTAATCGTAGTCCGGGGCTTATACTTTAGGTCGAACTGAGTGAGCTCTAGTGCCCATAAAACTAGCCTTCCTGACACGTCTGGTCTTTGCAAGAATTGACGGAGGGGTTGGTCTGTCACCACTGCTATTGTGTGAGCTTGAAAATAGGGACGGAGTTTCCTCGCTGAGATCACCAGAGCATAAGCAAGCTTCTCCAGGAGAATGTAGTTCCTTTCTGATTTGGTCAAGGCATGACTCACATAGTATATGGGTCTTTGAAAACCATCGCTACAATCCTTGGCCAAAGCCCCGCTTACTGCAGTTTCTGATACAGCCAGGTAAATCTGTAACTCATCTCCGAGAACCGGCTTGACTAACAAAGGGGGGCTTGTTAGGTACTCTTTCAAAGCTTGAAACGCCTGCTCGCTATCCTGGCTCCATTTCATGTTCTTTCCTTGTTTGATGGCCATTGAAGAAAGGGAGACATTTATCGGTGGAGCGAGAGATAAACCTGTTGAGTGCCGTCACCCGTCCAGTCAGAATCTGTACTTACTTGAGCGAGGTCGGGGATTCCAGGTCCAAGATAGCTTTGATTTTTTCTGGGTTGGCTTCTATACCTCTCTCATGAACCATGAAGCCCAGAAACTTCCCTGTCGTTACCCCAAAGGCACATTTGGAGGGGTTCCAACGCATCTGGTTTTCCCTCAGTATGAGGAAGGTTTTGCGAAGGTCTTCCTAATGTCCCTTTGTGGTTGGGGATTTCATGATCATGTCGTCGATATATACTTCCATCGTCCTTCTTCAAACCAAACGGCATCACCTTGTAGCAGTATAAGCCTTGCCCAGTAATGAAACTGGTCTTATCTTGGTCAGCCGGGTGCATTTTAATTTGGTTGTATCCTGAGAATGCGTCCATAAAACTCAAAAGTTTGTTTCCGGACGTGGAGTCAACCAACTGGTCGATCTTTGGTAAAGGAAAACTGTCTTTCGGGCAAGCCCGGTTGAGGTCGGTGTAGTCGACACACATACGACATTTCCCATTCGCCTTCGTGACCATGACCACGTTGGCGACCCATTCGGGGTAACGTACCTCTCTGACGAACCCCGCTTTGATTAATTTATCAACCTCTTCCTGCACCGTCGCGTTCCTATCAGCGTTGAAGTGACGCCTCTTCTGCTTTACGGGCTTGACTGTTGGATCTACTGCTAGCCGGTGGGTGGCCAACGATGCCGGAATTCCAGGCATTTCATCGTGGTTCTTGGCAAAGATGTCGCTGAATTCCCTGAGAAGATCAATCAGTCCTCTTTTTACTTCTGGATCAAGGGTGGCTCCGACCTTGACGACCTTGGAGGGATCGTCATTCCTGACAGATATCTCTTCTAGTTTATCCACGGGCTGCCCGCTGGCCCATTCCTTACTCTGTTCTTCCTCGTAGGGCATGATAGGTTCATCCTCCGGATGCCCGGGATGTTCCGCGGGCTCCTTCTCCTCTTGGATTATCCGGATTGTATCCATGTTTTCCTGGATTAATGTCACATGTACACACTACTTCGCTAGGGCTGTAGGATTGGCAGATACTGCGTAGCATTTCTTGGCTGCCTGCTGATCTCCGCGTACCTCTCCTACTTTGGTTCCAACCGGGAATTTCAAGACGTTGTGGTATATGGACAAGACTCCCTTCAAGGAGGACAGGAAAGGTCTCCTAAGGATGGCGTTGTAGGCCGATGGGGTGTCTACCACAACAAAGTCGGTCATTACATTCTGTTGGAGCGGGGTGACCCCGATGATTACTGGGAGGATCATTGACCCCACTGGTATGATCGAGTCCCTAGTGAAACCGTAAAGCGGAGTGGTACAGCTATTGTAACAATGTTGCTTCAGGTTTAATTTTTCCAGGGTATCCTTGAAGAGGATATCTACACTGCTACCTGTATCCACGAGCTCGAGATAGACCAGAAAGTTGGCGATCTGTATCGTGATGACCATAGGATCATCATAAGGTTGCACAGGATCGAAGACATCTGCTTCGGTGAATACGATCTGAGCTGACTGGGAGGGCTCTATCGGACTCTGGCTGACTTCGAAGATCCCTCGGCTCTCTCTGAGGCGGGGAACCTTTCTTGCAGTGGTTTTTCTGTGAGTTATTGGAAACGCCAGCCAATGTAGGACCTCCGCTGATAGTATGTATCACCTGGATCTGTTGCATTAAGTAAGCCTGCTCACATTTCCTCTTTTCTCCTCGCGGATTTCAGCTTGTACCTCCCTTCCAGTCCTGATATTATCTCTGACCTGTTGTAAGAACTCTATCAGGCATCCTCCCCTTATCAGGGCCTCAATCTGGTTGCGCAAGTTATAGCACTCCGAAGTGTTGTGGCCCACGTCTTCGTGAAAGTCGCAGTACTTGTACCGGTTTCTCCTGTCAGCTGGGGCCTTCATGGGAGCGGGCCTTTGGAGCAACCCTTTATCTCGTATGGCAAGGTAGACTGTTTCCCTGGAAGCATTCAAAGGGGTGTAGTAGTCATACCCTTTTTCCCCTTTCATTACTGGAGCCACGATCCTGGGAGGCGGCGAAGCCCGGGGAGGGGTTAGTTTTGCTGGATATCTTTCTTGCCTATGCGGAGGAGCAGGGAGGCGATAAGTTGACCTGTTGGGAGGTTTATTCTGAGCTTTCTGCACTAGCTCAAATTTGGGGGCTTCTTTCTTCAAACGCTTTGCCGCTCTCATGTCGTCATGTTCTATCTTGACCTTGAGTTATTCGTCGATCTCGACCTGCTCAAGAGCCCGGTCATAGGCCTCCTGGTAAGTCTCGGGAGGTCTCTTGGCGAAAGAACGAAAAAACTTTCCTGCCCAGAGGTTTCGCCTGAAGTTGGCGAGGGTTTCTTTTTCAGTGAAAACTCCCATTTGTATGACCTCCTTGTGAAATCGGTCCACATATGATCGAAGAGTTTCACTCCGTTCCTGGATCACATATTGGAGGTGTATGGGATCTTTCGGGCGAGGTTTAACTCCTTGGAATTGTGAGTAAAAATCGGTTGATAATTTTGTGAAAGAATCCACGCTTCCAACGGGTAGTTTCCTGAACCAGGTTTTAGCGTAGTCGGTCAAGGTCGTTGGGAACATTCTGCACATAGCTGCTCTGGTAGTGTTCTGGACCTCCATCTGTTGAACGAAGCTCTCTAGGTGGCTTAGAGGATCTTCTGTTCCAGAGAACTTATCTGCTGGCATTTTGAATTTTAGGGGGAGCTCTGCTTCCCGGATCCTCCTAGTGAAGGGAGCGTTCATCTCGCTCAGGGGATTCTTTTTGTCCTCATTACTCTTTCCCTTCCTTATCTGCTAGACCTCTTTTTGTAGCTTTGCCAGCTGATCCCTCAGTCGCTTGTTCCCAGGTCTCTTCGAGTTAACTTCAGATTCCTTACTGTTGAATCTGTTAATAGCCAAAATTGGCTAAGGACCAAAGGGAAATTTTCCACCTCCCAAACCTGGTTCCATACCTGAGATTTTCACCAGAAGACCTCTCAATCCAGAGCCGAGCTACTATACCATCCCAGAAACAAGGGCAGGCTCCGGAAACATCCGGGATAGAGCCCGGACCCGAGAGCTTCCACCAGGAGACCTCTATGTCCAGAGCCAAACTGCGATACCACCCCAGGAACAAGGACGGGCTGCGGAAACATCCGGGATAAAGCCCGGAACGATCAGATCTAGCCAGCATCACCAAAACTAGAAGCTCCCCGAAGTTGAGGTCATCTCGCAAGTGCTCCAGAGACTCGTCTACACCTCGATTGTCACAGAAGAATGTCCCTAAAAGGCAGTGAGGTCATTCGAAGCCACGTCTAGCTTCAAAAAGGTCAAGGGAAGCCAGATTTGGCTCAAAGCTGGATGAAACTTCTCAGATATCAAGGTCAAAATGCTAATCAACCTCCCTGGTTGATGCACCACACCATATCGTCATATCCAACGACCTCCATAAAGGATCATACTGAAAGGATACGAGGAATGCATTGAATCATATCTCGGAACGTTATCTACATGCAGAACGAGTAATAAAATCTAAAAAAGGAAACAAACTGATCTCCACCACGATACTCTCAATTCAGGCATCAATCCAAAAGTCAATGACATTAACACAAGAAATCCCGCCCGATAAGGAGGAGACTGAGAAAATCAAGGGAGAATCAGTCTGTTGACCTACAAACTATGTATAAATAGAAAAGAAAAGAAATGAAACAGAGGAGACTGCTATTCGACAGGCATACGACTAACAATCGACCATTCCCCAGAGAGAGTTGAGAGAAAAGAGAGAAGAATCTTTGTATTTGTGTACCATGCATGTTCAAAACATTCTTGCTTTCTTGTCACTTTATAAATCACTGTAACATATATAATGAATTTTGGCCACCACCTACGTGGTAGTGGTCTCGAGGGCTTTAACTGAGATTTCTCATCCCGAGCAAAATTTCCATTAACAGAATCTTTCTGATGAACTAGCAATTTCTATCCGGTCCTCCTCCTGGACATGATCCACTCGAGGAGTTTTTCTACTTTCCTCCTCTAGGGCCCGGGTAGTTCTCCTAAATGTAGCTGGATGAGATAGCCCTCGAGGCTTCCGGGTAAAAGCATCTGCGGCAGACTTAACTAGCCGGGGTTGATATTGTGAAAGTCTTCTCGGAGCTGGGGGCATGGGTCCCAGCCTATCCCGGATCGAACGTTGGGGCCCTGATCTATCTCTAGCCGGCTCTGGAAGAGGAGGTCCTAAGCGATCGAAAGTAGGTGGCCTAGCTCCGAGCCTGCTCGGCTCTCCCTGATCATTCAGGTTGGTTGGCTGGATTGTGATGCCTTCAGCGAGGAGGCGGACGCGGACGGATTCTACGAAGGCCGCCGCTTGTTGGTCGGGTTGTCTGGCTCACTATGGGGTGTCCAGTAGCCCGCGTATTGGTTGTCTGGATCGGAGCTTGACTACTATATCCAGACTTTTTCCCCCTTCCTGGGGCTTTTCGGGTTGGCCTCACCGGAGACTGCTCTGGGACTCTATGTTGGCCTTGGGAGGAGTGGAGCCTCATAGTTCCTGTAAAACAATGAAAATATAAATGCAAACGATTGGTTAGTTGGGTATAAGTTCCCCACAGACGGCACCAGAAAGTGTTAACGGAAATTTTGCTCGGGATGAGAAATCTCAGTTAACGCCCTCAAGACCACTACCACGTAGGTGGTGGTGGCCAAAATTTATTGTATATGTAACAGTGATTTATAAGTGACAAGTAAGCAAGAATGTTTTTATTGAACATGCATGGTATACAAATACAGAGGTTCTTCTCTCTTTTCTCTCAACCCTCTCTAGGGAATGGTCGATCGTTAGTCGTATGCCTGTCGAATAGTAGCCTCCTTTTTTATTTCTTTTCTTTTCTATTTATACATAGTTTGTAGGTCAACAGATTGATTCTCCCTTGATTTTCTCAGTCTCCTCCTTATCGGGCGGGATTTCTTGCTTTAATGTCATTGACTTTTGGATTGACGTTCGAATTGAGAGTATCATGGTGGAGATCAGTTTGTTTCCTTTTTGGATTTTATTACTTGTTTTGCATGTAGGTAACGTTTCTAGATATGATTCAATGCATTCCTCGTATCCTTTCAGTATGATCCTTTATAGAGGTCGTTGGATATGACTATATGGTGTGGTGCATCAACCAGGGAGGTTTATTAGTATTTCGACCTTGATATCTGAGAAGTTTCATCCAGCTTGGAGCCAAATTTGGATTCCCTTGACTTTTTCGAAGCTAGGTGTGGCCTCGACTGACCTTTTGAAGCTGGATGTGGCTTCGACTGACCTCGCGGCCTTTTAGGGACATTCTTCTGTGTCAATTGAGGTACAGACGAGTCTCTGGAGCACTTGGGAGATGACCTCGACTTTGGGGAGCTTCTAGTTTTGGTGATACGGGCTAGATCTGATCGTTCCGGGCTTTATCCCGGATGTTTTCGGAGCCCGTCCTTGTTCCTGGGGTGATATCGCAGTTCGGCTCTGGATAGAGAGGTCTCCTGGTGGAAGCTCTCGGGTCCGGGCTCTACCCCGGATGTTTTCAGAGCCCGCCCTTGTTTTTGGGATGGTATAGTAGCTCGGCTCTGGATTGAGAGGTCTCCTAGTGAAACTCTCGGGTATGGAACCAGGTCTGGGAGGTGGAAAATTTCCCTTTGGTCCTTAGCCAATTTTGGCTATTAACAGCATGTGATATACCTTTGAAGTGTTCTTAAGAGAGATGATATTCTTGAAGCTTAATCACACCCAATGAGGCCTAATTTACTCTTACAAAATTAATCCCCAATATGGTTTGTCAACGAAATAAGCCAATCAAAATATGAGGAACTTACATCTTACACATTGGATACACACTTACATGCATTCTTATATAACCTTGCAGTTGTGCTTCCATGATTGTGTGCATTTATGTCTCAACTCACACGAGCACTTCTTTGTTTGTCTTTACGTGTGATTGTTGTGTTTTACGTTTTCCGTTGTGTGTTCGGAAATGTCCTCACTCGCACGATGGTGTGCTTGTGTTGTGTCCTGATGAGAAGGTTTTTGCAGTCAGAAAACCGTCCGTCAAAACAATTTGTAAAACCTATGCGATGTGTTCACAAGTATAAATACAAGTAAAGCGGTAAGCACAGGTGTCGTCCACTGAGATCGGGGTAGCGGTGATAAGATTAGGATTAATATAACTAGTATGCATAAAAGTAAAGTGATGGTGAATGAAAATACAATATAAACTAAACTATGAAAGCAAATAAAATGGGATGACAATGGAGTGATGAATGAATGATGATGGAACTACGGAGTTGATGGACTCGTAAGTGAATATTGGGGCAATTGCAACAAACTCTCAATTAAGCACGTATTGACAAATGTAACCAACCTAGGGTGTATAGTGTTGGTATATATCTCTAGTAAGAGGTCAACCTAAGGTGTATAGCGAAGACCTCCTACTAGCGATTAATCCCTCCTAAGCAACCAACAATGGCTAGTTACTTAATCGGGACATTTTCCATGAATGCTCATCTATCTAGCTATGGCTCAACCTATTACTAATGTAGCCATCCTAGGATGTATAGTGATGGCTTCCAATTCCCTCACAAGTGGCCGACCTAGGATGTATAGTGAAGGCCACCCGTTTGAGATTGGATGAGGCTTTAGGTTATCAACCGAATTCTACTCGAAGGTTAGTTCTCGTAGAATCACTAAAGTAGCCAACCTAAGGTGTATAGTGAAGGCTTCTAATTCTCTCACAAGTGGCTAACCTAGGATGTATAGTGAAAGCCACTAATTCAAGATTAGATTAAGGGCATGGTTGTTGAGCCGGATTTTCGGAAATCCTTCCACTCAATTGAGCATTAGACAACCTAATTGCCTACTCAAGTAATCCAAATCAATCATGCAAAGAGGGTGTATCCAAGCAAATCAATAATGGAAATCAATTCAAGCAATGGAATGAAATATAGAGATAGAATAAATATAACACATAGAGTTTATTTACAAAGCCCAAATATCCATCATACAAATAACATCAACCCCATAGTGGGGTATTTTAGCTACTCATGTTCTATTACAAACCAATAAACTAAGAGAGAGTAGAGAGATAACCTTTGAAGATTGATCTCCTTCCTTGAAGCTTGAATCCAAGTCTCTTAGTTGCCTTTGAATGAGTAGAGATGGTTTGGATGATAGGGAGATGTGTTTCTAGCTTAAACTACAAGTGTTGGGAGGTATGGTGATCCTTTGGTTCGTTCCCATCCTTTTCTATTTATAGAGGATGGAAAAATAGGTCACTTAAGCTTGAAACCAGAAACTGTCGCGCGCAGAGTGCGGGTGGAATGCGGGTGAATTACCTGCACTATATGGGTTTTCTTCATCTTCAGTTCTCTGATCTGGGCAACAGTGCGGGTGGAGTGCGGGTGGATTACCCGCACTTTACCCGCACTTTACTCGTACTGTACTCGCACTCTGGTGTCAGGTGTAAATCCACTCCTCTGTCTTAAGCAACAGTGCGGGTGGAGTGCGGTAGGATTACCCGCACTTTACCCGTACTTAAGTGTCAGGTTGAGCTGTCTTGAGCAATAGTGCGGGTGGAGTGCGGGTGAGTGTGGGTGGAGTGCGGGTGGATGACCCGCACTTGACCCGCACTTTATCTGTCAGGTACGAATCAACTCCTCTGTCTTGAGCAATAGTGCGGGTGGAGTGCGGTTGGATGACCCGCACTTTACCCGCACTTTATCTTTCCTTCATGATTCAAGTCCCGGCTGTGGGAAGGAGTGCGATTGTGACCCGCACTTGACCCGCACTGTAGAGCTGTTTATGATCCTTTGCCTTTTCTTTTGCCCTTTTTCTGCCGGAACCACTGCAATTAGCTTCTAACACCAGAATTACATATATTGCCTGCAATTAGCACAAACGAGATTATTAGACATAAAATATATAGAAAATACACACAAGAACGAGACAAAGGAATAGGAATGAGGGCCGAAATATACAACAATTTAGGCACGATCATGTCCGCTCTTGTACATAAGTGTGCTTGAGTCTTAGCACGAATTTTGACCATAGAGAGGTTTCATTTATGCTCTCTTGGTTTGGTATTTGGTTACATGGTTTTATACCATGATTGTGGGAATTTGTTATTGACCAATTCTGACCTTTGGTCACTCTTTTGACCATATATCTTTCTATAGTTATCCAAATCTTGTTTTATTAATTGGAGTACAAAGTAGACTTCTATACCTTTCTAACGGTATATTATTCGTAATATTTTATGACCGTTTGGTTTGGTTTTGAAGTCTCCAAAGAGACCACTGAAACAGAGCATCTCTGCTGTTATCCGTTTTTGACCTTTGGTCACTTAAATGACAATAACTCATTCTACAGACATCGAAACCTCATTCTATAAATTTGAGTAGAAAGAATACTTCCATACCTTTCCAACGGTATATCATACGAAAGGTGTCGATGTCGTTTGGTCATGTTTTGGGTCACTTGTTTCTTTAGCAAGTGTGTTGTCCAGTGTGTTAGGCGACATGCAAGGCCACTTGTGCATGTCGCCTCAGACATTTTTTTTCTTCTCCAAAATGTTAGGCAACATGGTAGGCGACTTCCTGTAGCCTCTCATGTAGCCTGGCACCAAAAAACTGGGTTTTTGGCCTTTTCACGTCAGCTCATTTTTCCCACCTTTAAAAACCCCTCTTTCTCTTCTTCTTCCCCAACTCTCCTGCATTTACAGAAACCCTAGAGAGAGAAAGAGAGATTCTTGAGAGAGAAACCTTCTTTGAGCTTCATTAACTCTCTAAACCCAAAACTCATCTCATTCTTGCATCATTCCACATCATTTGAGCATTGGTCTTCATTGTTTCATGACTAGGTAAGCAAGAACTTCTTTGAATATCATTTATTGTTCTTCTTACTCTATATTAGGTATTTATTGCTTGATTAAATACCTTGAATCACTTTATTGCATATATTTATAAGTCAAAATTGCATGATTGGGTTTGTTTGTGATAGCTTGCATTATTAGGTCATTTATGCCTAAATAGCTAATCCATAAATGTTCATGTATGCTTAATTAATGATTAGGTTGACTTTGTGCATCTAATCAAGTTCTTGAATATTTATGTGTGTTTGTTTTGTGATAGCTAATTAGGTCATTTTTGCCTAAAAGCTGGGTCATAAACATTCATTTGTGATTCATTGATAACTAGGTTGAAATATTGATTCTTAATCAACTAGTTAAGCTTATTGAATGTTTATGCATATTTTGTGTAACAATTAGTTTGTTGGAAATTCTCTACAAATCTAATTGAGTTTGTTTGTTGATAGACTTTTGTCTAAGACTTGCATTTAGTGAATGATTAAATGTCCTGTCTCAATCACATGAATATATGCTAAGTTTATATTGAATACATTGTGAGCATATTTGTTGATTCATTGTGATTGTTTGTGATAGCTAGGATGGTTGTTATTGATAACATCTAGCTAAGTCTTTATGCTTTGCATTTAGACATTTGACAACTTGGATTTGTTTCTACAAACTCCTAGTTGAGCAATTTGTGTAGTCTAGCATAAATTGCATTGAGCATCATTTCATATAGTCACATAGACATTTCATACTCTTCATTGATTTAAAGTCTTGTGGCTTCGGGGTGAAGTTGCACAAGCATTGAAGTCTTGCAATCAAGGTGTGGTTGGCAAGCATTGGTCAAGTGCCACTGTAAAAGGCCCGCGGGGTAGAGTAGGAGGTGTTCAGGCCAAGAGTAGTGGATCAGGGGATATCACTAGGGATTGAACCAAGAGTGGCGAGTGGTAGTGTCCATAGCCTGAGGTTATCAAGAGTGAGAGTCCGAGTATCACTTGAGGGTGTAATATTTTACTCATATAGTGGATTTCTGTGATCGTCTGTTGCTAGAAGGATAGCCCGTGGTTTTTCCCTTGTCGAAGGGTTTCCTCGTCAAAATCAAGTGTTCTTTATATTTCCGCACTTTACTTGATTTTGCATGTATGTTTGTATTGGGTTAATTGTTATTAATATTGACTAATAGAAAAAATTGGTAATAATCGATTAACAACTCATTCACCCTCCTCTAGGTTGTTAGACACACACTTTAGAGTTGTATTTTCAATTGGTTTCAGAGCTGGTTCATAGACATACTTAGGTGATCCTTACTCTTGTTTGTGTGTCTTGCATTTGTGTGCATTTTGATCATTGAATTCATTTGCATTCATCTCATTCCCTAAACACTATTAGTGGCATTGAGATGTTAAAGGGTGATTTGACCACCAAAGTTGAGAGGGAGATATATGACTCGGATGAGGAAATGACTCTCATGGTTAAGAGATTTAAGAGATTCACAAAATCTCAAAAGAAGGGCATGGTCAAAGAGGAAAAGAAAATGTCAAGGAAAGATGATCCTTGCCTTGAGTGTGGTGGAATTGGCCATATTGCCTCCAAGTGTGGTAACTTGAAGTACAAGAATGGAGGAGTTGGTATGATCGCTACTCGGTGTGATAGCGAAGTTGAAGTAGTTGAAGAGTGCTCCACAAGCTCAGTTGCTAGTGAGATCAACTACCTCGCATTTTCGGTTTCCAACCACGAAGAAACTCAAGACATCACCAAATGTTTATCACTTGAAGATTTCAAGATAGGTGGCCTTGAATATGGGAACCGAAGAGGAGCATGCTTGAGTGAAGCAAGCCTTTATGATATGACTCTCACAAGCACAAGTGGGAGAAGCTTCGATAGTATTGATTCATGCTCCGGATACTCTTGTGATAATGTGGTGGATTATCAATAGTTAATTGATTCTCTTCAAAAGTCTTTGAAGGAGAAGGAAAATGATATCCTTAGATTGAAACAGGATAATCTTCAACTACAAGCCAAGATTACTCACTTGAATGATGAAGTGAGATGTGTAAAAGAAAGTAAAGGCAAGTTGAAGATGGAACTTGAAGATGCAAGAAGTACACTTGCTAAGATGACTTCGGGCCCAAAAATGATTGGCATTGAATTGAATCCAAATGACAAGCAAGGGTTTGTTCTTGTACATGATGAGACCACACCTTCCTTGGGCAAGCCTATACTTGCGAAAGAGATTGCTCCCACTTGTCCGCCTCTGTCTCAACACCCCAAGAAAGTTCTTGTTGTGGGTGAATCATTTAAGAGATCATCCTTGAAGATTCTTCCAAGGAAACAAGCTCAACATCAACCTTTGAAGATGCTTCAACCAAAGCTCAATCAACCATTGAGGCAATCAAATCAAGTTTCTCATGCTCCACCACAAAGGCACCAATATCCTGCTAATGCTCCCAAGGAAAGCCAATCGGTGCAACATCAAAGACAAACTCATCAACATGGCCATGCATCGATAAGAGCTAAATGCAATGGTATGAATCCTTCTTTTATACCTACTTGTCATTATTATGGTATGATTGGTCACATTCGACCAAAGTGCATTAACTACATTAGAATGTGTAGAATTGATAGCATCAGAGAAAAGAAAATGAACCGTAGGGTTAAATTGCATGATCCTAGGGAACCTAGAGACTTGAAGTTTTTGACCACTAAAATTAAAAGGTGGAATCTAGGTGGGTTAGAAAGATTGAACCCTATTGCAATCATGATCATATGAGACCCTTGGATACTACCGAGTCAAATGGACTTAGTATGTCTAATGAGACTTGTCTGTCGCCCTGATACGGTACGGATTTGACCCCATTTGGGGAGCTCAAGCAAAGAGAACGAACTTGCATGATTTGCTATGTGAAAAAAGTTGATTAATTTTATGCTCTTTGATAATTGCTTGAGATGATTGGTTGTACATATGCTTATATGTTATTTTCTTAATAAGTGTGCAACATTGCTTTACTTGCAATCCATGTCATGTTTTGGTTCAACAATGCATTTTTGGACTAGGAGATTCGATTGGGAAGTACATTTGAATGACCTATAATTTATCTCCATGACATGTGAATTTGATTTTTTTTATGACATGCTTTAAAATGATATGCATGAAATATTTTTGATTGCTCATATGCAAAATATTTGTGAAAGCAAATGAGAAGACCAAACTCAATAAGGACCTTGTGTCCATTCAATAAATAAGGATGTCTCATCCAAATTTAGTCTTTTCTCTTTCTTTATTAGTTGAACAAGGCTACTGTCATACGGGTATCTTACCCGGAAAAATCAAAAAGGGTGCAAAAGTCGCTCATGTCTTGTTTCGCTTATAAAGTTTGATATAGTTGCTCTTTAAATTGAAATTCTTTTGAAAAACTATATCTTGTTTGCTTATGACAAAAGGGTACAAACTGGTTTGAATTCTTTTGGAAACCCTTTTGATGTTTTCTTTGCCAAATACCATTGCTTGAACTTGAATGCTATGTGTCTTGCATGCAAAGCAACAATTTCACACATTTTCATTAAATAAAACTCATTGAATCTCTCTCAATTATTTAAGTTGCATAAAGTTTGTGTATATGATTATGCAATGTTGTTGTGCGAATAGCTCTCTTTGCTAAAGCAACCCGATAGGAGGGGCTCCTTTGCCTATCTCATGACAAAAAATGGGAGAAGTTTTGAGAGATATAGGAGGAGCATTGTTTATGCTTTGGGGGAGAAGCCTAGAGAGAGAGTAACCTTTTAGGGGGAGCATTGCACATGCATTCTTTGTATTGCTTTATTTGTATTTAAGTGTGTAAGAACCTCATTGTTTATGATTGGCTTATTTCATGACAAATCATATTGGGGATGTTTATGTAATGGGAAGCATAGGTTCTCCAAGTGTGGTTTTCTCGAAGATATGCTTCCGGTCATCCCAAAGAGCTTCAAGAGAGGTAGTTCACTTGTCCTTAACTCTTGAAGAGGTTTTAGTTGCACACACTCACATTCCTTGCTTTTGTATTGACATGCATGTATGGTTGCACACACACACTTCTTGCATTTTGGAGTTGATGGGCTGCACAGTGGGTTAGGCGACATGCAAGGCCACTTGTACATGTCGCCTGACAAGTCGCCTTAGACTTGAGTTTTTCCCACAGTGTGTTAGGCGACATGCAAGGCCACTTGTGCATGTCGCCTCCAATGTCGCCTTAGTCTTGACATTTTTCCTCCAGTGTGTTAGGCGACTTGGGCATGTCGCCTTACATGTCGCCTCGAGCAACTTTATTTTTCTCCAGTGTGTAAGGCGACATACCAGGCAACTTGTACATGTCGCCTCAAGCTGCTCGATTTTTGTCCAGAACAAAAGGCGACATTCAAGGCGACTTGTGCATGTCGCCTTAGATGTCGCCTAGCACCAAAACAGGGACATTTTTGTCTTTTCATGACTGCTCATTTTTCTCCTATATATGTCATCTTCTCTACCATTCAACCCTAGAGCTTCAGAAATTGATTTTTAGAGAGAGAAAGTGGTTCCTTAGTGAGAGAAGCTCAAAGAGTTATCTTTGACTCTTAAAACCCAAACACCCATCATCCATTCATGATTCAAGCATCATCTAGCTTCATCTAGGATGTTTCTAAGCATGGGTCTTCATCAACATATTTGACTTGGTAAGTAGAACACCATTCTCATACATTCTTGTGTTCTTACTTAACAAGAAATCTCTCTTATAACTTGTTTGTATCTAGATTTAGATTTTAATTACAAGTTGAGATATTTGTTGATGTTTGGGTTGTTGTATTGTGATAGCTAATATTTAGGACATATTTGCCCTCTAGCTAATTAGGACTTATTGATTGCATTTGTTAATTTCATTTATTGTCCTTGCCATTTTATGTGACAACATGTGTTGATATGGCTTTGTGTTGATGACTAGATTTTAGACTTGCATATATATATATATATATCTAGTTAGGTCTTTATGAGCATTCATATAGACATTGATATCTAGGATTTGTACTTAGTTCCATCTTTAATCCCTAGATAAGCATTTAGTGTTGCCTAGCATTATTTGCATTTTGAGTATTCATATATTCACTTAGGTTGTTAATCTCTTCTTGAGAGTTAAGTCTTGTGACTACAAGGTGTAGTGCACAAGCAAGTGAAGTCTTGCAACCAAGGTGTGGTTGGCAAGCAAAGTGATCAAGGATTCACTATAAAGGCCCGTTGGGTAGTAGTGGTGGGTTAGTTACCGAGAATGGTGTGACTAGAGGTCAACCTAGGTTGTAAACATCATTACAATAGTGGATTTGAGGATCGTGTGTGGCTAGAAGGATAGCCCGTGGTTTTTCCCTTGTTGAAGGGTTTCCACGTAAAAATCAAGTGTTATTTATTGTTCCGCTCTTTACATTTGATTTTGTATGTTTATTTATATGGTGAATTTTTAATATTGACTAATCAAGAAAATTTGGTAATTAACTTGATTAAAACCTATTCACCCCCCCCCCCCCCCCCCTCTAGGTTGTAGACACACGCTTGAGTAGTATTTTCAAAGTGCAATGCTTGTTTTTATTTGTTCACCTCACTTGCACTTGTTCTTGGAAAATGCTTCTAGCTATTGTGTGTAGGTACATTGATGATTCTACAAAGAGATTGAAGTAATTGAAGATTTAGATCTTAGGAATCTCATATCTCTTGTTGTAATGTAGAATTAATCTCATGGACAATAGCTTTACTTTTGTTTTGTGAGGAATTATTTTGTAAGTGGTATTTTGTCATGAAATCGCCAAAGGGGGAGATTGTAAGAACCTCTATTTTGTGATTGGCTTATTTCATGACATACCACATTGGGGATGATTTGGTAATGGGTAGCTTAGGTTCCATTGGCAAGCTTCCAAGCATCCTCATGACTTCAAGAGCAAAAGGTATACTAACTTGACTTTGTCTCTTGAAGAGTTTAGGTGCGCACACACACTTCATGCATGCTTTGCTTCATCTTTCATTGTGTTCTTCATTACTTATACATGTGCATCTCTTACACATTGGACAAACACTTACATGCATTCTTATATAACCTTGCATTTGTGCTTCCATGATTGTGTGCATTTATGTCTCAACTCACACGAGCACTCCTTTGTTTGTCTTTACGTGTGATTGTTGTGTTTTACGTTTTCCGTTCTGTGTTCGGAAACGTCCTCACTCGCACGATGGTGTGCTTGTGTTATGTCCGCGCTTGGACATAAGTGTGCTTGAGTCTTAGCGCGATTTGTGACCATAGAGAGGTTTCATTTATGCTCTCTTGGATTGGTATTTGGTTACATGGTTTTATACCATGATTGTGGGAATTTTGTTATTGACCAATTCTGACATTTGGTCACTCTTTTGACCATAAATCCTTCTATAGTTATCCAAATCTTGTTTTGTTATTGGAGTAGAAAATAGACTTCTATACCATTCTAACGGTATATTATTCGTAATATTTTATGACCGTTTGGTTTGGTTTTGAAGTCTCCAAAGAGACCACTGAAACAGAGCATCTCTGCTGTTATCCGTTTTTGACCTTTGGTCACTAAAATGACCATAACTCATTCTACAGACATCGAAACCTCATTCAATAAATTTGAGTAGAAAGTATACTTCCATACCTTTCCAACGGTATATCATACGAAAGATTTCTATGTCGTTCGGTCATGTTTTGGGTCGCTTGTTTCTTTAGCAGGTGTGCTGTCCAGTGTGTTACGCAACATGCAAGGCCACTTGTGAATGTTGCCTCTTATGTCGGGTCAGACATGTTTTTCTTCTCCAGAACGTTAGGCAACATGGTAGGCGACTTCATGTAGCCTCTCATGTCGCCTGGCACCAAAAAACTGGGCTTTTTGGCCTTTTCGCGTCAGCTCATTTTTCCCACCTTTAAAAACCCCTCTTTCTCTTCTTCTTCCCCAACTCTCCTGCATTTACAGAAACCCTAGAGAGAGAAAGAGAGATTCTTGAGAGAGAAACCTTCTTTGAGCTTCATTAACTCTCTAAACCCAAAACCCATCTCATTCTTGCATCATTCCACATCATTTGAGCATGAGTCTTCATTGTTTCATGACTAGGTAAGCAAGAACTTTTTTGAATATCATTTATTATTCTTCTTACTCTATATTAGGTATTTATTGCTTGATTAAATACCTTGAATCACTTTATTGCATATATTTATAAGTCAAAATTGCATGATTGGGTTTGTTTGTGATAGCTTGCATTATTAGGTCATTTATGCCTAAATAGCTAATCCATAAATGTTCATGTATGCTTAATTTATGATTAGGTTGACTTTGTGCATCTAGTCAAGTTCTTGAATATTTTTGTGTGTTTGTTTTGTGATAGCTAATTAGGTCATTTTTGCCTAAAAGCTAGGTCATAAACATTCATTTGTGATTCATTGATAACTAGGTTGAAATATTGATTCTTAATCAACTAGTTAAGCTTATTGAATGTTTATACATATTTTGTGTAACAATTAGTTTGTTGGAAATTCTCTACAAATCTAATTGAGTTTGTTTGTTGATAGACTTTTGTCTAAGACTTGCATTTAGTGAATGATTAAATGTCTTGTCTCAATCACATGAATATATGCTAAGTTTATGTTGAATACATTGTGAGCATATTTGTTGATTCATTGTGATTGTTTATGATAGCTAGGATGGTTGTTATTGATAACATCTAGCTAAGTCTTTATGCTTTGCATTTAGACATTTGACAACTTGGATTTGTTTCTACAAACTCCTAGTTGAGCAATTTGTATAGTCTAGCATAAATTGCATTGAGCATCATTTCACATGGTCATATAGACATTTCATACTCTTCATTGATTCAAAGTCTTGTGGCTTCGGGTGAAGTTGCACAAGCATTGAAGTCTTGCAACCAAGGTGTGATTGGCAAGCATTGGTCGAGTGCCATTGTAAAAGGCTCGCGGGGTAGAGTAGGAGATGTTCAGGCCAAGAATAGTGCATCAGGGGATATCACTAGGGATTGAACCAAGAGTGGTGAGTGGTAGTGTCCATAGCCTGAGGTTATCTAGAGTGAGAGTCCGAGTATCACTTGAGGGTGTAATATTTTACTCATATAGTGGATTTCTGTGATCGTCTGTGGCTAGAAGGATAGCCCATGATTTTTCCCTTGTCGAAGGGTTTCCACGTCAAAATCAAGTGCTCTTTATATTTCCGTACTTTACTTGATTTTGCATGTATGTTTGTATTGGGTTAATTGTTATTAATATTGACTAATAGAAAAAATTGGTATGATCGACTAACAACCCATTCACCCCCCCTCTAGGTTGTTAGAAGCACGCTTTAGAGTTGTATTTTCACCTGTTAACACAGTCGTTCGAAGACTGATTTTTGATTCGTCTACCTGCATTTCTTGGAGAGCATTGTTAAACAAAATGTTACAAGAACTACCATTATCGATTAAAATTCATTTAGTCAAATAGTTGGATATAAATAATGAAATAACGAGAGCATCATGATGAGGCGAAAACAAATCTGATTTTTCGGACGACTTGAAGGTGACTTTTTCGTCAATTTTTGAAAGATGGTCTTTGCTGGGCTGAATCTCTGCGTTCGACACTTGTCAAGTGTGTCTCTTTGCAGCTGAATAGCTCACACCGCTAACCTCTGATCCGTCTGCAATATAGTTGATTACTCTCTCTTGTTGGGGAGGTGCTGGCGGTCCATCCTCCGTTCGTCTGCTGCTTTTCTTCTCGTCGAGCGACAGTCTCATTTCCCTTGTCGGTTAGGTACTCCAGCAGATGTCCTCGCTACAAGAGTTCTACCATTTCCAGCTTTAGAGCGCTGCAATCTTCTATTAGATGGCCTTGATCCCCGTGAAACTCGCATCGAAAATGGGTCTCAATGTTCTCGTGGGGCGTTCATCTTCCTTGGCCATTTGACTGTTCCTCCCATCTCTTTCATCACTGCTACAAGGTCAACCGGTTCGATGCTGAGATTGTATTATGGTATTGGAGCTTATGATCGACTGGTTCTATGTGGGTTTTGACTGTATGGCCTTCTGTCGTTGGGTCTGTTATAGCGGGAGTTATTGTCACGTCGATGCCTTATTAGATAGGGTTCGATTTTTCTATCGGTTTTTCTTTGATCGACAAGGTCGTTGCGCCGATTGTAATTGTTGGTCTTCTCGATGAAATTTGATTCGTCCTCTTCCTATTTTATCTGCGCCCATGCTTTCGCTAATACATCCTTCATGGTCTTGCACGAGTATTTGGTCAGTTCTTTGTATAGGCCGAAGTGGAAATGGAGTCCCTTCCTGAAGGCTGAAATTGCGGTTGCCTGGTTGCAATGAGGGATCTGCATCTTCTCTCTTTTGAAGCGTCCAACATACGCTCTTAGGTTCTCACAGCTTCTTTGGGTTATTGTGTAAAGGTCGTCCGAATGCTTCTCAAGTTTTTGACTGCTTGCGAATTGCTCAACTAAGGTGTCTATGAGCTGCGTAACAAAAGAAATAGAGTTGTTAGTTAAATTTGTATACCATTGTAAGGCGGGTCCACCGAGGCTGGATGCGAACACCTTGCAGATACACGCTTCTCTGAGGTCGCATGGGATCGCCGCAGCAAACATACGCTGCTTGTATTACGCTATGTGGTCGAATGAATCTGTCGTGCCTTCGAACTGCTTCACATTAGGGAAGCTGAACTTTCTAGGCATATCGATGAGCTAGATGGCGTCGACAAAGGGCGAATCTGCAAAGTTGTTCGTCGTGCTTTTCTTGATTGGTGCTGGTACCCCTAGGATCTTTTGTATGAAGGCTTCCATTTCTGCAAACCTACAAGAGAGTTCAGGGTCAACAAATAAATGTAAACCACCATTTGGAGTTACCAAATTTGGTGTCGACTGAAGCGACACTGGGGTCTTCAACATATTCTACTACCGCAGATTGACAGCTGGATTTGGTACCTACGGCATTTCCAGATGGATCTGTGGATCAGGCAGGTCTGCTTCAGCTTGAACCGTTTGCGTTGCGTTATAGCTCAAACCCTGGTTGGGGTTCGCTTCTGGGTTTGGAGGATCCGCGGAGAAGGTTGAGGTTGTCTTGTCTACATTTTGTTCATTATCGAGCACTAGGACTAGTAGTTCTGGAGTTACATTGTTGGGTGCCCCGTCAATTATGGCTCGTAATTCAACACTGGGAGTTCAAACAGCCACGTTTTCCGCTTTAAGCACCAGCAGTCTTTCAGCTTCTGTGGCCATCTGGACGGTCAGCATAGCGATCTGCTCCTCGACAGTGGGGGTATTTCCATCTCCTGACATTTTTGAAGTTTTTCGTTTGATTCAATTGGTTCATCTATCAAGTTGCAATGGGCCCCACGGTGGGCGCCAAACTATAGAAGGTCGTTCTGAAATTGATGGATTAGGTCGAGCTCGAATTACATTGTTGGGTGCCCCGTCGATTATGGCTCGTAATTTAACGATGGGAGTTCGAACTGCCACGTTTTCCACTTCAAGCATTAGCAGTCTTTCAGCTTCCGTGGCCATCTGGGCGGTCAGCATAGCGATCTGCTCCTCGACAGTGGGGGTATTTCCATCTCCTGACATTTTTAAATTTTTTCCTTTTATTCAACTGGTTCATCTATCAAGTTGCAATGGGCCCCACGGTGGGCGCCAAACTGTAGAAGGTCGTTCTACAATTGATGGATTGGGTCGAGTTCGAATTAGGCCCAAGCAGCCTGGTTGGACTAGTCGAATCGGATAGGTCTGCCTTCTCCAAAAAACCTGTAAAAAAGATGAAAACAACAGAAAAAAGAAAAAGAAAAGGTGGTGATGGTGACTTTGGTCTTAGGTTCGCTTGGGCTAAGCATTAATGGTTTATAGTGACTGGGTAAGAAATAATGATCGAGTTCCGGCATCCGAAGTTACTATTTTGGTAGAGTTTCGGCAACCAATAGCGTTATCAAGAAGGAAAGAAATCAAAATCCCCCCTCTCTCACCAAAGAGATTTATTTATAGGCTTTTTCAAGAAGGTTACATTGGATGTTGGTTGAGGAATATCCCTGAGATCTCGGCCGGATTCCACGGGATCAATCAATTCAAACAAACAAATAAACGTGTTGTTTGTTTCACTGGTGGATTTGAACTAAATGAGTGACCAAGTCAAACGACAACTCTGGTAAAGCAATTCGGGTCGACTCGGATTAGTCAGGCCTAGCCCAGGCATGACTCAAGATTGTTAATGGGCTTTAGACGTTAGGCCCAGATGCCATTTTTGGCTACCATAGATTGTAGTTGTTGAAACCTCTTTCTTAAAAAAGATTAGGAGCAAATTTAATATATTCTCTCCCGACTCCCATTTTTATCCCATGATTATCATAACATAATCATGTCTTAATAAATAAATAAATAAGGATGGATCTCAACTCATTAAGTTCAATAAAAATATATATAATTGTTGGGTAGAAAATGTGCCTTATGTTGTTCGATGTAAACTAGCCCTTCAGATGCTCTTCTTACGGGATTAAGTTTCTCTTGTATGAGTGTAAATAGGAGTATGCTAGATCACCAAATGGTTACCTTCAAGTTAGGTCCGGTAGAAATAGAAAAAAGTTACCCTTCAAACAAGGTGAAAAGAGGTTTATATAGGGATTCAAATTGCCTGTCAAAAAATGGTGTCCCAATTTAATCTAATCAACCAAATTCAGTCATGTCAACCACTATCATGTACATTTAATTATTTAAAAAAAACATTTACATTTAATATCTGATAGTGGTTGACATGGCTAAATTTGGTTGGTTAGACACAAATTGGGACATCATTTTTTAACAGGCGATTTAAATCCTTTGTATAGGGCTTTGCTCTGACACCGAAGGTTTCTTGTCTTCACCCTATTGGTTGGTTTTGACAGGTGTCGTTATTAGATCGACAAGTGTCAATTTACATGCAAAGCCACCGATGATGGATTTGTGGGTCATGGTTTCTAGGTGTCCCGAGGGATTTGGGACTCCGGAGGGATATTTCGGAGATAGTATGTAACGGTGTTCGAGTTACTTTTCAGTATTTCATAAATATGTCCAACAATAATAAAGAGGATTCAAATCACCTCAAAAAGTGATGTCCAAATTTATATCTAACCAACCAAATTCAGCCATGTAAACCACTATCATGTACATTTAATTATTATTTTTTAAAAAAAAAGTTTACATTTAATACATGATAGTGTACGGATGACATGGCTGAATTTAGTTGGTTAGATACAAATTTAGACATTATTTTTAACAGATGATTTGAATCATAATAAATATATGTCACATTCACACCATTATCAATAACGATAATGGTGCAAGTTACTCGTGGTGAACCCAGGGCCGGCCTTGTTTCTTTGCTAGCGGGGAGGCCGCCTCGGGCCACTTTTTTAAAGGGCACATGTGTACATGATTTCAACATTAGTTCATGGCCCATTTTTTGTTTTATATCATATTATAAAGGGCTCAGATATTTATTATAAATATTAGTAAAAAGCACATATTAAAAAAGTTTAAAAGTTAAAATAAACAAAAGAAAATTGGGCTAGGACAAAAACGGTCCAAATGAAATTTTGATTATGTTTTTTTTTCTTCAGACATATCAGTACCCAAAGTCTAAAGGTCATTTTTTTTGTCTGTATTTCCAGCCACCAACGTCTCTCTCAACTATCTTCTCAAAAAAAAAACGTCTCTCTCAACTCTCTTAGCTCTCATTATATATTATTATTAACTAAATTTTCCTTTTTAATTGTGTTTTATGTAAAATAAGAAAAAATGAGTTATTTAAGGACAACTCTTGGATTAACCTAACGGTTGACATTAAAATGTGTTGATTTTATAATATTTAAAAAAATTAAAAGAAATGGTATATTTGGTAATATGTGAGGTGTACTTACAAAATTTCATCTTTTAAAAAATTGTAATGAGGTGTCATACAAATAGATGTGCACATACGGTTTTTCAGGGGTTTAAATATCGTCACTCTTTTTTTTAATTATATGTATTGATTATATTAAAAAAAATTGTGGGGTACATTTTGTGACAATATCTTATTCCTCATTTAACATATCATAGGGTCAATCTTTTTCCTTTTTTACATTTTCGATCCGGACTCTAAAAATATCGGGGCCGGCCTTGGGTGAACCCACACGCATTGGTCCCATGCACCATGTCAGAATTGGTACATATATTCTAAAATTACAGAGAAATTTAGGGTCTTAATATATACCATCCAATTTGACTTGGCGTATTCATTCGGTATAATAATATTTTAAATATTTAAACATAATAAACGAATTACCGATTTAGAGACAGCGATGGAGGTGATGACGACATTGAAGTTTGATTATTCCACGTGCCTTTCACATGGGTTTATGGGATTTCAAAAGAGATAAATATGAAGTCACAGCCGAATGGACCTGCAGGAGACAATTATAAAAAAAGAAATAATAATAAACATATATATATATATATATATTCGGCATATTTAGATAATAATATAATATATGTTATAGGGAAAGTATCATTCTCCTCCTAACTTTTACTATATTGTTAAGACGATAACAGGTTTTCGTCATATTGGTCGGTCTTCTCCTTAAAATAGAAAGAATATATAATATCCTCATTCTATTACCTTTTCTATCCAAAATGACGTTGACCGTTAAAATGAAACGGGTAATATTATAAAAGCAAATAATTAAAAAAAATAAAAATAAAAAACAATACATTCAGCCAAACCCAACAATATCACCAACATCAACACTACCAAACCATCATCATCATCATCACCAACACCACCACCATTCAACCAAACCCATCATCATCATCAAAACTACCACCAACACCAGATCGAAACCCACCACCATATATTTAGCCAAACCATGCACCAGCATTCATCCAAACCCATCCAAACTTCAACACTATCACCATCATCATCATCATATCACCACCACCACCATTCATCCAAACCCATCATCATCATCAAAACTATCACCACCACCAGATCGAAACCCACCACCAGTGCTGCCGTCGAAACCCACCGCCCAGATCAAAACCACCAAACACCCCCACTATCAAACCACGGCGGCCGAATCAAAGACAAGAGATCGAGATTAAGATCGAAAGAAAGATGATATTGATCGAGAGAGAGAGAGAGATGAGATCGGAGTGGCTAGGGGAGTGGTTACTGTGATTTCGGGGGGCTAGGGTGTGGTGTTTGGGTGGTGGTGTCGGCGGCGACGGTGGCTAGGGATAGGGTTTGTGTTTGAGTTGGAGTTGTGGTGGAGATTGGTGTTGTGGTATTTTTTTTATTGGTGTTTGAGTTGGAGTTGCGGTGGATGTGGCAGATACGAAACAAATCGGTGTTGGAGTTGGAGTTGAGTTGGGTTTGTGTTTGAGTTGGAGTTGGAGTTGTTTGAGATCTGGATTTGAGAGTTGAATGAGAGAGAGATCCAGATGTTCCAAATCTGGCGGTAGAGATCCACCAGATTTAAAAAAAAAAATTTACTTTTTATTTCTAAGATGGTGTTGGAGAAGATGTTCACTTGGTGAATGACTTAATTTTAAAAAAAATTATAAAAAAAATAAGATCTGGTGGAGATCTAGAACTTATTTTTTTAATTTTTTTTAACTTATTTTATTTTTAATTTCTGTTTTTAAATTTAAGTAAAAAATAAAAAAAGAAATATCTCCACCATTCATCTTTGAGATGGATGGTGAAGATCCATTTTTTTGTTTTAAATTTTTTTTTTTTTTTTTTTTAATATATTTTTCATTTAATAAATAACTGGAGGGTTAAATGGTCATTTTTTGATTATTTTTAGGGATAATAAGGTCATTTGATAATGGTCAAACCTTTTTTGGATGGAAAAGATAACAGAAGGGGGATATTATACATTCTTTCCATTTCAGAGGGAAGACCGACCAATATGGCGAAAACATATCCTCATTTTAAAAATATGGCAAAAGTGGGGGGGGGAATGATATTTTCCCTATAATATATATTAAATATATGATATATCAGGATATTTCGGAATATATCCATGTTACTATAAAATCATTTATTTATTTAGTTCCAAATAATTTTTTTGAAAATTTTGATTTGTTTTCTGAATATTTTGACATACATTTTCATAATTTCGAATCCTGATATATCTATGGATACCAATACTACATTTATTTTCATTGTCCAAATTCTAGTGTGAATGCCTTGACTGGGATTGCAACTGGTCTGGTTGTTGGCAGAGAAAATAACCTAGCAATCTAGCATGATACACAGGCATGCATAACAAGTTCACGTGATATAATAATCTAAAGTTCTACTGGAGTTTCTCCTAAAGGTCATCTGCCAACTTAGATTAATGTAAAAAGGTTATCGTAGTATGAATCGTATGATATATAAATAATAATTATATAGTAAGTATATCATCCATTTTTAACAAAATCACTGACTTTAAAATCCCAATCGAAAGATACATTTGACATATATATGAGTTAATTAATTGTTTCTCTGCCAACGCAAAACAAATCCATGCGTTTTTAAGGAATAAATACAATACTAATTAACTTGAGAACTTCTACATATATATATATTTAAAAAAAAAATCCTATAATATTGAAATATCATTACTCTAAATTAGAAACATTTGAATAAGATAAATAATTGTATCATAAAAGTATGATTTGTGCATTGCATATTTGAATTAATGCAGCTCAATTGTGATACACGTGCACCAACAATAAAAAGCAGATTGATTAAAAAATTTATATCAAAAGGTTGGGCGTAATAAAAACATGAAATTTATAAAGTTGGTATTTAAGAAAGCACTTTTGCCAATAAATCCATATATTCCAAATTGATTTCACATGGATTTATAGACAACACCAGAGACAAATCATATCTTGAAGGATATTTTGTAATTAGAGTACCCACATTGGACCAAGCATGATTGTATATGAAACAACTCACATGCTTAAGAAACTGCTCTCTAGACATGTTTAAATCGTGTTTTGGACAAAAAACTAATTAAGTTTGTCGAATAGGATTTGCTGCATTCATTTTCTACATATACACCCATATTTAAACATTAAAGCTTATTTAATACGACCATAAAGTCTTCCATACAATCAGGGCCGGTCCTAACTTTTCAAGGGTTCGGGGTAAAATTCTAAAATAGACCCCTTTTTCATATTAATTCTAAAATTTGAGAGTGAGATCGAAAGAAATCATTCAACGGTGGTCGGAGAGAAAAATAAAAAACCCTAAATCCTTCAGTGATTTTGATGATATACTGAAATATGGACACGGTACGGTACAGCACGGCACGGTACGGTACAGCACGGCATGGTACGGCACGACACAGTATGGCATGAAACGGCACGATACGGTACAACAAAATTGGAACTTTTATAAATTAAAATAAAACAAAATTGGACCCCTAAATTAATATTAAAATCATGTATCTGGAGACTCCAAAAATAACGGTCGCGGGGCAGGCACCCCTAGTGGCTTCACCCAGGGCTGCCACTGCATACAACATGTACAGATCATTCAAGGACCGGTTATCTTTTTGTGAACTACTATGTAAAACCTAATTAAACAAAAAACAACACAAACTTGAAAACATATTTGTTTATACAGAATTGTATCTAAGTTTCTGAGCTATGTGTTTTTTTTTTTGGTTGAACAATTAAAAAAAATTAAGGGTTTCCATTGAACCTACAAGCTCAATGGTGTAGGGGTTTAGTATATACCACTGGACCAATTTAATCCCGTTAAACCGATAAACGTGTTTTATTATAGTCCTTTATAAAGGTATTATTAAAAAAAGTAGCATAAATGCATAATGAAGACCAACAAGAGAGCATTATCATCTACAAGTAGCGTATATAAATTAAATTCACAGAATTGCAGTTTAAATTACAAAGACTTTCAGTTACAAGAACATAACCAACTGCTTTTCTGAGAAGTAAATCCACTGACATCTATGGTGTTGACGTTGGAAACCTATTAGAAAGTCAACGAATTCCACTTCACATTTCAACAAAGAGACGTGGGCCTTTATTATTATTATTATTTGGATCAACCAACTTTATTCCATGTGTCTTCCACTTGGGTAGATTTGTATGCTCAATCAACAACAGAAGACCAACATCTCTAGAAAGACTGTTATCTGAATTCAAGACACATTTGTGGAGAAAATAAATTGGAGGATGACATGGTAGAGCCTGCAAATTCAACATTCATCAAACTTGGTTCAAATAAATTCCCTCTTCCAATTCCCATAGCTTTTTTCAATATATGGACAATAACAACTGACCAACCAACCATTATCAATTTATCATGATCAGCATCAATGAGTCACTGGCTCACATGCACAGCACCTGCGCTGTGGACATGATGTCCAGGTAATAACCACTTATTGTTCACGTGCTCAGCGACCTTGAATGATAGGACTAGCCATGTTAATTAATACTTGAAACAGAACTAGACATACGGAAGAATGTTAATTATTATTATTATTTATTTAATTTTAATGCTGATAATTTTTTTAATTAATATTTATTTTTCTTTTAGTTAATTCTTTAATTTTTAATTTTAATTAATATAAAATTCTCACTCAAACATCCACAGCAATATCTTTTTTATACATATTATATTTTCTAATATTTTTATTTGTAATTAATTAACTGATTTTATATAATTATGTATTATTTCTATAAAGGTAAAAACGACAAATCTTCTCATTTGTGACTAACTAACGGTGGTCAACGTTAGTCAACGGATCAGAGGGTATGTTTGTGTTATTTTAATATTTCCACCGGTTTTAGTGCAATTATACATATAATCGGAGTAAGTTAGTGTTAGTCAAAGGATCAGATAGGTATGTTTGTGTTATTTTGATATTTTCACATGTATTAGTGCAATTATGCATACAATCGGAGTCGGTTAGTATAATTAATCCTAATTAATACTTGAAATAGTACTAATTGAAATATATATATCAGGTCAGACATACCTTAGGATATTATTATGCGGTTTCATTAATTCTCGTTATCGAGTATTAGTTTTAAAAATTTTATACTGTTTCTCGGTAGCGAGAATTAGTAAAACTGTACAATAATATCATCAGGTATACTTGACCTGATAATTTCCGTAAATATATATATATATATATATATATGAAAATTTTCACCTCAGTGAATACTGATAAATACTTATCAGTACGTTGCATGTGAAATATTAGATTCAATTGCTTTGACCCAGTCTATATGCACTTGTCAGTGCTTATCCATCCACATGCAATGCACTGATGATATTTATATCAATGCGCACCGAGGAGAAAATGACTATATATATATATATATATATATATATATATATTGGGTTATCTTCATTAATTAAACAACGGTCTAAGGTTTTTCTTTCATGAAATAAAGACATTTCAATTCAAATTTTGTGATCCGATAATGCAAGTGAATATACTTGTAATTTTATTGCCGCGTTTTGTTATGAAAATGGCATAATACATTAGTCTTTATATGTTCTTACACAGTTACACCCATCAACCAAATGACTTGGCTAAAAAGAAAAAATAGAAATCTATTATATATTGCTCGCAACATTAAGTTTCATATATACGAAGGTTCCAAAGACATATTTTGATTAAGCTTCCGAGCCTCTCCCAAACAACCGTTGTTTTCATTTCCTTCAAAGGGTACCTCACATCTAGTGGTGTAAATATGGGCCGGGTCTAGAGGGTCCGGCACGGCCGGCCTGCCAAGAATGGCGAGTCATGCCTGGCACGGCCCGCAACTGAGGCCGGCCGTGCCAGGCACGGCCACCATTCTTGGCACGTGCCGGGTTAAGGTTTCAGGCAAGGCGTGCCAGGCCCAACTGTTTTTTTTTAAAAACTATAAAAATTGCATTTTGCCCCCTCTTAACGGTTGATGCTTCAAGGTTCATGAAAGCAGTCCAACCATTGTTTACGGTAGTCTCTCGAAACATAATCAAGAATGATATTTTAAAAATATACGATTACGAGAGGTCTAAGAAAATGCAGTTAATGGAGAGGAATGATAGCAGAATTGCTATTACAACTGACATGTGGATTAGCAATCAAAAAAAGGGATTCATGGCTGTCACAGGACATTTCATAAATGAATCCTGGAAATTGCAAAGTCGAATAATGAGGTAATATTTTGGTTTTTATAGTTTATGCTTTTATACTGATGTCTTTATTAATATTATTGTTATTCTTTTTTTTAAATGGACCTGATGCCTTCTTTTTTCTTAGTGCAATTGATATTGTTTAAAGTAGTTTGTTTGTTAATAGTTAATTTACACATTATACAACAACTCGAAAAATATATATTTACGTTATAATATGGTTTTTTGTCATGTTACGCTAGGTTCATTTATGTGTCATGCCCACATACTTCTGAGATACTCGCTAAAGCATTGATGGATTGTATATTAGATTGAAATGCTGATCGAAAACTTTCTACTATAACAGTAGACAATTGTACCACCAATAATGCTATGATTAGGATTTTATTAGATAAGATTTCTGGTGGTTCACTTTTGTTGGGTGGAAATTTTTTTCATATGCGTTGTTGTGCTCATATATTGAATTTGATTGTGAAAGAAGGATTGGATGTGATTGTTGGCAGTGTTGAAAAAATTCGTGATAATGTTATTTTCGGGTCAGCCTCACCTAAAAGAGAGGAAAAAAATTTTGAAGCCACTCGTCAATTAAATATTCATATTGGTAAAAAGTTATCTCTTGACTGCAAAACTAGGTGGAATTCTACTTATTTGATGCTTAATAGTGCCCTAATATATAAAAATGTATTTGCTTGTTTAAAACAACGAGAACCACAGTATAATTGTTTTCCTAGTGAAGAAGATTGGGAAGTGGCGAAAGAGATTTGTGATAGATTAGAGTTATTTTTTGAAATAACTGAGTTGTTTTCAGGAACCAAATATCCTACAGCAAACCTTTATTTTCCAAAGATTTGTGAAATTAGGTTTTCAATTTATGAGTGGAAGAATTCTATGTGTGATGAAATACAGATTATGGCTTCAAGTATGATAACCAAATTTGAGCAGTATTGGGATGTAATTCATGGAATAATGGCTGTTGCGACTATTTTAGATCCAAGATATAAGATGAAATTGATTGAATATTATTTCCCAATTATTTATGGTGATGGTGCTTACACAAAAATTGAAAAAATTCAGAAGATATGTGATGATTTGGTGGGGCAATATCGATCGACATCTAAACTTAGTGAAGAAGTTCATCATTTTCCTACTAATTCATCATCTTCTTAAGCAAGGGAGGTGCGTTTGGGAAAGGTAAATCATATTGCAAATTTTGATGCATTTGTCTCTAATGTCACTAGTACTGCATCCATTAAATCAAACTTTGATTATTATTTGAAGGAGCCTCCCATACCTAGAGATGAAGATTTTAATATGTTAAATTGGTGGAAGGCGAATGCAAGTAAGTATCCTATATATTTTGCATGCTATTGCTAGAGATGTTCTAGCCATTCCTGTGTCAACGGTGGCATCTGAGTCTACTTTTAGTACTAGTGGTAGATTTGTGAGTCCACATCGTAGCCGACTTCATCCAAAGACATTAGAGGCTTTGATGTGCGCTCAAGATTGGTTATGGACTAAGTTCAATGGTATGAATTAAATTTATTCTTTTTATTATATTTATTTATTACTAAATAACTAATAATTTTAAATTAATTAATTTTTTCTTTTTTATCTTATGATTAGCTTCATGTTCTTCTACTACAACCGAGTGTTCCACATGTCTTGAAGAACCAGATTTTAATGAGGTAAAATAAATCATGCATATTAAATCAAATTAAATAATTGTTATTCAAATCAGATTGAATACATTTTTTTTGTTGGTTTGGAATGTTGCAGGAACCATGTGAGTGGGTGTCAACATCTTAAGGAGATGCTAAATGGAGTTGATCATTACGAAGAGAGAATAGAGAAATAAAGGCAACTATTAGATTATTAGCATTATGAATTTCGAACATTTTGATTTCATACTTTATGTTTATGTTTGAAAATGATTGAATTTTATGAGATGTTTTTTAATAGTTTCTTGGAATTATTTATTACTTTATTTTTATATCATATTCAATGGTTATATATTTGTTATTTTAATAAAAAAATATATATATAAATGGGGTTAATGGGTGAGGATGGGGAAAGCACTCCCCGTTGTACCCCGCCTCGCCCCAACCCGCTCCATCTATGGTGGGGTTTTATGAGGGGATGGGTTTTTTAAAAATAAATGGGGTGGGGTGTGGGGAAGGCCACCCCGCCCCGAACCCGCCTCATTGCCATTCCTAATTTCATTTATATCCAAAAAGTCTCAGAATTACCAAGAGTCTCGAAATTGACCAGAAGTCTCGGAACATTTCATTTTTGCCCAGAAAGTCTTAAAAATTACCAAAAGTCTCGGAAATACCTGAAAAGTCTCAGAATAATTGAAACGTCTCAGAAATTACCTGAAAAGTCTTAGAAATACTTGAAAAGTCTCAAAAATTACCTGAAAAGTCTTGAAAATTATCTGAAAAAGTCTTGAAAAATACATTAAAAGTCTCATAAAAATATGAAAAGAATCGAAAAATACATGAAAATTCTCAGAAAAATATAAAAAGTCTCAAAGTACATGTAAAGTCTCGAAAAAAAATAAAATTTTCCAAATTTTTTTCCATCTTCTTCTTCATCGACCTCCAATGGAGATCAATTTTGACCTCCATTAAAGGTCGATTTTGACCTCCACGAAGGTCGAACAGACTTCCAACGAAGGTCGAACATACTTCCAAACGAAGGTCGAACGACTTCAACCTCCACTGGAGCTCGATTTCGACTCTCATTGGAGGTCGATTTCGACCCCCATTTCGACCTCCAATGGAGGTCTGTTAAATAGACCTCTATGAAGAAGATGAAAGAATAAAATCAAAAAAAAAAACTGAAAAGTAAATAAAAAAATAGAGTAAAGTAAGGGTTTTTTAAAGTGGTGTTAGTTTTGAAACTTCAACTTAAAAAGGTGCACAAAAACCCCTATTTTCTCGAGTAGAGTATGTGTGTTCTCCTATCCTTGGACAAATTAAACTGGCACAGAATGTGAATTGGGCTTGGTTCCATATCAAGTGAGAAGGCTTTTGTTTTTTCTTTGTAATTAGTTGAATAAGGTTGGAGAATGCTTTTTAATACTCCTTGAAATCAAGTGAGAAGGCTTTTTTTTTTCTTTGTAATTAGTTGAATAAGGTTGGAGAATGCGTTTTAATACTCCTTGAAGAAACATTTTCAAATTCAACCAGTGAGAAGGTTTCTGCTTGAAAGGAAAGGAGAGTCTTCTCCTTTGTTTTTTCTTATCATGTTATAATTTATTAATTTATGGATTTATAAATAAATTTAGAGAAAGGATATATTTGGTAAAATGTGGAGTGCACTTACAAATTATAATATTTTAAAATTTTAATGTGGGTGTACATATAAAACGGGGTGCAAATACGATTTTAGAGGAGCGTAAATATCGCCACTTTTGTTTTACAACATATCTTGGATGTTCACAACTCAATAATCATCTTTATACACCCTCAAAATTACAAAAATAACCGTATTTCATTTCACATTAACTGATCTCTTTAAATTATTGTTTTTTTCTTTTGATCTTTAGTCTTTTTAATATTCTTTGATTTCTTTAATCTCTTGTTTCTCATACTGAATCTCAATCTAAAAGTTAATAAAGTTTTCGAATTAATGCAATTCCAACATCATCTAAGGGTGTTTGTTTCACCACGTTTATTTGGTAATGAGAAAAGACATACGTTGACGTTGTCTTTGCTTTGACAAGTTTCTATCAATAAAGTGGCTTGCTCTTCCACTTTTTTTTCTCTCTGGTCAATTACTGTAGAAAAACTGAGAATTGGGAAAAGATAACACAAGAATAATTTTTCCCTCTGATGAGTTTATATTGTTTGGATATAAAAGTGATTTTGTTATATATTATTTTAAGAAAAAGTGGATGTATGGAGACATTTTATGGGCGGCAATTAATAGTCACCTTTTTTTAATTTCTTGCTCAATTGGCCACATATTATTATTATTATTATTATTATTTGCAAAATTGACCAAATATAACTATTAAAAATTGTTTTCAACTTATTTTGAACTCAATTTTTAATAGTTGTAATGTTATTATTATTATTATAACTATTTGCAAAATTGACCAAATACAAGTTATACAACTATTAAAAATTGCTTTCAACATATATTGATTGTTTTTCATGTATTTAATCATACGAAATATTCAATGTCCAAAGTACACCCATATGAAAACACACTAATCTCACACAGTCACACCCACCTCAACCTCAACGGGAAACACACAACCCTAGAGAGAGATTAGAAAGAAGAAGAGAAAGAAAGGAGGGACACCGGTGACGGGAAGGAGTGATCAACATTGGAGAAGAAGAAGATTCGTTCCGGTCGAAGAAGATTGAGAGAGAGAAGCCGCGGAATCATCGACAGAGATAAAGTAGAGGCGCCGGAGAAAAAGGAATATCGAAGAAGATGAATTGTCATCGGGAAACGACAGTTCGGCACCGGAGTAGATTTGGAGAGAGAGAGAGGGTTAGTCTATTTCACATTGGGCCGAAGCCCAAACCCAACGTATATTAAATCATTGAAATAGGCCTTTCTGAAGAAAAAAAAGTTGATCGCATTTCATTTTGTATTGGGTTTGGGCCCAACATGAAATAAATCAGTGAAATAAACCCTATTTTATTTCACGTTGAACCAATTTGAAATAGGGGTGGATATTTTCTCCCAATCCGTAGTTATTAATGTAATTGTTTGGTTATGGGATGAAATGAAATTTTCAAAAAAAAAAAACATGAGAAACAACATTCCAAAAAATATATGAAAAACAATACTTGTGGTTAAGAACAATAATTAAACATTTTAAAGGACAATTTTTACAATTTCCTCTTATTATTATTGTCATTTTAATCGTTCTCATAAAAGAGACTTTCTAACTAGTATATGCTCTAGGTTTAGAGGTTGATAAGATGTGATTAAGGGATTGCTAACATTTCCAATCGGCCAAAAGAACAATAGTTTTACATATTTAGTTCAGCATGAGTCTCATGTAATTGATTACATTATTTGTGTTGATCAGCACACTAAAGCATCTCTCCCAAAGAATGAATATACTTTAGTCCTTGCAGCCTATTCCTAACATAATACCAAATTTTTTATATAGTCTGGCAATGTCAAGAAAGCCATATTCGGTTTAATTAATCATCAGATCAAATGTCTAGCATATCACTCAAGGAGTTCTAAACTATAACCCCACAGGTTAAATGGATTAAGTGAACAATACATTTCCTTGGAAGCTAATTGTGCATCCTTTATTGAAGAAACAATATCCTCGCTTAACTAAAGCGTACATTAGCCACAAGTTACCAGAACGTAAACCTTCAATCAACATGAATCGTTAAAGATACTAGATTTGTAAATTTCTACAATTTGTATGAATAGCCAGCGGCTAACCCTATTTTTTCCTGTTGGATATATCAGTCCATTTACTTGGGTTTGTCTTGATCAAGAGATGCCTAGGATCAGCAATTCGGCATACTCGCATAGACAAGGTAATTCCATTGAATTACCAAGAACAATGCAATAATAACCTTACTTTACCATTACAGTAAACAAAAACAAGAACATCAAACTCGACTAATCAACATTTGCATGTTTTCACAACACAAAATTGCTAACAAACTGAAATTAAATAAAGATTTCAAAATGAAGGCAGCAAGGGCAATAATCTGCATAGAAAGAAGATGATTACCGCATCTACTGCAACTACTGGCAGAGCTTCTCAACTGCTGTCACAATCTGTGCAGGCTGAACCACAGTCCATTCTTCCAATGTCCCGGCATATGGAGTTGGCACATCTTGAGAAGACAAGCATACAATAGGAGCATCCAAGTAATCATGGAAATTCTCGGTGATTGCTGCGGTTAAACTAGCACCAATTCCACCAGTCCGCATGCATTCCTCCACAATCAGCACACGGTGAGTCTTTTTAATTGAATTTCCAATGGTGTGAAGATCAAATGGTTTCAACGACCTGATGTCAATAACTTCAGGATCATACCCCTTGTTCACCAAAGTTTTGGCAGCCTGCATCACATGATACCTCATTCGGGAATAAGTTAAAATAGTGACATGCTCCCCAGGTCTAACCATCTCAGCTTCCTCAAGATTACAAATATATTCTTCATCAGGGATCTTCTCCTTGAGGTTATACAGCAAAACGTGCTCGAAAAGTATCACCGGGTTCTCACTTCGGATTGCAGCTTTCATTAAGCCCTTGGCATTATAGGGGGTTGAGCATGCTACCATTTGAATTCCCGGGATTGATTGAAAATATGACTCAAGACGTTGAGAGTGCTCAGCTCCAAGTTGACGACCAACTCCACCAGGTCCACGAATAACTATAGGTATGGTAAACTGCCCACCAGATGTATAGTGGAGCATGCCACAGTTGTTGGAGATCTGGTTGAAGGCTAGAAGTAAGAACCCCATGTTCATACCCTCAACAATGGGCCTCAGGCCAGTCATGGCAGCCCCAATACCCATACCAGTGAAGGAGTTCTCAGCAATAGGAGTGTCCAGAACCCTGAGATCCCCATACTTGTCAGCCAGACCTCTGGTCACTTTGTACGAGCCTCCATAGTGACCCACATCTTCACCCATGACACATACGTGTGGATCTCTGTCCATCTCTTCTTCCAAGCCTTCTCGTAGAGCTTCAAAGAGTAAAAGTTCATGCCTAAGAAAAGAACAGAAATTAATTTAACTTCATGAACTGATATCATCGAAACCATTGCACTGGCACAGATTAATAGAAGATACTAGCTATAACAGATGCTCTCAGTATAAATTCCTGTTAGTCAATATAATATCATTCAAATCATTTTAGTTATTAACTAGAGATAACTGCAGAGATATATTGCATGAACTGGCACAGATTAATAGAAGATAATGGCTATAACAGATGCTCTCAATATAAATTGCTTTTAGTCAATATAATATCGTTCAAATCATTTTAGTTATTAACTAGATTATTGGCATGTACATTTTATCCAGCAGAGCTGTTACTATATACAGATAACTCTGAATAAATGTCAAAATAAAGGTACACACAGAACATATTTTAACAAAATCATGTGAAACACCAGTCATAAGTTAAGGCCATCAATACTCTGCATTAAATGGGAAAGATTTATTGACTAAGCAATATTTCATGATTAACAGATAAATTTCCATTGCTCTATTAGTAGAATACAATATAATGCAAGAACTTTCACAATCTTATAACATTATTTTTTTATCAGAACAATCGTATGACATTTTATCTCTTAGTCTGTTAAAAGTTTTGTTCTTTATTGATGATAGTCATGTACCTACCATTTTTCATCACTGCATCACATAAGTTTGAGGTCTATAGACACATTCTCCCACAATTCAATAAAAAAATATATGACAAATTCCGTCATCACGGATTAATGAAAGAACTAAATTTATCTTGGTTTGTGCATAATAATGAAGAAAATTGAACGGAAATCATTAAAAGAACGTTTAGCATATACATTGAAAAAACATGAAGTTTAACATTTACTTTCCAAAAGAAACTCAGGTCTAAATAACTTAGAAATCGTAAAAAGTATTCAAATCACTAGAAACTATATTGATAAAAGAGCTAATATTAAATTAAAATAGGCTATGTGAGAGGTAAAAACATACCAAGAAATACTACTCAATCCAATCCAAAATGATGTGGCCTTTACAAGAAGTTTGTCATATCATTTAGGATGAGTTTTTCAGAAAAAAATTCGGGTTCCGTAATATTATATACCAAGATATAAAAAGATGCAGTACTTATGAAAAGAGGGTAAGCTCCATTACAATGTAAATGATTTGTTATTACTCAACATTTGGTGAGGTCAATATCATTTCGAAGAATCTTATATACAATCCAGGATCCATAAAAATAACTTGCAAGTAGAAATAGAAGCTAATTCGAAGCATGAACCAGTGACTAAAACAATTACAGAATTAGAACAGAAAATTACCCTGCTTTCGTGGAAGCCGCAGAATTGTCAGCTTTCGTCTGCAAAAAAAAAAAAAAAAAGAACACAAAAAGCAAATTCAGAAACAATACCAACAACAAAATAAAATTTAAAAAACATAGATAGAAAGAAAGAAAAGGAGAAGAGTATAACTGCAACTGCATTGGTGATCACTTGTTGAGCCCTGTGAGCTCTAGAGTTTGAAGCAAAATTCACGCTTCCATCAGATCTGACCACGAAGAAACTCGCTTTCCTTCCTAAATCAACAATCAATTCGTTATTTCAATAGTGAAATGATTTCGAAATTGAAGCAAAAAAAAAACGGTAAAACGGCAGCAGACCTGAAAGAGATCTGCGAGAAGAGTAGTGAAGCTTGTTGGAATCGAAGCAATTGGACGGTGACAAAGCCGTAGCAGCTCCCAATCCCTGGAAAATCGCGGCCATTGGATTTGCAGAAGAACGAGCGATTGTTTTTTTTTTTTTTTTTTTGTAAGAATGAGAGAGAAGAGAAAGTGAATTGATTTGAATTTATATGAGAAAGAAGAAGAATGGGCGGAGAAATAGAGGTGTGGGAAGCTTGTGTTGTGTTTTGTTTGTTTACTGGTTTATGTTGCTCTCTAAGAGTTGGGCGATTTAATTGAAGCCCCCCTTTATTTTTATTTTTTTATAAATAGTTAGAGCTACCACATGTTAACAGCCCCCACCTCCAACATAGTTTCTATCGCCGTTCTCTTTCCTTTGCGTCACGGTGTAATACTACGGATCTAACTTGACAAATACGTTAAACCAGTTTTGTTCAGTGATATACCTTCATACCTACATAATGAGATTGTGAGATATTCTCGTACCTCATTACCTCAACTAGTGAGGTTCTAATTAATAAATTAATTCATGTTAATAATAATTTATTTCATTTGATGAATTAAATTGACAATTCACTTGTTGGAATATAAATTGAGATGTCTTACATGTTTAAATCCTAAATTTGTATTTTAAAATTTTATTTTCTAACTTTTGGGCATCATTTCGATTGACTAATAAGTGAAATAATAAAACTGAAATTTAAAAAAAAATTGAAAAATAAATATGAATAATTAAAATTATTACATATGTTATATTTTATACTTTTGAAATATCACATATGGTGATGGAGAATTGCTATATTAAATGAACACTCTTACCATTGAGACACATTAAACGGTTGTCGATATAGATTAATTTTACTTGCCACGAGGCCCAAGAATAAGTTGAATAAAACTAAAACATGGTTAATTATATAATTTGATCGAGGTAAAAAATGTGTTTTGGTTCAAATTGAAATCTACATATTATTGTTGTGATTTATTCTTTTATTTTGCAATTTTTTTGTTGATTGATCGAAAGCATTAACATCAAAGATACGGAGGGTGAATCAATATGTTCGTTGACGTGAACATTTTAGTAGTTGAATTACAAGATTGCGCTTATTAGGAGATGGTTGATTGTTTAAAGAAGAAGAAAAAAGTGAGATTAGGGTACAAGATCGTTGGTGACCAACCTTAACCAACCAACTGTAACAAGCAACTGTTAATTTTTACTAGGTTACAAATGTTACAAATGGGGCTATAATAGTATCTATCTCGCTCGTCTATTGAGTACCAACTGCCACCTATCTATATATATTACTATCTACCCATAATTTAAAAATGGTACATTGTCAAATAGTAGGGATTATTTTGGTCAAATTCAAATAGTAAAATAAGATATTTTACAAAACCATGAGATTATTATGGGGTTTGATCATCAAATTGAAAGCGGTTTTGTTAATTAGTTTAGTTCATGTTTCTTTACCTTCAATTGAGACATTTCGATTTTATTTAAAAATCAAATTGAAAGGTTGTCTGGAAATTCATTTTTACGTAGAATTTATGAGTTTTAATTTCAGGATAAGGATTTTTGAAGCTTTTCATGTCTAAACTTCAACCCCAGCTCTTTACCACAAATGTGGTGGAGAGTGGAGACGGAGAAATGGAGACCGATGGATTCATTAGCAGTCGTTGGAGAAATTCTTGTCTGATATTTGCTGACCTTAATTGATAGCTGACCGCCTAGGGACGAAGAGGTTCGTCCGACAGCTAGAAAAGACTTTCAATGCCAGAGTTGGCAACAATTTCATTTAATCTTGCCTACAATTTCTCTATGACCTTTCCATTACAAAAGTGACAAATTGCAAATAATAGAAAGGCCTTGCAATCATGGTGCCTTGCTATACTTAGATTAAACTCCGACATGATGATAATGCCTCCGGTGCAATCTTATTAGGATGAAAATTTGTACAAAACTGTTGAAATGAAAATTGAACATAATTGTTCCTCAATGTCACCAAAATCTGTTTCAAAAATTTTTATGGACCGTAAGATGCAAGAATAATTAAGAAATTGTATTAGGGCAAGGCTGATTAGTATATGATTTGGTCGTGAGCGAATGAACTCGTTGCTTCTAGCAGTCAAAATTTGTATTAATTGTGATTGGAGAAAAACAAAACTCAATCGCTTCCACCAAATTTGAAATTTCAGGTGCCTATCAATTGAAAACATTCAGAATTACACTTTCATTGATACAGAATGAAGCCCCAACTGAACTATATCTTATGCTAGTGCAGATGCTGCTGATGGGATGTAAGACTCTAGCATCAATTGTGCTTTGGAAGGTGAATTGATCTCAACAATCAAGTATGTAAACTTCCATTGCTTGTCTTCCTGGTCTTTGAACATCTCCGTGAAAACTTTTCCAGCTCCATGAGGCCCACGAATGTAGAAATTAATCTACATTCAATCATTCACTACATATATACGAATGAACAACTTTATATTGAAATCATTCGTTGGAGGAAACTATAGTCCATCGTTTTTTGAAATGAGAATATTAGTTTCGAATATTTGAGAAATGAGAAATGATAACATTTAAACGTGTATAGTTTGTTTATATTATTTATGTTTCCTTGTTGGGGTTGACTGTATGCAGGGATGGTGCTGACAATTATCCATCGGTTTCATGAACAAACTTAAAATATTGTCATCTGGTAGGAGGGAGTTACCTCAACGTGCTCTATGCCAAATTCATCGGTAAATACCCTATTGGGAATAAGTTGACGAGCAGCACGATTTCTACTTTCCTGACCGTAGCCAGTAATATGGGATCCAATCCTACACTCTTACCTGATACAAAGCAAAGTCAATCATTGTGAACCCTCCAATGCCTTTGACAATGGATATAAACATAGAAGCTTTAAGTACTATTCATTACTTCACACTCAAAATAGAATGCAGACGTTTATGAATGATAAACAGTACAACATCATTTAGTTTATAAATAACAAATCATCATTTACATGTTTGCGTTCATTCCGGAAAATATTTGTATAAACAAAAGCCTTTGGAACCCCTCTAGTTTTTTTTTTTTTTTTTTTTTTTGTATTATTGCTAAACTGTAGCAACATGTAGTAACTGAATATATAGGTGTATCCCCCAGTGTTTTAGAAAGTGGCTGCAGCAAAAAGATATAGTAAATTTGACAAACCTGACCATCATCTTGAATCCTTTTCAGAGCCTTGTTAAAAACTTTATACCTAAAAACAGACAATAATATAAATCAGGGAGGATTGACAAAAGTTTTAAAGATTACAATTAAGTAAATCTACCTCACAACATAATTCAACAAGAAATCTCTTACAATTTTGGTTCAAATATGAGCTCTTTGAAAACAGTATATGCTGCAGCACCGACAACCCCAAGCCCTGCAAGAATTATAAGACTGTAGGAAGCACCCTCTGCAAATGTCACTGGCTTCTGAGGGATATTGTATGTAATATCGTCAAAAGGATCCTCAACAGTAGATACGTCTTTTTTGGGCCGTAAGAGCAGTAGAGGATAAGTCAACGGAGAGCACTATCCTATTTTCTGTGTGCAAGATCTGACTATTAGGTATTTTAAACAGAATGAAGATTTTGACTCTTGATAGTAAAGCATTATGTTCAATAACAATATACAATTAGAACTGTCCATTCTTGATCGTCCCTTAGCTCTGTTTACATTCCAAATACAATGTAATAGGATGAGTTGCTCTTTAAGTTTTTCTTTGAAGTACGATGTTTAGAATACAAACTTCGGTCAGGAACCTCTCAGACTGGGATTAATGACAGGAAAGAGTCTTAAACTCCACTTTTTTCTGTTTCATTTACTAACAGATTAAAATTCCAGACCAAGCACATTTAACAGCTGGTGATGGCAATACCAACAAAATGCCAAAAGATTAGCAAACAAACACAAGAAGATAGACCGCAGACACATAAGGTCAAAACTTCAGTTCACATCCAAACCTCAGAAGATGTTTCTGTCGGCTGCTTGGAAGCTCTTGATGCAAATGACCGAGCAGAACAATGTGTTATGGGGTTTGCTCCATGCTTCTCTATGAGATGAAGCGGTGACCGACAGCTAACTATGTATCCCCTAGTACATTGACGTCTAAAAAGAGCAGATACTCCAGTGAAACACATCATCAAAAATCAAAATATAATCCACAAAAGGAAATGAAAATTAATTGACAAACATATTCATATTTTCTCTCCTCCGCCTCACTAACAGTGGATTTGCATGTCTGTTAGTGAATGTGAATATGAACTTTGTGTATCACTTATTTAAATTTAATTTTAAACTGTCATATATCTGGTTAACAAATGTGTGAGAAAGGCTGGTAGCCATCACATAGCTATTGACTCTGAGAGCAAGCCAGTCAAAATTCTATAGAAGCTAAATGCCCAATGATTCATTCCTTCAAAGGCATCCCCTCAGTCAATTATTTTGTTTCTCCTACTACGCCATGACAAGACAGCAAATGCACAGGACAGAAACAAGTACATGTTTTTCACAAAAGTAGTATGCTCAAGCATAATGGTCATATAAAAATCCAATTGTTAAGAGGACAAACTGTTGATGATGCTTACAAAAATAGACACCTACAGAACAAGAGAAGAAATCTGTTTTGTTTTTTCTTTTTTTTATCAGAAAGCAAGAAGATGGCACTAATTATTAAGCAATGAGACTATAAATTTTTCTCTCGTTTTTATTTACAAGAACGCTGAAATTTTATTGGAAACCCATGAACAGGGTCGAGGGACCTGGTTTCCAGAGAGAGAAAACCAAAATGTGAGACCAAGTCAACCAGAAAAGATAATGGAATAAATAATATTGCAGAGCCCCAAACACTGGCTTCTCAACACCATGAAAACACAGCACAAAGGAGTCCTACATGCAAAAATCTAATAAAAAATTCCCATATTTTCCCTCTTTAAATGGTAAAAAGCTACCACCATTTAACACACAAATCCAACGCACCATTTCCTTGCACTAACCTATTTAAGATGGCTGTTATCCTCATAGAAGAGTTTAAATCAAAATAAGTCAACAGATATAATTAGGGTAAGTGGGTAACAATCACTTATCAAAAGCTCCAAGTACCTCCTGCAGCATAAGTTGAAGAAAAAAATCAGTCTGCAGCAATATGCTATAAAATAAAAAGGGGGTGAAAAAGAAGTGATTGTCTCACCTTTGTCTTCTGATTGGAATCAACACTAGGTAGTCTTGTAATATCTGACCTCAATACCATGGCCAACTGCATTATCATCAGAAAGTAACTTAATAGCAAATACAGATACAACATTAATCAATAAACTTAGCAAGTAATTATATCAAAAGAAATAGTCATCCTAATCTTCCCATCATTTTCTCATAAGGACAAATTAAAATTCTTAACATGGATTTTACAAGTCATTAGGATATGGAAAGTAAGCAGCAATACAAGTTCATGTTCCACAAAGAGGACTCAAAAATTAAAGTGAGGTAAGTCATGGCCATTAATAGAAGTAAATGGAATCGTTAATTGTTTTGTTGGAATTTTGAATTCCAACAAAATTTCCTTCTACTACAGAACAGTGGGAAAAAGTAAGTACGAGCAAAATGGGCTACATGATGTTCTTTGACTCGTTTTTACATGTATTGCGAGCGTTATTTAAGCTAGTATGGGTATAATTTTTTTAATATCCACGACCCAGATAAATCAGGGTCCTTGCACGATCATAATTTTTACTGCATTATTATAATTCTATTCAATGCAACCTACAGGGGACTCAACACCCGTATCGTTTGAAATAAAACCTAATATTTTTAGCATCGGCAACATTAAGCATTGAAATCATATTCATCTTCAATTCTTCCTAAAACACCCATCACAAAAAATCTCGCGGGAAGTTATAATTCGTAACCAATCAGAATCAAATAAAAATACGATATAATTCAACCGAACACGAGATAAGCAAAAACTTTTGAGTTAAATATTATGAAGAGAAGAGCGCGGCGGAACCTTGGATTCGGTGAAGTGAGAATTTTTTCGGATCTCGGCGGCGATGGTGGAGCGGAGCTGGAACTTGGAGACGACGTCGTGTAGGTTGTGGACTTCCACCGTAGCAGCGTGAATCGATCGGCGCGAAGACCTGAAGAGATCGAAAACGCGGCTCCGAGCCTCCTCTAAGCTCACCGAGTTGGGCGGCAGCTTTACGCTTCGGAGTCTGAAGGCCATTATCAGGGAGCGCTTCTGGTTGGATGCTAGCTTCTCTTGTTTTCCTTCCTCTGTTTAATGTACCAGTTATCTTTCAAAAAAAAAAAAAACCCTAAACCTCTGTTATTTCAGCAGTCTCCTGAATCGAGTCCAGAGAGAGAGAGAGAGAGAGAGAGAGAAGGAGGAGATTGTATCGTGGGGTAGATATGAAAATAATTGTTTTTTTGTTACGCGTAACAGAATTATGGTAGAAAAAAATATACTGTTATAATTTTATTTTGAATAAATTGCATTAATTTCTCGGACTTTGGGGGAGTTTATTTGAGTGGGATTTCGTTAGATAATTTTAAGATGTAAGGATTTTAGATTGCAATTGGTACGCAGGATAGAACAAGACAATATGAGATAGTTTATTTTTATCCTACGTTTGTTACGATCTTGGTATGGGATAAAACGGGGCAAGGTGGGACAAAAAAAAAACTGTCTCACCTCAGACCTGGAACTATTTGTCCCTTGACATGGGACAAACGTCAAAAAGACCATTTGCTCTTCAAATCTTTAAACAATTACAATCATGTTCAATATTATATAAATATATATATATTATAATTACATATATAATATATTAAATATATTATTATATATTTAATAACATATATCCTATATATAATAATATTTAATATATCATATATATATTATACTCTTTATTATATTATATACTATTATATATAATAATATATATTATACTTTTTATTATATCATAATTTATATAATATATATATTATAATAATATATAAAAATTATTTATATATGTATTATAAGATACATATATAATATATATATATATCTTATAATATATCATATATATTATATATAATATAACATATTGTATAATAATATTAAATAATTATAATATATTTCAATTACAATATTATTATTTGTGTTAATATTAATATAATAATATTGTAATTGAAAACAAAAAGTCATTTGAACTTCTTGTTTTTGTTAAATATTATAATATATTTCAATTACAATATTTATTTAATATTATTAAATATGATATATAAAAATATGTATTTAATAAAATTAAATAAATACGGACTTGTCATGTCTCATATGTCACTATTACGTGGTAACAAATATTAGACAGAATAAGTAGGGCACTCTGGTTATTTAAACATCTTGTCTCGTCCTGTCTCAGCCATACTAAACGCATAACATTACAGTCTAGAGTTATGTCTCAGACATTCCAAATACAACATGGAACATCTGTCCAGTCCAGTCCAGTTCAGTCTCGTCTCGTCCAGTCTCGTCTAAGTACCAAACGCACCCTTATGGATTTGTAAGACTTTAAAGGATATTATGATTATATGGACTAGACTTTTAGGATTCTGAAAGACTCTTTGAACTTTATTTATAAACTATTATGATTATCTAGATTTTATTTCAAAACTTTTTGGACTTTTGTGACTTCTTTAAATATTGGTCCTATAAATTTGCTAGCTAACACACATTCTTGAGTTAAAAAACTCAAACTAGGTAGATGGTCTGAGCTGAGAAAACCCAAACAATATGTACATTTTTAGAACATGCATCAACATACAATGAAATTGCACATAAACAAATACAATTATAGTATGAATCATAGCCATCAACACATTCGAAATTCTAAAAAAAAAAAACACACACACACACACACACACACACAAAATTGCTAGAACTTGTAATCCTTTGGTCTAATATCTTTCTCTCCACGTATAGTTAGCTATGCTAAGTCTCCATGCATTTTCTTCCTCTCTCTGTTGCTCCTGGGTTTGTGAAACTAGTTCTTCAAGTTCCTCTTCAACAATTAGTGATGATGACGATGCAGATTCTTCTTCAATAGGGTCTATATTCAGCTCGCTTAAAGATCCATTTGCATCACACAGCCCATTTTTCATAGCTTCAGCTAACAACCCCAACAACAAGTTGCTATCATCCATGGTCCACTGTTGATAGGTATCCGTTTTTCCCTTTCCTTTGCCATTTCTATTTTGTGAATCCCCAATTTCCATCTCAACTATTACTAAAATAAACAAAATCTAAAACAGCTAAATTATCTATGCAAGTAACCATATCATATAAAAAAGCAGGCGATACCAATCTAATTGAGTCCTCCCACTTCTAGCTAGCTATCTAACATCTATAGTTTACTTTGTTTAAACTTTATTAATAAAGTTAACATGAAAAACAAATCTCATTATTTTCAGATGACAGATCACAATCAATCTCTATATCATAAAGAAATTCCACCAAAAACTCATAACAAATAAAATATCATTTATGCAAACTTTATTAATAAAGTTATTTCCACCATTGATACAATTCAGTTTTTAGACAACTTAATGATATAGAAATATTATTTCTTTAACATATTTACATTTACATATCATTTCATCACACAAGAATGCAAGATCATTCGTATCAACAACATTTTGTAGTTTGCTTTGTTTACTTTATTATTAATAAAGTTATTTCCACCATTATATAAATTAACTAATGAATACCCAATGCTTTTTTCAAAGACAACTTGATCATATATCATTTCTTTAATATGAAAAACAAATCTCACAATTCACAGATGACAGATCAAAATCATTCTCTACCTGATAAAGAAATCTCACCCAAAAACCCACAACAAATAAAATATCATTGATACAAACTTTATTAATAAAATTATTTCCACCATTGATACAATGCGGTTTTTAGACAACGTGATAATTTATAAATATCATTTATTTAACATATTTACATTTACATATCATTTCATCACACAAAAATGCAAGATCATTCGTATCAACAACATTTTACAGTTTGTTTTGTTTACATTATTATCCAATAAAAAACGTTAAAGAAAAGTAAGAAAAACATGAAAACAAGAAAGATCTGAAGGAAAACATAACAAATCACAAATCACAATTATTCTCTTCATAAAAAAAAACCCCACAAATCACAGATCACAGTCGCTCTAGAAACAAGGAAATCCCACCAATAAAACCCACAACAAATATACAATAAAAAAGTTAAAGAATCATTTTCTGCATAACAAGAATCATTTCATCACACAAAAATGCAAGATCATTCGTAAGAACAACATAAAAAAAAGGAAAATCAGAAGGAAAACATAACAAATCATATATCATAATCATTTTCTGCATCAAAACAAACCCCACAATTCACATATCACAATCATTCTCTAAGCAAAGAAATCCCACCAAAAACCTACAACAAATATACAATAACAAAGTTAAAGAAAAACAAGAACAACATGAAAACAAGCAAGATCAGAAGGAAATCATAATAAATCAACATATCACAATCATTCTCTGCATAAAAACAAACTCCACAATTCAAAGATCACAATCAATCTGTAGAAGAAGAAATCACACCAAAAATCCACCACAAATATATAATAAAAAAGTTAAAGAAAAGCAAGAACAACATGAAAACGGGTAGAAGACTGAAGAAAAAGATGAAGAAGAAGATAACATTACGATGAGAATTGCAGAGCAGATTTGGGAAGCCCGAAACGAGTGGAATGTTTGGACAGTATTATGGGAGAGGGCAAGACTATTTTGAGATCCAACTATTTATACAAATCACTAAAAAAGCCTGAATAATCCATTTTGTCATGAAATCCTAAAAATCTTGATCTCAATCAAATACCACTAAATAATTTGATCCCTCTTAAAAGTTTGGATCCAATACCACAAGACTTTAAAAAATTCTTAAAAGTTCTAATCGAATACCACAAGACTTATCTAACTGGTTAAAAAAACCTTCTCAGTCCAATACCACCAGACTTTTACTTCTAAAAATTGTCTAATAAAATCTTGAACCAATACCCCCCCCCCTCCTTATTACACAGATAGAGGATGATAAAATTGTAATTTCACTCTCCTGTACCAGAAACCTAAACCAGTCTTCTATAAATATCTCATTCCCACTTAATCACTTCTTCACTCTCTCTCTCTCTCTCTTTCTCTCTCTCTCTCTCTCTCTCTCTCTCTCTCTCTCTCTGAAGAAAAACTCTCTTCTTCGATCTCTAAACAAAATCAATTATCTTCTTCTTCTCCAGTTGTGAAACATATAATTAAACAAGGTAACAACTTTTTCTTCTCCAGCTTCATTTTCTTAATTCTATGTTGCAAAAGTTTGTCTTTTGATTTTGTATTTTTTTATATAAATATATTTATTTACTTCACTCAATATTCAAAACAGTATCACAATTTTGTTTCTTTTAAGGTTGTTATTATTATTATTATTATTTTCCATCATATTGATATGTTTGAAGATTTCAATGAAAAAAAATGTCTGAATCAAAACCATAAACGCCCTAGATTCTCAAAGGATCTCCTCCATCTAATTCTCCAAAAATGGGTTTAAGATATTTGAAAAATAAGTATTTTATATTTTGCTTTGTTTACTTTATTATTAATAAAGTTATTTCTACCATTATACAAATTCACTAATGAATACCCAATGCATTTATTTTTAGATAACTTGATCATATATCATTTTTTTAAACATGAAAAATAAATCTCACAATTCATAGATCACAATCATTCTCTACATGATAAAGAAATCTCACCAAAAACTCAAAACAAATAAAATATCAGTGATACAAACTTTATTAATAAAGTTATTTCCACCATTGATAAAATGCAGTTTTTAAACAATTTGATGATATATAAATATCATATCTTTAACATATTTACATTTAAATATCATTTCATAACACAAGAATGCAAGATTATTTGTATCAACAATATTTTGTAGTTTGCTTTGTTTACTTTATTATTAATAAAGTTATTTCCATCATTATACAAATTAACTAATGAATACCCAATGCATTTTTTTAAGACAACTTAATCATATATCATTTCTTTAATATGAAAAACAAATCTCACAATTCACATATGACAGATCACAATCATTATCTATATGATAAAGAAATCTCACCAAAAACCCACAACAAATAAAATATCATTGATACGAACTTTATCAATAAAGTTATTTCCACCATTGATAAAATGCAGTTTTTAGATAACTTGATGATATATAAATATCATTTCTTTTAACATATTTACATTTAAATATCATTTCATCACACAAGAATGCAAAATCATTTGTATCAACAACATTTTGTAGTTTGTTTTGTTTACTTTATTATTAATAAAGTTATTTCAACCATTATACAAATTAACTAATGAATACCCAATGCATTTTTTAAGACAACTTGATCATATATCATTTCTTTAATATAAAAAACAAATCTCACAATTTATAGATGACAGATCACAGTCATTCTCTACATGATAGAGAAATCTAACCAAAAACCCACAACAAATAAAATATCATTGATACAATTTTTATTAATAAAGTTATTTTTACTATTGATACAATGCAGTTTTTTGACAATGTGATGATTTATAAATATCATTTCTTTAATATATTTACATTTACATATCATTTCATTACACAAGAATACAAGATTATTCGTATCAACAACATTTTATAGTTTGCTTTATTTACTTTATTATCCAATAAAAAATGGTAAATATAAGAAAGAAAAACATGAAAACAAGCAAGATCTGAAGGAAAACATAACAAATCACAAATCACAATTACTCTCTCTATAAAAACAAACCCCACAAATCACAAATCACAAATCACAATCGTTCTCTAAAAAAGAAATCTCGCCAAAAATCCACAACAAATATACAATAAAAAATTTAAAGAAACGCAAGAACACCATAAAAAAAAAAGCAATAGCGGAAGGAAAACATAATAAATCACATATCAGAATCATTCTCTGCTAGTGGTGTAAATATGGGCCGGGTCTGGAGGGCCCTGTCCGGCCGGCCTGCCAAGGATGGCGGGCCGTGCCAGGCACGAACCCCATCCTTGGCACGTGCCGGGTCAGGGTTTGAGGCACGGCGTGCCGGCCCGGCAAGGCACGCCAGCACGGCGTGCCTGCCGTTGGGCCCGCGGAATTTTTTTTTTTTTTTTTTAAATTTAAGTGTATAACGGTTTTTTTTTTAAAAAAATAACCGTTGGCTGACGTCATGGCTGAAGTCAGCCAACGGTTATGTTTTTAAAAAAACTATACAAATTACAATTTGCCCCCTCAACTCTTGTGTTTTATATTTTTACCCACTTTTCTATTTTTTCTATAAATACTCCCACACATTCCACTTTTCATTCACTTTCTCTAATTCTCTCAATCTCTCCATTCTCAAACTCTCTATACAATTTCAATTATTCTTAATTTCATTCTTACTCTCTCTCTACTATTCTACACTACTAATATACTATTATACTAAAATAATAATATATAAAAAAAAATTAAAAAAAAATATGGGCCGGCCCATTTGGCCCACGTGCCGGCGTGCCGTGCTGGGCCCCCATTTAGGAAAACGGGCTGTGCCGATGTGGGCCGGGCCGGCCCCCTTTTACACCATTATTCTCTGCATCAAAACAAACCTCACAATTCACAGATCACAGTCATTCTCTAGGCAAAGGAATCCCACCAAAAACATACAACAAATATACAATAACAAAGTTAAAGAAAAGCAAGAACAACATGAAAACAAGCAAGATTAGAAGGAAAACATAACAAATAAACATGTCACAATCATTCTCTGTATAAAAACAGACCCCACAATTCAAAGATCATAATCAATCTGTAGACAAAGAAATCTCACCAAAAATCCACTACAAATATACAATAATAAAATTAAAGAAAAGCAAGAACAACATGAAAACATGTAGAAGACTGAAGAAAAAGATGAAAAAGAAGATAGCCTTATGATGAGAATTGCATAGCAAATTTGGGAAGCCCGAAACGAGTGGAATGTTTGGAAAGTATTATGGGAGAGGGCAAGACAATTTTGAGGTCCAACTATTTATACAAATCACTAAAAACGTCTGAATAATCCAATTTGTCATGAAATCCTAAAAATCTTGATCTCAATCAAATACCACTAGATAATTTGATGTTTCTTAAAAGTTTGGATCCAATACCATAAAACTTTTAAAAAATCTTAAAAATTCTGATCGAATACCATAAGACTTATCTAACTAGTTAAAAAGTCTCAATCTAATACCACCAGACTTTTACTTCTATAAATTGTCTAATAAAATCTTGAACCAATACACCCTCCTTACTACACATGTAGAGGAGGATAAAATTGTAATTTCACTCTCCTCCTGTACCAGAAACCTAAACCAATCTTCTATAAATATCTCATTCCCACTTAATCACTTCTTCACTCACTCACTCACTCACTCACACAATCTCTCTCTCTCTCTGAAGAAAAACTCTCATCTTCGATCTCTAAACAAAATCAATTATCTTCTTCTTCTCCAGTTTGTGATACATGTAATTAAACAAGGTAACAACTCCTTCTTCCCCAGCTTCATTTTCTTAATATGAAAAATAAGCCGACTAATAAGAAGTCATACCGTGCCTGTGAATGGGTATTCTATTGATGTATGTTATTTGTTTATAGAGAAGTCGAGTCCAGCCATAACTTACGAGTACTTACACTTCACTACCAGAACGGAAAAGCAGGAACAATAGTAAGAGGGGATAGAGAGGGAGGCAGAGGAGATCTTGTAGAGGGCAACTGTACCGGTAGGCAATCGATGAGTTATATTATTCTAACTCAAAGTTTATGTTTCCCGGTCATATTGGTATGCATATTCTAAATTAAGATGGCCAACAAAAGTATTCTATGTTGCAAAAGTTTGTCTTCTTATTTTGTATTTTTTTTTTACAAAAATATTTATTTACTTCACTCAATATTCAAAACCAGTATCACATTTTTGTTTCTTTTAAGGTTGTTATTATTTTTTTTTTTTCCACCAAGTTGATCTGTTTGAAGATTTTAGTGAAAAAAAATGTCTGAATCAAAGCCAAAAATGCCCTTGATTCTCAATGGATCACCTCCATCTAGTTCTCCAAAAATGGGTTTAAGATATCTGAAAAATAAGAATTTTTTTTAAGGATTGAGAGATTTAGGGGCTATTTGTTTTTCATATTTGAAATCTGAAATGGTCTGAAATGCCCCTTCAGACATCATGTTTGCTTTTCTAATGCATCAAAGTCTGAAAATTTGTGAAAAATTGTCCGAAAGGAAAAAGCCAGGATTTCTAGCTGAAATCTGAAGTTAGTGAGGTATGAAATTATTATAAACTTTCATACTGAAAATGTCATCTCACAAATCACATAATTCCCATTATACCACCATTGAACAACCATTCTTTGACTTCGAGATAGAGATCCAAAGTAGAAAATCTGAGAACTGGCTACAATTGAACTCGTCGCTTGTTCAATGGTGTCGTTGTGAGTCCTTCGTTCGTGGTATGTCACGAACTGGAGGGGAAGGCTCAAAGCGACGACACTGTGAACAGAGAGGTTCAACCCTCCCCTCTAGTTCCCAATCTGTGTTAGTAGAGTGGTTATGGCACAGATGTCTGGGTATTCCCCCTCATTTTGCTAGGCTATGTACTCTGTTTTTCTTTGTTTCTCTGCTAGGCTGTCGAAAAAAAAGAAAAAAAATAAAGAAAGAAGAAGAGTCTGGATGGGTGAGAGTTCCACGCCTCCACCCATCAATTTGTTTTTTATCTTCTGGATGTGTGAGAGCTTCACGCCTCCACTCCACCCATCAATTTGTTTTTTATTTTCTTTTATATATATATATATATATATATATATATATATTTAAAGTTCTAACTCATATTTTTTTTTAATTTATAATATGTCAAATAATTTTATTTCTATCTATTTTTTACAATTATATCTAATTGGAATAAAATGATTTAATTTCTTTTAAATACTTATTTTAATAGAGCACAGGCATTGATGTCAAATTATAGGATTTCAGATGTTGTGTTTCGAAAAAACAAACGACTTAACTTTTTAATTCAGTTTCCAGATACCAAAAAACAAACGTGTAGTCTAAACTTCGGATTTCAAATCTATTAAGATTCCAGAACATATCCTTCTTTGTTTTAGTGTTAAGCAACTCGATAGCTCTAAAAAGAGTAATGTTGTCCAAATATGGTATAATGTTTTAAAATCTGGTAGTGTCGTCCAAATCTGGTATGGCGTTGACCTCTCTTTTCTTTGTTAAACATTGAGCCTAAATGGGCCTCAAATGGAGAAGAAGGTTAGAGGGGTGATGAAGCTAGGAAGGACTTGTCAAATGTATTTTTTAGTGGTGCTATGAAAGTATTGCTGGCAGCATCATATGAAAACTTTTACATCCCAAAAATTGCATTTTCTTCATTCTCTAATATACTTGCATGAGTATCATCAGCACCTAATGCCATTGAGTCTTTCCTAGTAACAGTTCCAACCCCAACAACAAGTTGCAAGTCATCATAATCAACACTACATTATGTCTGAAGTTTCTTGTGGCTTGGGTGGGACTAGAAAAGAAAACATACATGTTAATATATCAGCCATACTTGATGATATATCATTTCTTTAACATAAAAAACAAATCCCACAATTCACAAATCATAATCATTCTCTACACATCAATAAAATATTATTGATACAAACTTTATTAATAAAGTTATTTCCACCATCGATACAATGCAGTTTTTAGACAACTTAATGATATGTAAATATCATTTCTTTAACATATTTACATTTAAATATCATTTCATCACATAAGAATGCAAGATCATTCATATCAACAACATTTTATAGTTTGCTTTTTTTACTTTATTACTAATAAAGTTATTTCCACCATTATACAAACTAATGAATATCCAATGTATTTTTTTAGACAATTTGATCATGTATCATTTCTTTAAAATGAAAAACAAATCCCGCAATTCACAAACCACAATCATTCTCTAAACAAAAAATAAAATATTATTGATACAAACTTTATTAATAAAGTTATTTCCATCATTGATACAATATATTTTTTAGACAACTTGAAGATATATAAATATCATTTATTTAACATATTTACATTTACATATCATTTCATCACACAAGAATGCAAGATCATTCGTATAAACAACATTTTATAGTTTGTTTTATTTACTTTATTACTAATAAAGTTATTTCCACAATTTTACAAACTAATGAATGTATTTTTTTAGACAATTTGATCATATATCATTTTCTTAACATGAAAAACAAATCCCACAATTCATAGATCACAATCATTCCCTACACAATAAATAAAATATCATTGATACAAACTTTATTAATAAAGTTATTTCCATCATCGATAAAATGCATTTTTTAGACAATTTGATGATATATAAATATCATTTCTTTAACATATTTATATTTAAATATCATTCCATCATACAAGAATGCAAGATCATTCATATAAACAATATTTTATAGTTTGATTGTTTACTTTATTACTAATAAAGTTATTTCCACCATTATACAAACTAATGAATATCTAATGTATTTTTTTTGACAATTTGATCATATATCATTTATTTAATATGAAAAACAAGTCCCACAATTCACAAACCACAATCATTCTCTAAACAAAAATAAAATATTATTGATACAAACTTTATTAATAAAGTTATTTCCATCTTTGTTACAATGTATTTTTTAGACAACTTGAAGATATATAAATATCATTTATTTAACATATTTACATTTACATATCATTTCATCACACAAGAATGCAAGATCATTCGTATCAACATATTTTTATAGTTTGCTTTGTTTACTTTATTATTTATAAAGCTATTTCCACCATTATACAAATTAACTAATGAATACTTAATGCATTTTTTTAGACAACTTGATCATATATTATTTCTTTAACATGAAAAACAAACTTCACAATTCATAGATCACACTCATTCTCTACATGATAAAGAAATCTCACTAAAAACTCACAACAAATAAAATATCATTTGTTATAATATGTGGATTTTACCACATGTGTACATACACACAAATATCTCCTATACACAAAATGTCTCCCTAATAAAACCACCGCCTCCCTCTTGAGTCTTGCATATATATCTGTCTCTTTTCTTTGTAAAGAAAAAACTGATGCTCTTTCCTATATCAATACAAAAGCAATATCTTGCTCTGCTCTCTCTCTCTCTCTCTCTCTTTCTCACCTGATCTCAGTTTTCTTATATTTATTTCATTTGTTTTCAACCTTTATTTGATTAATTTACAACATCATTGATATAAACTTTATTAATAAGGTTATTTCCACCATTAATACAGTGCAGCTTTTAGACAACTTGATTATATATAAATATCATTTCTTTAACATATTTACATTTACATATCATTTCATTATAATAGAGTGCAAGATCATTTGTATAAACATATTTTTGTAGTTTACTTTGTTTACTTTATTATTAATAAAGTTATTTCCACCGTTATACAAACTAATGAATACACAATGCATAAAAAACAAATCCAACAGTTTATAGATCACAAATCATTCTCTACAAGTTAGTTCTTTATGAAAATCAAATTTCCAGACTTCAAATTCTACTAAGCCTTCTCATTAATTTCTTTGTCAAACAAAACAATATAATTACTCCAAATTTTCATGTTTTTATTCTCAAAATTATAACAAAAACTTCAAAATATTATAACATAAACCTTATTCTCTCAAATCGCTTTCATATCCGACAGGTGGCAATTTGCCGGCCGACTACGGTGAGTGGTTCCCCATGAATAGCAGGAGAGCCGGCGATTTGCTCCACCCGACGACGTTTTGGTAATGAATTTTTTTCTTGAATAAATGTTTTTTTTTCGGTTTTGTTTTGTGACAGATTTTACCAAAAAAAAAGTTTGGTAATAAGAGAAATCTCCGGCCAACTAATGAAGAACTCACCAGCACTAGTCGGCTTGACCCTGATTTTTCTATCCATTTATACTAAGGTTTGTTTAATTACTTGTAGCTAATGGTGGCCACGGTTCGGTTTCGGGGCGGTTTCGGTTCCGTGGCCACCCAAACCGTAACTGAATCGAGAAAACCGGTTTGGTTTTCGGTTTCGGTTTCGGTTTTTATTTATTTTTTTCAATTTTGTGGCCACGTGTCACTTTTCTATTGGTTAGAATATTTTTTTTAATATATAAACCGCCCAAAACCACCCCAAACCGCCGGTTTTGGGCGGTTTGTGTTTCGGTTTTGGGCGGTTTCGGTTTCGGTTTTGAACGGTTTCTCTTTCGGTTTTTGTTGTTTTTTTTGTTTTTTTGTCCACGTGGCACTTTTCTATTGATTGAATTTTTTTATATATTTTTTTATAAAAACCGCCCAAAACCGCCGGTTTTGGGCGGTTTTGGGATATCCCTAACCGTAACCGAATCGGTTCGAAACCGATTTCTAACCGGTTTCGTAACTGGCGGTTTCTGTTACGGTTTCGGTTTCGGTTTCGATTTTGGGTGGTCGGTTTCGGTTTGATACCCACGGTTTAACCAAACCGTGGGCACCTCTACTTGTAGCCTTATAGGTTTGATTTCTCAGGTTTTCAGTATTTTTTTATAAGCGTATGTGATTAGTGGGCTAGCTACTGGGCTCCATATTTAATGTTTCGTTTGTATATGTAGTGATCATATTTCTTTATATGTTGATTTTACATGTTTCCTATCATTGGAGTAGTGGAGTTATTTAGTATTGTTATTGTTGCCAACTTTTTAAACTCTGAATCTTTTCTAGTTGGTAGTTCCAGGGATGTGTTTGATGCAAGTTGTTAAACAAGGAGATTGCATATGATTCATCTTTTCAACATGTTTTAGTAATTATATCTGTTTTAGGAATCAATTTGTGTTCTGGTTGGATGTTCTCTAGGGTGTTGCTTTCTTCGTGTGAGAATGAAATTACAGATTTTGATGCTTTTGAGTATACATTACTTGATCGGTGTTTACTTTTTATTAGATGAAGATACCATTATCCTCTCTCAAATTATGTTCTGTTTGGATCTTTTGTCTGAATTTACAATCCTTTGTTGTAACATGTCTTTTATCAAGGTTTTCTTTTTCATGTTTTCCTAGACTGGCTGCATTACATTATATGTCTATATGTTCTCTTTATTTTGTTATTCACTAGCAGTACATACCTTTATTGAATAACACGTGTCTTGTGACAAAATGTTTGTGTAATTGTATATGGATTTAGTTTAGGATCTTTTATCTGAGTTTAGTTTTTCATGTTTTTTTACTGTTATGGCTGCATTTCAAAACACACTCTTACAATGGTTCACATAACTTTTTATTTCTTTTCTTTGTATCTTTATTTTTTCTTTGCAATAGACTTTTTACACATTTTCCTTGCGCTCTGTTTTCTTTTTCGGCGGGTGTTGCCTTTTTGGGGCTTTCGTCTTTGCTTGATATCATTATAAAACATAAAAACTGTTCTATAGTATATTTTAAGATGGAGTAATTGTTGACTTTTCTGAGCTTGATTTTTATTTGAATTTTGATTATTGTTTAGGTTATCAACAACGAAATTTATAAGGATCGGTGAACTGTATCGGCTAATAAGTAATGATATGGAAACTATGTGGAATGAGCTGACGTCGCGGTCTCTTAAATTTGCAAATACATTATGTTTTGATATTGAAGGAGATTCGGTTGGTATGGTGGTGGCAGACATTTCCTTGGAAAAGACATGCGTTTACGAAAAGCCACTAGAACATGTTGACAAGCTTTTGTCATAAATGGATGAGGAACCTACGCTCAAACATATACTATACACCGAAATTGATGAGAGAGAAACAATCAAAAGTAGTGCAAAGAGGAGGAGTGAGGTACATGCCATAATTGACGGGGCTTATAACTCAACAGAAAGAAAGAGATGGCATCGGCAATGTGTATAATGGATGATTGCTTGGAAATGAAAACCAAAGATAATCAAAGTCCCTTTAGTCGGTATACCATTGACAAGTTAAAGAGGGAGACCGATGAGGGTGAGCAGGGCAGCTAGAGGTTAAAGGCAGGTCACTGAAACTGTCTTATTAATATTCATGGATTTTGTAAATAGTATTCACATGCAACTCATATGTTTCTCTTAAACTTTAGTTATTTGATAATTCATCTTAAACTTATGTTTTAATTGATAGGTTTTCTTTGGATCCAAAGGAACGAAACAACACTGAATACAAATGGACACATTTGCTATGGTTTACAGAAAGCTTTCAGGAAAAGATGTTTTGTTGGTTAGAAAGACCTCCAGTGACATGCCACCTTTCTAATCTTTTTTCTTAAAAACCTTGTCATGTTGCATTATGGTTCAATTGTTGGATTCTAAAATGTCTTAATATTGTTCTCTTATTTGCATTTGACTTTTGAATTGTTAATTTCGAATTTGTTAGTGTTAATGTTATAAGGGCAAAATGGACTTTTTGAGCGTAACAATATATAAATTAATTAAAATTTTGGGGTTTCCAATCATAACATGATCTCTTTCGACCAATTTTAAAAATTAATTCAAAATTAAAATAAACGTTATTTAAAAAAGTAATGTTAGAATGTCCGAAAAAATTGCTTAAATCTTTATACAAAATCCAAATGATATTATATGTGAGTTGTCAAAATCATATCACCATATAATTTTATTATTAACAGGATGTTGACCACATATACCACGTCATTTCGTGTAGGTTGTAGACAAATTTTTTTTTATTAACCTAACATTACTGTTACAACAAAAGAGTGATGTGCTCATATAATCAAGCCAATAAAAAAAAAACTAGACTTTACGATAGGAATGCTCATATACACATATTTATCTTGAAAATGTGTATATTTTCTTCATAGTTTTTGTTTATATATTAAATATTATTTAGTTTTTATATTTAATATTTTTAAAACTTTTAAAGTTTTTTATTCATAACTTACCTCATAATTGTTTTTTTTAAGAAGTTGGTTTATTATTATTGTTAGTATATTTTTTGTTATTCAATTTCAGTAAAGGATTTAAATAGCCGTATTTCATTAGATTTAACCAAATTCGATTCACAATCACATAAAGATAGGAGGTTTTTTGCTTTTTTTTTTTATTATTTTGCTGATTTTAAAAAGTAATGAGTTTGATAATGTATTTCATCAAACTTCAGGGAGGTTTTCATAATGCACCCTAATATGAATCGATGACCGTATAAAATAGTTATATACTTTGAGTTATCAGTTGAGTAAAACGACGACGGAATGGAATTACTCTTGTGCTCAATCGTCTCCACATTTTTCACTTCCCTCGCTTTCTCTCTCCTCCTCCCCTTCCACGCGCTCCTCCTCCGCGGCTGTCCATCACGCGCCTCTGACTCCCCCGTCTCTCTCTACCAAGGCACCGTCTGGAACGAGCGCCGCCGCCCCGTCCACCATGCTTTTAACTATTCCGTGCGCTATGCCTTCATCAACCTCGATCGTACACTCCAACCGCCGCCTGACCATCTCTCCGCCGACGAAGCTCGCCGATTTGCGGAGACTAATTGGCCAGTGTACACATTTTATCTCATCTTAATAACCTGTAGCTTGACTATATTTTAAAATTACTTTGTTTGTTAACTAAATTTTGAAATTAGTCAGGTCTGTGAAGAATTGAAATGGTGTGATATTATTTGAATGATTTTGAGTAATCTCACTGAATTTAGAGTACTACACCCCGGACTTTGCTTGTCAACCTGAGTTTACAGTTATAATTTAACCAGCAAAATCAATTGATATTGCTTGTGCTGCTTGGTTTGTTATTACACTATTATAATCTGTTTCTTCGGACCTCCTTTTGTTTTTGTGTATCTTCTTTTTTCATGTTTTACTTTTTAGTGAGTACTCTTCAACGTGTGGACTTTGATATCATTTGAGAATTATAAAATAGAAAATGTTTGGTACAATTTGGTGACATTTGGGATTATGATTTTGGCTTCTGAATAAGCTTTGCCCTTAATTCTTTTTCTTAAAGTAATCAATTAATGTTTGCAAATTGAATTGTCAATGCAAATGTAATGATCAAACTGGTAATTGAGGAATCTAGGCGGTCGGAAATCTAACTCTAATAGATCATGTTATTCAGTGGCAAGGCCCAAAATAATTAGAAGCTATCAGATCCTAAACCCACGTACTGGATATACACTGCTTATGTGCATGATTGAGAAATTGGCTTTTCATGTAACCTAGGAAGTGGAAAATGAACCAAATAGGGTTACCTTAGCTCTTATACCGTTTCAAATTCGCAAACCAAAAAAATTTAAGCAAAAAGGTGGAGAGATCCTACCATTAAAAAAAGTTAAACAATATCCGAAACATATTTGATGTAGGATTTACAATCATTCTTCTAGGTATTCCTTATCTGTCATATTTCATTCTTGATATTTCAGTATTTTTTCCCCTTCTCCATGTATTATAAAATATTAAAATTTAGGGTTTCAGTGTTTCAAAAATTGATATTTGTGTCCATTGTGCAGTGTCCTCTTGACAATACCTCGTAGTGTGGGATACTGGGATATGAACAAAATCCTTTGAGTTTGTACTATTGTAATGATTTGGAAGACTCTACTCAGCATTTGAAGAAGTGCATAGCTGAGGTGTGTAAATCATGTGCTTCATTAATGAGAAAGTTTTATGGTATTCTCAATGTTACTTCTTGATCTAAGATTATCCTTTGCATTTAGACATTTAGTTCAGATGCACTTTCTATCTTACTCATGCAAAAATTCTTTTTACTGTTAAATTTCACATGTTGTGTTGAGTACATATTTTGACATAATTACATCCCTCAATTGTTTTGTTATTGATGATTGAGAGTCAAAATACAATTCAAATTGTGGTTAGAATTTTCCAACAAATGAAATTAAGATATATGATATATCCATCACATGGCTTTACTTGAATTCTACAGATGGAGTGTTTTGACTTCCTTATACAAGATTTCTGGTCTTTCAGGTAACTAATACACCATGGGGCAAAAGAGTATCATTTGTTTTGAATCCCAACTCTGATTTAGTGGCAATGCCATTGCATGTCAGTCCTTTTATGGTAAGTTCCTTCATTCCTTTAAATCTTGCACTTTTTGTTTCTATTCTTATTGTTTTGAACCTAGAAATATATTTCTTTTAGATGTTTTATATAATTTTTGAAACTATGTTCATCTATTGGCAGTTTAGTGCTTTTGATAAGTTACATGACAGGAACAAGTAAACATAATTTATGGCGAAATTAAGGTATTGACGAAGTGAAAGAATGGTTTAATTTGAAGTTGCAATGAAGAGGAATAAGCCAAGTCTTTGACTGTTGTTCTAGGCTATGAGAAGATATCTAACAACAGTGAATTGGTAGTGCAGTAATAGGTGTAAGAGTTTTTTGTTCAATGAGATTTTAATGGTTTATTGAGAAGAACATTATATTTATATGGAGGAGTATTGACAATGAAGAAGAAGAAAAGCAATCATAGAAATCCTATAAAACTCTCAAGAATCAAACTTCAATCGTATTCAAAATACATGCATACATGCAGAGAGAAAGATGGGAAATTTGACTAATGCTTCTCCTAAATCAACAAATTAATGACTTAATAGATTAACAGACCTAAACAAGACATGTTCAACTCTAAACAAAGATTCAAACTCAAATCTTATTTATCAGCCCTAGAATAATTTTCAAAATACATGCATAAAGGCACTGATATAGACATATATAGATAGATTGATAGGAAATTTGATACATCAATTTGAAGACCTATAGCTGAATAATTTTCAAAATACAGAATTGAGACACATACATAAATAGATGCACAGGAAACTTGATATTTATCTCAATTCAACAAATTAAAGCCTAAAAAATTGACGTAGAGCTAAACAAGATAACAGATGATCAACTCTATATATAGTGCAAGGGAGGGAGGGGGGGAAAGGGTAAATTAGAATCTGCTGCTTAACATTTTGACTAATTACGATTCATACGGTTTAAAATTTAAATTGTGCAAAAATTAGTCTGTATCGAAAATTCATGCCTTGTCTTGGGGGTTTTAAACATTTTGCTCAGTCTTAGAATTGAATAGAAGTTCTATACTAAGAAAGTTTTTGCATAAATATGTCAGGACATGCTTGGGAATTGGAGGATCAGGGCAAAAGCTCCTGGGGAGAATTTGATTGTAACAATTTCTGTTCAACACCCTGAGCTTGGTGACTATTTTGTAGCTACCTTGAAAGCTAAAAGGGTATTTTCTTCAATGGTGTCTGATCATGCCATGTTCTTCTGGTTGATGCCTCATAAGGTTGCCGTCTGGATATATTGGCATGTAAGTGGGACTGATAATTTTGCTAATCACATCTTGGCTATGCTCTCAATGGCAGCATCAATCATCTTAACAAAGCTTTTATATGATCTCTTTGGAATAACTTTACACCTGCCTTTTTGCCTTAATCTTTATTGTACCTGAAGATTATCCTTCTCATTTAGTTCAGTAATGGATGCTATTATAAAATCTGGCTTCTGGTACTTGGGCTGTATTTATTTGCAAGAAAACTAAGGTAAGAAAAAGCTCAGAAGGGACATTTTCTTGATGTTAGGAACACCTCAATTTTCAGAAATGCTTGTCTATAATAATGGAAAATAACACTTTGGATTTAATAGAAATATTATATTTTCCAAAAGTGAAAAAAAAATATGACAAAAAGATTGAAGTGACCCGCGGGAAAGAGGTCGTGGAAAGAAGTTGCGCTTCAACATCAGAGAAGTTTGCGACTTCCAACCGCGGGAAAGAAGCCACAGAATGAACCCGCGTTGCCCCCGTCAGATCTGAAATCACGCGAATCTTATAAATAGGTAGAGTAGAGTATTTTAAGTAGTTTCATTAAAAAAAATGGATAGAATCGCATTCTTATATGAAATTACGTCTCGTAAATTTTGAACAAATTTCCCTTACTAACCCCTATTAGAAGTTTATATTTTGCGAATGTCGTAGAATTACACCAAATTTTATACATAAGTAGAGTATTTTAAGTAGTTCCATGAAAATGTTTTAGGATAGAATCGTATTCTTCTATGAAATATGTGTCCGTAATATTTTACCCAAATTTCCCTTTTTAACCCCTCATAAAAGTTAATATTTTGCGAATGTGTTAGAATTATCCCAAATTTTATAAATAGGGAGAGTAGAGTTTTTCAAGTAGTTCTATGAAATTTGTTTTTTTTTTTGGATAAAATACCATTCATATATGAAATATGCGTCTTGTAATAGTTGTCCAAATTTCTTTTACTAACCCGATTTAGACATTTATATTTTGCGAATGTCTTAGAATTATCCCAAATTTTAAAAATAGGTAGAAGAGAGTATATTAAGTAGTCTTATGGAAGAATTTTTTTTGGATAGAATCGCATTCTTCAGTGAAATATGAGCCTCGTTATATTTTACCCAAATTTCTTTTATAAAAGTATATATTTTGAGAATGTCTTGGAGCATTCCCAAATTTTATAAGTAGGTAGAGTAGAGTATTATAAGTAGACCATGAAAAAAAATATTTGAATAGAATTGCATTCTTTTATGAAATTTGTGCCTCGTAAATTTTTGTCCCAAATCTTCCTTCCTAACCCCTTCTAAAAGTTTATATTTTACAAAATTTTAGAATTACCCCAAATTTTATAAAAATGAATAGTAAAGTATTATAAGTAGTTCTATGAATAAAATTTGGATAGAATCACATTATTAAATGAAATACGAGCCTTGTAATATTTTATCCAAATTTCCCTTAATAACACCTTTATTTTGTGAATGTATTAGAATTATCACAAATTTTATGAATAGATAGAGTAGAGAAGTAGTTACATGAAAAACAATTGATAGAATCACATTCTTTTATGAAATATGAGTCTCATAATTGTTTGCTTAAATTTTCTTAACCATTTTTAATAGTTTATATTTTGTAAATTTCTTATAACTATCCAAAATTTTATTCATAGGTAGAAGAGAGTATTTTAAGTAGTCTTATGCAGAAAAATAAATAAATATAATCGTATTCTGCAATAAAATATGCGACTCCTTATATTTTGCCGATTATTCCATTACGTGCCCCTTATAAAAGTTTATATTTTACGAATATTTTAGAATTATCCCAAATTTCATATATAGGTATAAAAGTGTATTATGTAATTTTAAGTAGTTTTATGAAGAAAAAAAATATTAAATATAATCACATTATGTAATAAATATGCTTCATTTGTGATATATAATTTTTTTTTTGATAGTACCTACCTATCTAGACCATGTAATTTTTTTAAAACTTTTGTCATCGGTAGCATTCGAGCTGCTGAGTTGGGAGTCATTTGTCCAAGCCCCAAGCTCGTTCATCTACCGGCTGAGCTATGTCCATAGGGGATAAATTAAAGGTATAGAATCGTATTCTTCTTTGAAATATTAGTATCGTAAATTTTTTGAAAATAAAAATGGATGAAAATAAATTTGAAAAAAATTGTTGGAAATGGATTTGAATTAAGTAAAAAAAAATGTAAATGCGATTTAATTGCAATGAAAAAAATATTGAATAATTGAGAGAGAATTGAGTAATTGAAAGAGAATTGGAGTGATTAGAAATGAAATGAGAGGGGGTATTTATAGGAATTAGGAAAAGGGTTTGAAATAAAAAAAATTGTTTTTTATTTTAAAAACTGGTTGTTGGACCTCCCTCGGTTAAAAATAAATTTTATAAAAAAAATTTTATAAAAAAGAACCGGTCTGGAACTGCCAATTCCAGAATAGTTTTGCAAATTTAAAAACTGGAATCAGAAGTCTGGTTCTTTGTGCCACGGTTCCGGTTCGAACCCAACCGTGGTTACCTCTGTAGACCCATTTCAAAATAGGTGACATATTAATATAAACTTAGGAGTTTAAAACTTTAATCTTTCAGTTACCTTGTAGGAGGGCGACAAGGTAATTTCACCTATGCCCTTTAGGAGTTTAGGTGGCGTTTGGTTACCGTGGTGGAATGGTAATGTGAATGGGAATGAGAATGAGAATTGGAATGGATAGTAATGGAAAACTGATTTTTTTTATTTGGTTGAGACTTTAGAATCAGTATCTGAATCAGTAGTATTTTGTTTGATTAACAACTGAATGGAATGTAATTAACTGTATTTTGACCAAAATACGTCTAATTAAAAAGCATTTATAATAACATATATTATGGATAATAATAATAAAAAAATATGAAAGTGTATATAATATTATATTTATATATAGTATTATATATATTATTATAACATATAACATATTATATATATATATATATATTATAATATAATATATATATATATATATTATAATAATTTAATATATATTATTTATATGTTAGTAATATTAATACAATTATATATTATATAATATATATAATAAAAATATATTACATAATAATATAAATATTATTAATATTATTATTATTATATATTATATAATATATCATATACATATATTACATAATAATATAAATTATAAATATTATTATATATATTTTAATATATATTTATATATAATATAATATATATTAGAAATATTGATATTATTAATATTAATATTATATGATATATTATATAATTTAATAATATATAATATATAATGTATAATACATATATAATAATAAAATATAATATATATTTTGGATAATAATAATAAAATATAAAAGTATAAATTATAATATATATATATATATATATTATATATATATATATATATATTATATATATTATATAATACATATAATATATAATAATAATAATATATATTATTTAATATATAATATATAATATATATTATATATAATATATGTAACAATATAATATAATATATATATATATAATATTATATAATAGTATGATATATATATATAATATATAATGTAATATATAATATGTAATGATATAATATATAATAATATATATATATATAATATAATGATATAATATATATTTATATATCATTATATTATTTATATATAATAATATATTATTTTGGAAAGGAGAGTATTTTTGGAATAGAGTTGTGGCATAAAAGGTTATTTTTGGAAGAGAAATTGTGTTAATGGAAAACCAATGGAATGCCCATTCCACCAAAATGGTGGAATCCCCATTTCAATGGAATCTTCATTCCATTGCATTTTAACAAACCAAACAAATGGAATGACTTTCATTCCATTCCATTCCGTCAAACCAAACGCCATCCTTAGGTGTTGTAACCATTTTTAAAAATGGTTTTCTGTTTTCAAAAATAAAAAACAACCTAAATGTTGTTTGTTTATATGTTTTACAAAACTGTTTTTGAAAACAAAAAACAACTTGTTAAAATGTATAACTAAATGGTTTTCTGTTTTTAAAAATAAAAAACAACTTCAATGTTGTTTGTTTATATGTTTTACAAAACTGTTTTTAAAAACCAAAAACAACTTGTTAAAATGTATAATTAAAAAGTTAAAAATAATTTTTTATTGTTTTTCATCATTTTCAATAACATTGTTTCAAAACAAATCACAAATTTTTTCACTAAACTATTTTATCCATTTTAAAAACAATACCCAAACACTTTTACATCGTTTTCCGTTTAAAAAAATTACTTTCATAAAAAACTGCCAAACACATTATATTTTTAAAAACATCATTTTAAAAACATTATTTCCATTTTAAAAAATAGTTTTCAAAAATATAAATTCTACGAAAACTTCACCTGTTTTATTCGGTATACAGAGTTGAGACAGAGTTGAGAGAGCAAGCAAAGCATTTTTTGCAAGCTCATTCTGATTTGGAGGTTTGAAGAGCCACATTTCTCAGGTAATTTTCAGATCCTACTCATGCATGTTGAGTTTGTGCTGCTGCTTCTTCTTCTTCTTCTTCTTCTGCCGGTTTATCTGTGAAAGTTGTTGCCTTTTTCTCTGAAAGTTTTTGCGTGAAAGTTGTTGTCTTTCTTCTTCTTCTTCTTCTTTTGCCAGTTTATCAAATTTTTTCCTTTTTCTCTGAAAGTTTTTGCGTGAAAGTTGTCTTCTTTCTTCTTCTTCTTCTTCTTCTTCCTTTTTGCCAGTCTTGTAGTTCTTACATTATTGAAATTTAAGGTATGTTCTGTCTTTTAAAGTGGGGTTTTTTTCTTTTTCTTTTTCTCGTAATTTCTATGTTTTGAGCAGAGAAATCAAAGTTTAAAAGTTTCAGAAATAGTATATCCTTGAGAAGCTTAAAGCTTATAACGTTACTATAGAAAATATGGTTGCTTGACTTAGTATTTTCAAAGATTGTTTTTTTCTTTTTCCTTAAAGTTTTCTGTTTTCTCATTTCAGGAGTTTGATGATTTCTTCTTCTTCTTCTTCTTAAAAAGATGTCTTTTTGCCAGTTTATCTGTCAAAGTTAAAAAAAAAAAATCCTTTTTTTAGCTTTTTCTTTGTAATGGGTAATCTGAAAACTCTACAATTGTTCTTGTAGTTCTTGCTTTATTGAAATTTAAGGTATGTTCAAAGTAAAAATAAAAATAAAAAAAATCCTTTTTTTAGCTTTTTCTTTGTAATGGGTAATCTGAAAACTCTACAATTGTTCTTGTAGTTCTTGCTTTATTGAAATTTAAGGTATGTTCAAAGTAAAAATAAAAATAAAAAAAATCCTTTTTTTAGCTTTTTCTTTGTAATGGGTAATCTGAAAACTCTACAATCGTCTTGTAGTTCTTGCTTTATTGAAATTTAAGGTATGTTCTTTGTCCTTTAAAGTGGGGTTTTTTACTTTTTCTTTTTCTGGTAATTTTTTTGTTTTGAGCAGAGAAATCAAAGTTTAAAAGTGTCAACATAGTATATCCTTGAGAAGCTTAAAGCTTATAACTTTACTATAGAAATATGGTTGCTTGATTCAGTATTTTCAAAGATTGTTTTTTTCTTTTTCCTTAAAGTTTTTTGTTTTCTCATTTAAGAGTTTGATGATTTACCAAAAAAGGCAATAATCTTTCTCTTACACTTGCACTTGCACTGTATGTTACGTAAAACTTGTATTGTGTTTGATTTTTGAAGTTCAAAACTTTGTTTTTGGTTTATGTTAAATGAGTTTTTATGAATATGTTCATCAGCATCTACTACAATTAAGTTTATGTGATGTGACATAAATGAGTTACATGATATTGAAGAGCACAAGCAATCTAAAAACAAATCCTTTCGTGAGAGGCAAGTTTTGTTCAAGAGCTCTTTGAATTAAAATTGAATGTTAGTGAAATCTCTAGAAGGTTCAGACTGTTGCTTCCAGTAAACTTGTTTCATTTTACTTGAATGTGGTGAATGTGTTATTGACAAAACAGGCTTTCTGTTTGTCGTTGAAAATTTAGGTTGTATTTTGTTGCAAATTCACTTTGTTTGGTTTGTGTTGTATAAATTTGTATGTTTGAAAGATATTGGTGTGGAGATGCATTTCAAGTCTAGCATCTGGACTAAAATTTCTGCATAATGTATAAATTAAAGTATCAATTTCTGAAAATAATTGAAAAGGAGACAAAAAGATTGAGCGATACTATTGGCACCCCACTTTTGAACTAAAAATACCCCCACTTTGTTAGAAATCTAGGAGATTATAAAGCAAAGTCTCTCTTCAAAAATGCCCCACTTTTCAAGAACTAAATTTGAGTTCTTCGCTTTGAGTTTTATGTGTTTATGTTCATATCAATCTTTAGGATCCAATTTCGTATCATCCAAGTCCATTCTATTCCACACCCACTTGCCTTAGGATATACTGTTCGATTTGGCTTCAATCGGCTACAAATAGTAATTTTTTTTTTATAAGTATAAAGAAACAAAAAGTTTACGATCTGATTTGGATATTTCGAATGGGCCTTTAAAAAATTTCTGGAGAGGTCCAATTAGAGTTTGGACCGAACTGATCCAAGAATAAAAACCTTACATTTTTTGATTGGACTGAACCGGCCCGATCCAATAGACACCCCTAGGCCCATCTAGGATGTGTTACTGTTTTCCCTTGTATAATATATGGGTTTCATGAATCATGAACATGAGATCTTTTGTATGGATTTACAATCGTTTGTGGTGATGGTTTATATATGTAACATGTCTTTATCTTTGTTTTCTTTGGAGTAGCTTAAAGTTTCTCATATTTTTCTAAAGTTATTGCTGCATTACACTATATTTCACTAGTAGAATATGCCGTTTTTGAGTAACACATGTGATGTCTTGCTGACAATATGTTTCCAGGCACTGGAGTAGTGGAGTTATTTAGTTTTGTTGTTGTTGCCAACTTTTTAAACTCTGAATCTTGTCTAGTCTAGTTGGTAGTTCCAGGGATGTGTTTGATGCAAGTAGTTAAACAAGGAGATTGCATATGATTCATCTTTTCAACATGTTTTAGAAATTATATCTGTTTTAGGAGTCAAATTGTGACAATATGTTTGTGTAATTGTATATGGGTTTGGTTTAGGATCTTTTGTTTGAGTTTAAGTTTTTCATGTTTTCCGGATGGAGTAATTGTTGACTTGTCTGAACTTGTTTTTTATTTGAATTTTGTTGTTTAGGTTTTTAACAATGAAATTTATAAGGAGTGGTAAACTATATGGGCTCATAAGTAATACTACGAAAACTGTGTGGAATGAGGTGCCATCGCGGTCTCTTAAAATTGCAGATACTTTATGCTTTGATATCGGAGGGAATTCGGTTGGTATGGCGGTGGCAGACATTTCTTTGGAAAAGACATATGCGTTTACCGTTCTATATCAAACTCGTTATTTGCTTTCATTCACCGAACATCTAGAGAAGCATGTAAGTTTTGTAGTTTTGTTTTTAAGAATAAATTAATTGTGTATTTAATTGTGTGTTTAATTGTGTGTGGTTATGTGTAGATGATGAACTATAAATTTGGACATTTCGTCATTGGTTATGCTGTCCCAAACTCAGACGAAAAGCCACCGGAACATATTGAAAACCTTTTGTTAAAGATGGATAAAACACCTGCCCTCAAACATATACTATACACGGAATTTGATGAGAGAGGAACCAGTAAAAGGGGTGCGAAGAGGAGTGAGGTACACGCCATTGTTGACAGAGCTTATAATTCAACAGAAAAAAAAGAGATGGCATCAGCCATGTGTATCTTGGATGATTTCTTGGAAATGAAAACGAGAGATAATCAAGGCCCCTTTAGTAGGTATACCATTGGCAAGATAAAGAGAGAGACCGAAGAGGGTGAGGAGGGCAGCTAGAGGTTGAAGGTAGGTCAATGAAACTATCTTATTAGTATTCATGGATTTTGAATTTGTTAGCAATTCAATTGATGAATTGAATATATAGTCCTAGCTTTTTTGGAGACACTTGTCTATTTTACTGGTTTCAAAATCCCAAATGTAAAGATCATAGATTTTATTATATGAAAATTGTGAAGCTATTAGCATTGCTCTACCTGCAACCACCAAATTCTGGAAGCAATCATATTATGAAAATGGAGGGTGTTAAGAACCTTGAAATCTTCTCAGTCACAACTTTTGCAAAATTTTGTTAAAAAATAGCTGTTTATATATATATATATATAATATATATATATATATATGTATGTATATAGTTCTCTAGTTCAAAAGGTACTTTTTTCCGTCCAAACCAACGGTAACTCATAATTGATATTATGCAGCCACCAATCATAGAAATCCAGATACTATGCAGGCACTTTTACATGGCTTTATTGTATCACAAAGCCTACATCAGAAGCACCAATTAGCTGTTCTGTTCTCTGTCTATTATATACCTCTCATATTTTATTATCGTACACAAAAATCAAATACAAAATCAATTAGGCTATGTTTGGGATTGCTTTGCTTAAAAAAAATCCATTTGAAGTTAACAAAAAAATGAGTAGGTGTTTGGTAAACTAAATTTAAAATTGTTTTGCTTTTGAAAAGGTGGAATACTTATTTGATGACAGGACAAAAATAGACATTATTTTAATATGTTTGTATTAACTATTGCTAAGCAATTTTGGGCTTTTCAAATAGATTTGGAGAAATGGACTCATTGCAGACTAAAGGCCCAAAACATATCCTACCCGTGACTTGGACCCGGTTTGCTTGAAACCCTACCCGCCGCCCCACGCCTAACCGCAGCTCGTTCAACTTTGAGCAGGCCGCCGGAGGTGGACCGATCCACCACATCTCCTTTGTTCAGTTCGTAGAGAACAACTGCAGTCGAACTGGCGACACTCTTCACCAGGAACTTGAACCCACAGCCGGCGGAGGCGAAAGCCAGAGACGAGGATGGTCGGGCGCGTCGGAGACTCAGTGGCGGGGGAGATCTAGGAGAGAAGGTCGGCTTGGCGAGGTCAACGACGTGGAGCAGATGGCTTCTTGTCGCACGGAGGTGGCGACTGCGAGGGAGGCGAGGCGGCGTCGGTGGAGGTGGTGGCTGGGGAGGGATTCTGGTGGTGGCCACCAATCCCGATCAATTTTTTTATTTATATTTTTATATTTTTACTTTTTATATTTTTTATTATATTATTAAATATAAGGGTAATATTGTCTTTTATTAAAATAGTGAGAGTATTCTAAATATTGCATAAATAATAAGCTAGCTTCTACTTCCAAATAAGCTAGCTTCTGCTTCCAAAAGCTACTCCCAACCAATTTCTCAAAAGCTGCTTATTGAAGAAGCAAATTGTAAAATAAGCTACTTTTGGAAAGTTTACCAAACACCTATTTGATCAAAACTTGAGAAATAATTGATTATTTTTCAAGCAAAAGTAATCTCAAACATAGCTTTAGAGTCTTATGGGAAAAACCTCTTGCAAGTGTAATCAAACACAGTCTTGTGTCCATTATTTTTGAGGTACTTTCGAGAGGCAAAATCATCCCTGACTGACTTAAACTTGTTTTTCATTTTTTTTAATCGGATTGACTCATCTCAATAGGGTGACTCGACTCGAACTAGTATTTTCGGTTTGGTTCGGTTAACCACGGATCTTAAACCGTGTTCACCTCTATGAATTAGTAAGTATTACTAATCTCACCCCAAAGAGAATTAAACTTAAGTATAAAATGCTTGATTGCTTGTCATTGGGCTAACATTATATAAGATCAATAATGCTTTTATCTGTCACACATTACATCTGATCTCATTGATATTCATATCAACTTTAACAACCTAAACATAATAATTAACATTACCATGTTGATTGTTGACACTTGAACTTTCCTTTCACAAATATCTTACCAAATACAAATAATAATAATTCCTCGAGGTTGATCTTTAACTGATAGGGTTGACTATAAAAAACATGTAAAAAGATAAAAATACCCATAATATGCATTATGGCATAAAGGTGTTGTAGTCACTATTTTGCCCTAGGAATAAGACAAAATTATAATAAAAAATTAGTTCAAGGCAGGAAGGTCTCTTAGGGCATGTTTGGCACATGAGATTGAACTGGGATTGGACTAATCACAATCCAATCTCATGTTTGGAAGCAACTCAGGACTGCACAAACTAATCCGGTAGGGCGCTTTTTTAAAGATTTAGTCCTGCGTTTGCAGGATAAAATAAACCCAACAAATTGGTGGGTTTATTTAGTCCTATAAACGCATGACTATTTTTTTTTTATAAATTTTTTTTTAACAAAAATTTAATGGAGATCGGAGAACACATGTGGTTCAAACCCAGAATCCCACAGCCTTCTAAACCAAACCCAGATCACCACCATCTTCAACATCATCATCTTCACCGTCTTCAAAGTCATTCAATAACAAAACCCAATCATAAAATTAAAAATAAAAATAAACCCCAGAAATCATAATACTTTCAACAAAAACTGACATAAAATCATAGATCTCTCAAAAACAAAACGAAAATCGCCAGATCTTCGTGGTGAGGATGCGGCGAGTTCGCCAGATCTTCACCTGATGGTGAAGGGAGAGAGAGAGAGAGAGAGAGAGAGAGAGAGAGAGAGAGAGGCACTGGTCGATGGTGAGATTGAAAGAGAGGAAGAGAAGAAAAAAAATCAGTGAAAAAGAAAGAAGATTAATTGGGGAGAGAGTGGTTGGTGGTGGAGAAAGAAGATTAATTGGTGAGAGAGAAAATTAATTGAGGAGATAGTGATTGACGGTGGAGAATGAAAGAATAGAGAGAGAGAAAGTTAATATTATTTTTTATTATATTGTCTTGTTTTCAAAAAACAATTATCAAATTAAAAAACTTTATTATATTTTCCATTCAAGAAAAATTATTATATTTAATCCAATCACATGTTTCACTAAACAACACATGGTATTAATTTAGTCTAGTCCCATGTTTTTCCAAACACAATATAGTATTAATTTAGTCCAATCCAGTCTAGTCCAATCCTATCCAATCCCAATCCCATCCCAATCCTATGAAATAGTCCAATCCAATCACGTGCACCAAACATGGCCATAAAGTACTTTGGGTCCGGTTTAGTGTGTAAGATTGAATTTAATTATTTCATAGGATTAGATTAGATTGAGATGAGATTAAAATGGACTAAATAAATAGTATGCTTTGTTCTGAGAAACACAGGACGATATTGAATTAATACTATATTTTATTTGGCGAATTTAGAACAATATCGATCATGTTTGATAAGATTTTTTACTTGTATTAAGCTGTACGATGTGATCAATTTAAACTGTCTGAATTGTATTAAGTTATATCAGTTATGAGAGATTGAGAGGTGTTCACCAACCATGCTAAACTTGATAAATTTTTTTAAAAAAATTCAAAATTCAAAAAGTTAATATATATATATATATATATGTATGTTTTTATTTTAGAAATCATGAGAGGCCCAGTCAGCCTCCTTCGTGGAGGTTGATTGGGAAGGTCGTTAGTCTCTTTCATGAGCAAAAATAGTTCCAATAGAATGAATCTTGACCATCTTGACCATTAATGGTCCATGCAACTCGAATGCTAGCTATTTTGGGTAAAGTTTCTCAAATTTTTCAAAGCAAAAGAGGGATGTCATAGATCACCGACCAATCTGAGAAATTTATAAGAAACATTTAATGATGCATCTAATGTGGTGTGCTTAACACACATGATCCCGCTTACTAAGGTAATCCCACCCACATAGACAACAGATTCCAACAATCACGTTGTGACTAACAGTGTGGAGATTTAACTTGGTACTTGGTAGGGCGACTGACTAGGCATGTTCGACCACGTCCTTTGATAATGCGTGGTAAACACTTAATCCGACGCGGTACAAAAGTATTGAAGTGTTGTCCACTCAGACACATTTCCTCTATAAATACTGGAGCCATTTCCACAAATGGACACACACAAAAGTAAGCTGAAACTTTGCCTTTCTCTCTCGCTCTCTCTCCATATTGGACTTTCTCTCTAGATGTCACTTACTTATTCATCGAAGTATAAATGCGGGCCACCAGTTAATGCTCCAAACAATAAGGTTTTTACAGCTCAGCCAGTCATTCAATTTAAATTTTTTTTTTGTCACTTTTCAACCATAAAGTGATATTTTTTAAGTGATGAAAGATTTGAAATGACCTCTAAAAAAAATTTTAATTGGAAAATGAAAAATTTTCAATTTTAATTTAATTGAAAAGTAATGAACCACTACTTAAAAAAAAAAAAATTGTAATGAATCACAAATTCAAAAAATAAAATAATAATAATGGATCCGATATGAGATTTTACTTCCAAAATTATCCTCACAAATTTACTTTTTATAATTTCATCCTCACTCATAACCCTATCACATCTTTCTTCTTATGCCAACTTGAACTAAGGCAAACAAATTCCTCGTAAAATGAGCATGATGAATTTTTAATATCTTTAACATGAAATATTATTTTTCTGAATAATTTTAAAATCAAATAGTATTTTAGATAGCAATATTAGTCATAAAATTAAAATTTTGAAATATTATAATACTTTTGAAATCAATCAAATCATTTATTTTTAGTTTTTGTTTAGTATATCAAAATATTAGTATATGTTTTTGCTCTTCAATTGTTAAAATCATCATTAGTCCAAGTCCTAACGGTGATCTACTGGTGTTTGATATAAGTTGATTATTTGTGTCATATTGTGAATTGTCAGGTACTTTGTTTGTAATTAACCCTATCAATAAATAATTTCAAATCACGACTACAAATGATTTTTGCCCTTCACAAAACAAAGCCCAAAACAAAAGTGTTACAAAACCAAGTTCGCGCGGGCACTTTGCTCTCATCGACGCACCTTCGGCCGCCAGTCGCCGCCATCGACACACCACTCCTCACACCTCTCGTCACCGGAGAAGGTTATCGGGTAGTAGTTTCTCTTAGACGAACTCTTTTAGAATCTCTCTGCGTACAAAGAGCAGCTTCAACAGGTATTACTCTCTCTCTCTCTCTCTCTCTCTCTCTCTCTCTCTTTTCGTGGGTGGTTTTGGTTTCAGCTTTGTTTGTGTTTTTCGTGTTGATTTAGTGATGGGTTTTGAAGATTACGTGAATAGGGATTAGGGTTTTTTTAGGTATAGCGAAAAAGGGTTGTTTTTTTTTTTTTTTTTAAATTTTGTTTTGGTATATGTTTGATGATTTTGATCCACCGCAAAAACAACGCAATCACAATCAAAACTGGTGGCATACTGTAAATTTTACCACCATTTTCAACTGGTTCTTGCGAACCCATTCCCCAATTTTTATGCTCCTTTGTTGCTATATATTTACTTGAATCTTTGCTTGATTTACCTCCTATTGTTGGATAATCTGATACAAACCGTATGATTCTAGAAAGCTGTGTAGTGCAGTGTACCAGTGTAGTGGCCTAATAACTGTCTCCATTAGTTCGAATCGTAGCACCAGTTAGATAATGCCAACATATTAAGTAGTGGGGCATTGACTCCTTGAGCTCCATACAGAAAGAAAGGTATGTATCGTTATCTGACGAGGTTGACAGTCATCGAGAAAGCAAGATTCTCGAAACTGTTCTAGTGTTAAGGACTTATAGTGTGGGTTTATCAGTTTCCTTAGAGGTTTTTGAATTGTTCTGTATAACATCATTCCCTTGTGTAGAGGTCAATTTACAAACCCATCTGGGTTATACAAGCTCGGATTTGAAGATCACGTGCTTGAAATGGGGCAAGAATTTAGTTGTCAGTCCCTCATTAAAGTCGAAAAATGTGAGAGAGTTATGAGTGGTGGCATGATGCCAGTGATCTTATCTATATCATTCTTTCTCTCAAGATGTGTGCTCTATAATTAAATTCATACAAATCTCAAAGGGCATTAGATCTTTGTAAATACTAATCACAATGCAAGTTAAATTATTCTTTCCAAGGTAGAGTACCATTGTGTTTTCTTTCTGAGGCTGAGTACTATTTTTTTGTTCTTTTATCTCTTTTATATTTGAACCCATATAACTTTCAAGTTTAAAGATGAACTGGTTAGATCTTGATATTGAATGGGATGGGTGATTCCAATCCCCAAGCTTTGACCTAGAAAAACTGTGCCACTGCCATGTTACATCTAATAGATGTCCATCCTGTTACTAATCTATTTGTTTTCTATTATATAGTATTTGAAATTTATAGCTGTTTATTAGCATTTCAACAGCACTCTAATCGAAGTGTATTTTTATTAGATACAATTGGAATTTTTTTTTGGGACCAGAAACTAAAATGATGGGTGAGGTAAATAGTGATTACCAGTGTAGAATCTATTTTTGCTGTTATTTCTGGTACATTAGTAACTTGTGTCTTTCCTGTTCTTTGCATTACTAAGCTTCTTGGTGTGTTGAATTTACTTTCCCTTTTCTTTTGTAATTAATTGACACATGAAGATATTGTTCTTTTCCTGCCTAAGGTTGTAACTTAGATATTCTACTTGCTATTATGGCCTTGTTCGCTTTTCTCATGTGTGCACTCTTTGAGTGGGATTTATATCTCAAATTTTTGTAATTATCTAGGTTTTAATCAGCCAGATTTTCCTTCATGTTAAAATAAACAATGCCATTCATATAATCATGACACTTATTACCAGTTGACACTGATGCTTCCTCTACTTTGAAAGGAATTTTAGCTTTTTGCTCCCTGTTCTATCAAAGTTAAAACATTCAGGGTGCTAATGCTCTTAACTATGAGAGCTTCCTCCCATATGTAATGTTTTGATAGCTATCATCCTAGTATAGAGTAGAACTTGTTGGATATATATATATATATATATATATATATATATATATATATATTGGTGCTTTCTCTTTACTAGTGTAAGTTTGTTGGTATTTATAGTTAATTAGATTAGATGTATAACTAATCAGGTCGCTTCTTCAGGTCGCTTCGAGCCCAACACGGCGCCGTTCCACTTACGAGTCAGGGACAAAGGCGACCTGGAGGTCGCTATGCTATGTGAGAACGAGGTCGCCATGCTATGTGAGAACGAGGTCTCCTTGAGGTCGCTATCGTCTCGGGTGTGGGAACTTTAGAGGCTATAGCGACCTTGGGGCGACTTGGTTGAGGTCGCCTTGAGGTCGTTTTCTCCTTGGTTTTGCTAGGCCTCCCTTCTTGAACTGTTTTTACTGAATTTGGTGGACATTTCCTACATCTTCAAGAACTTGCACAAAACATCAAACACACCTAATCTAACATTTAACCACACAAATTTGAGTGTGTGCAACATTTTCTCTTCAAAATTCATAACACGTACAAAAGTAAAACAAACAAAAGAAAAACAACGAATTTTACTAACTAATATGTACAAGATGGCACCTCCCTTGGATTTGCTCGACTTAGGTTGGTTCTTGGAGGTAGATCACCTCCTTGAGCTCTTCACTCCTATGCTCCCAATAGATCTTCAGCCGTTGCCCATTCACCTTGAAGCGCTCTTGCTTGTCATTCTCTAATTCTACCGCTCCATGGGGAAAGGTTTCGGTGACTGTAAACGGCCCCATCCATCGGCTTTTTAGCTTGCCCGTGAACAACTTCAATCTTGAATTGAAGAGGAGGACAGTGTGTCCCACCTTGATCTTCTTGAACTTCAGCCTCTTGTCATGCCACCTCTTAGTCTTCTCCTTGAAAATCATTGAGTTCTCAAAGGACTCAAGCCTTAGTTCCTCCAGCTTATCCAGTTGAAGACATCTCTTTTCACCGGCTTCGCTCAAGCTCATATTGAGCAGCTTGATTGCCCACCACGCCTTGTGCTCGAGTTCGAACGACAAGTGGCATGCTTTTCCATAAACTAGCCGGAATTGTGACATACCAATAGGGGAATTATATGCTGCTCGGTAAGCCCACAAAGCATCATCTAACTTCATGGCCCAATCCTTCCTTCGAATACCCACCATTTTCTCCAATATGCTCTTAATCTCCCTATTCGACACTTCGGCTTGTCCATTGGCTTGAGGGTGGTATAGTGTGGTGATCTTGTGCTTCACTCCGTACCTCTTCAATAGTGCTTCGAAATTTTTGTTGCAGAAGTGAGATCCTCTATCACTCACTATTGCTCTCGGTGTGCCGAAACGAGTGAAGATATGCCGCTTCAAGAACCTTGTGACTTCCTTAGCTTCACATGTCGGGGTGGCAATGGCCTTAACCCACTTGGACACAATGTCAACGGCCACTAAAATGTATTTGTTCCCCATTGAGCTTGGAAATGGCCCCATGAAGTCTATGCCCCATACATCGAAAAGCTCTACCTCCAACATGATATTCATCGGCATCTCATCTCTTTTTGCAATGGTGCCGGTTCTTTGACACCGGTCACAAGCTTCTACAAAGCTTATTGAATCCTTGAACAGTGTTGGCCACCAAAAACCTGATTGGAGCACCTTCATAGCAGTCTGTGACGTCACGAAGTGGCCCCCACACTCCTTAAAGTGGCAATGGCTCAAAATATCTCCCATCTCTTCTTCGGGCACACAACGGCGAATCACCCCATCGCCACATATTCTGAACAAGAGAGGTTCATCCCATAAGTAGAACTTCAATTCAGCGAAGAACTTCCTCTTTTGATGTGTACTCATGTCCGGTGCCAATATACCACTAGCTAGGTAATTCACAACATCCGCAAACCATGACACTAGGTAACTTTTCAGCTCAAACAACTGCTCATCGGGGAATTCTTCTTTGATGGGCTCCTCAACTAGCCCGCTATCATCCCTCTCTAATCTTGAAAGGTGATCCGTAACCAAATTCTTGGACCCTTTCTTGTCCCTAATTTCGAGATCAAATTTTTGGAGGAGTAGCACCTATCGTATGAGCCTTGGCTTAGCATCTTATATAGAGAGAGAGAGAGAGAGAGTTGACATGTGGATGCACCGCCCATAACCTTAATTGTAAATTTGTAATTATAGATTGCAAATGGGTGCACCACTCACAAAGACATGTATGGGCTTTCTTAAAAGTTTTTCAATATAAAATTCTTTTTGTCACTCACTCGCTGATGCTGCCCATATCCCTTTCACATGCATGCTGCCCCGTCTCCTTTTTAGCGTGGTCTCCTCATGGACAAGGATTATAATTAATAGGTAGAATTTCATGTAAACCCTGTATTTTGGTAATTTGTTACCTTTATAAATATTTTTCAAAACTCATCACCTTAGTCCATTTGATCAAATATGTGAAAGTCAACTATTTTAAAACTTATGAAAGTACGTTTTTGCCCTTATTACTATTTAATTTAGCTAAAATGATTATATTAGCTTTAAATTAAAATGAAAAATAATAAAATTCTATATAATAAAATCTAAAATAAATATATTACAAAAAAATCTTAAATAAATAATAATAATAAAATCCATTAATTTTTTTGTATTTTTGTTATAATGGATATTTATTTAGTTAAAATAATTATCTTAACTTTAAATGATTATCTTAGTTTTAAATGGTTGTTTTTCATATATTTTTTTTTTGTAATCTATTTATTTGAGATTTTATTATTGAGAATTTTATTATTTTTCATTTTAATTTAAAGTTAAGATAATCATTTTAGCTAAATAAAAATCCATTATGGAAAAAAATATAAAATAAGAAAAAATTAGTGGATTTTTAATTATTTATTTAAGGTTTTTTGTAATATATTTATTTCAGATTTTATTATTGAGAATATATTTATTTTCTTTTTAATTTAAAACTAAGATAATCATTTTAACTAAATTAAATAATAATAAGGGCAAAAATGTACTTTCACAGGTTTTAAAATAATTGACTTTCACATATTTGGTCAAATGGAGTAAAGTAATGAGTTTTTGAAAAAGTAAAGATTAAAGTGATGAATTTAGAAAGACATTTATAAATGTGACAAATCACCAAAAAAGTCAGGTTTATGTGAAATTCTGCATAATTAATATAATCAAGTGGTGGTGACTGGTGTAGCCACCAAAAGCGTTCTTTGTTTTATTTTTTTAATTGTTATTTATGTAAAACAAAAGCTTACTCTCTCGCTGGCTCTCTCATAGGAATTTGAATGATATTACAAGAAGAGTTCTTGTTTTGATTTTTGCTCTCGAACACGAGTTAGAACACTTAGAGAAAGTTCTAAGTTTTTCTTTGGGTTCTTATATTTTTCTTTGAAACTATTGAGAGAGAGGAATGAGGGATAAAGAAAATAAAAGAGAAATATTTTTGAGTTCTAATCCTTTAGAGAATATTGTGAGAAAGTCTCTCAATATGTTCCTTGTTATCTCAAGTATTGAGTACACAAATTGAACAGAAATTTGAGAGTCGAAATTTTCTATTCAATACTGAGACGCCCACCCGTCGGTTCTTTTGTTTTCGAGATTCGGTGTGGAAGAACTTGGTTCGAAGGAATCACGGAGATTCAATTGTTGAAGAACTCGGTTCAAGGGAATCAAGGAAATACTACAAGGGTAAGTGGGTAACTATTTCTTTCCTTACTATTTACGGTTAAATATTAGAATCAATATAATCACAATGATTTGGCTAAAACGGTTTTGTTTTTATGAAAATTTTTAATAACCGGGCTCACCGCCCTTTCGATGCGCGGTACTGATTTCGGTTTACGAAACCAACAATTGGTATCAAAGCAAAGGCAGTAGTGATTGGCCAATCCTCGGGAACTATCACGCGTGATCGTGTGACAAAGAGTGGCTCTCCGCCTGGGGGCTTATTAGAGGAGTGCTTTGATAGGTACCTGTGGGTGTCACCCCAAAGAGTTGGGACCGGGCCCACACCTATGAGATTGGGAATTGAAATTTACAATTGCTATCAGAGCAAAGGCAATAATGACTGGCCGATCCCCGGGAACTCTCACGCGTGATCGTGTGAAGAAGCGTGGCTCTCCGCTCGGGGGCTTCTTAGAGGAGTGCTCTGATAGATATCTGTGGGTGGCACCCCAAAGAGTTGGGGCCGAGCCCACACTCATGAGATTTTCAATTGGAATTAACAATTGATATCAGAGTCTGGTTGTAATTCATATTGATTCTAATATTAGAATTGATTCCGGTAGTAGGCACTTTGCATTGTTTGTGATTTAACGCTTATTTTTATTCATGTGATGAATGATAAATAAATTGATTTTGATCGTTAATTATATGGTTCCTTTGGATTTATTTTTGATTTTTCGTTTCTTCAATTTTTAGATAAAAAATTTGTAAACCCGTTAGGGTATAGGATTTTTTGTAAATTGTGATATTGAAGTAGATGGTGTAATCAACAAATCGATGAAATTGGTTCGCATCATGGAGGAAAATTACAACAAAACCAAATTTGTAATTTGATTAAATTTTTGTTTGTAATTTGATTTATTTATGGGTTGTAATTTAAATATCCAAAGGAACTCGGCCAAAATTCATTTAGCTTTTATTTTGCTTTTTCATATTATATTTTATGAGATAATTGTATAATATGTTTATGCATATAATATGCTATCTTAGTTTATAAGTGCCTACTAGAATCGTTATTACATGACATGCATACATATATATATATATATATATATATATATATATATATATATATATATACACTAAAACTCATCTTTTCAATTTCACTATTTATTTGATTTTGGTTTATTTACAAAAATGTCATTCAATTTATTTACAAAAATGCCATTGAATATATAATATAATATACTAAAGGGAAAATTGCGTTGATACCCCTGAGGTTTGGGTTAATTGCATCCACATAGACAAAGATGCTTATTACATAAAGACACCCCCTGAAGTTAAAAAAATTCAAACCCTAAAACTTAAATTATTTTCACGATCCAAAACCAATTTAAATTGAAAATCACAAAACCAAAACTCATTTCAAATCAAAATTTAAAACTTCCAAGTTCCAACTCATAACATCAAAAATCCATATAAACCCATAACATCAAAACTTAAAAAATCTCTTCCACAAACAAAATTGGGAAATACAAAATATCTACCCAATTTTGTTTGTGGAAGAGATTATAGGGAAATACAAAATCTCTACCCAATTTTGAATGGATTTTTATTTATTTACAAAAATGTCATTGAATAGTAAAATTAAATAGATTCCTATTTTTACATATTAATATCCAATCATTCTAATTTTTCATGTGTCATAATTTAGATAAATAAAATTTATTAAAATTGAATAATACTCCCGCATCAAAGCGCGGGTCATTTTACTAATCTAATCTAAAACTGTTTTAGATTAGAACAAATTTGTATTTGTTATAATTGTAATTATTACACAATATTGGATATTTTGTAATTGAAATACATGAATTCAAAATATTGAGTGGGAGAGGGTAATATGACGATATTACCCATGGTCTCCACCATTAGTACAACACCGTGAGATTTGAATGACGCCTCGAGACGCTTTGATTTCGTCCTCCCTATGGAGGGTGTCCATTTGAATCAATAGCAAGATTGTCTTCCATGAGATAGGATTTTTAGATGTATTTCAAAATTGACCTACCATACGGCGACAATTTTTGAGTTAAGTAGAAAAAAATCTGAAATGGTAAGTTACACTCAAAAGATGTAATTAATCTTGTTAATTACAATCTTGACTAAATCAAACCGTGGTTATTAGAAGTTGAAAATAAGAGATATTTTGTTTTAACTTTTATAATTGTTATTATTACATAATATTAGATATTTTGTAATTAAAATACATCAATTCAAAATATTGAGTGGGAGAGGGTAATATGACGATATTACCCATGGTCTCCACCATTGGTACAATACCGTGAGATTTGAATGGCACCTCGAGACGTTTTGATTTCGTCTTCCCTATGGAGGGTATCCATTTGAGTCAATAGTAAGGTTGTCTTCCATGAGATAGGATTTTTAGATGTATTTCAAGATTGACCTACCCTAAGGCGGCAATTTTCGAGTTAAGTGAAAAAAATCTGAAATGGTGGGTTACATTCAAAAGATGTAATTAATCTTGTTAATTACAATCTTGACCAAATCCAACGGTGGTTAACAAAAGTTGAAAATATGAGATATTTTGATTTAACTTTTATTAATTGAGAAAGTCTCAATTCAATTATCAAACGTGTGACCTATCCTACGACGGCACGTTATTTGTGAAAATTGAATTATCGTGGTAATTGAGTAAATAGTTTTTCTGTATTTTTCACATGCACGATGCATCATATTTACTTTACCGAAAATTATATATGTGATATATATACTTTGTGGACACGAATTAAATGTGAATGATTGTTATTTAATTTCGGCAAACCAAACATGTCCAATCCAATAATCAAGATACTCGCTACTGAAACATTGACTGGTTAAAATTTTATCGACTGGAAAAGTAACATGAACATCGTGCTTGTATGTGAAAACTTCAAGTTCGTCTTAACGGAGGAATGTCCTCCACACCCTAACGCCAGATAATCAGCAAATATTGTTGAAGCATATGACAGTTGGCAAAATGCCAACAACAAAGCATGTTGCTACCTATTAGCAGGCATGTCTGACGTGCTTAGATGTAAGCATGAAATAGTTGAAACCGCAAAAGGTATTATGGACTCCCTACATGCAATGTTTGGGCGCCCTTCTGAACAGTCTCGTCATGAGGCTGTAAAGGTTGTTACGAACACCATAAGGAAGAAGGGCACTTCAGTCCATGAGCATATGCTCAAGATGATTGAGTTTATTAATGAGGTTGAAATACATGGCGGAATCGACGAAGCCACACAAGTGGGGATGATTTTAGACACACTATCCCTTGACTTCCTCCAAATTGAAAGCAACTATTTCAAGAATAAATTGTATTATAACATGACTTAGTTGCTTAACCAGCTTCAAACCTTCGAATCCATTTCGAATGAAAGGAAGTTTGGAAACGCAGTGTCTAGGATAGTTCTGGCACGGAAAATGCTTGGTTCTTAAGTGGACCATCGTTTCCCACCTCCCTTTCCTGAGAACTACCAGATGTGTTGTTTCCGAAGCTACATCTTTCTTTTCTGGAATGTCCAATAAGAGGAAGAATAAGGATGAATAAGGTGGCACGTTGAAAACCGAAAGGGGTAATAATAAGGCTGAGAAAAAGAGCAACAACAACAACTCCACAAAGAGATCTGACAAAAAAAAGCCAAATGAAAATGTTTCCACTATGGGATAGAAGGTCACAGCAAGAGAAATTGTAAAAAGTACCTCGAAGAGCCCATGATTAAATAGAAAGATAAATCAAATTTACTTGTTCTAGAAGCTTGTTCAGTTAAAGATGATATGTCTCCTTGGATAGTTGATTCAGGTGCAACTAATTATAGTTTGTTATTCTATGCAGATGTTTGATTCTACAATAGAGTTGGCCGATGGGGACTACACGATGAGAGTGAGTAATGGGGTTATGATATACTAAAGCAGTGGGAGAAGTGCGATTTCTCTTTGATAATAAATTCATTGTTTTGAACGATGTTTATTATATTCTTGGTTTCAAAAGAAATTTGATTTCTGTTTCGAGACTGTATGAACAATTATTTAAGGTTTCTTTTAATAATAAAGTTGTTATTATTTCTAGAAAGGAGTTTAACTATTTGTTGAATTTTAGATAATGGTCTCTATTTTTAAGACCAACCTTTAATTTATTGCTTAACATTGAAATGTTCAAAGTTGAACAACCAAAGTTTAAAAAGCAAGAGATTTCTCTTGATGATAACGAATACTTATGGCATCTTCGACTCGGTCATGTAAACCTAAATAAGATTGAAAGACTGGTAAAGGAAGGTCCTTTACGAGAGCTAAAAGTTGGCACTCTTCCAGTCTGTGAATCTTGTCTGGAAGGTAAAATGACCAAACGATCTTTTCTGGCAAAAGGTCAAAGAGCCAAAGAACCTCCTGAATTGATAAGTTATGACATGTGTGGTATGATCAATGTACAAGCAAGAGGAGGTTATGAACATTTCGTCACTTTCATTGACGATTATTCTAGGTATAGTTATATTTATTTAATGTAAAGGAAATCTGAAACTTTTGAAAAGTTTAAGGAATTCCAAGCCGAGGCTGAAAAGCAGATAAATAAATAGATTAAAACTCTTCGATCAGATCAAGGAGGTGAATACCTTGATAATGAATTCTTGGATCACTAAATCGAACATGGGATTTTGTCCCAACTGATTGCACCTAGGACACCACAGTAAAAAGGTGTTGTAGAAAAGAGAAATAGAACATTGCTTGATATGGTGAGATCCATGTTGAGTCACTCATCATTACCCATGTCGTTCTAGGGATATGCACTACAGATTTTTGTATACATACTTAATTTAGTTTCGTCCAAGTCTATACCTAAGACACCTTTAGAGTTGTGGAATTGTAGCAAAGTTAGTTTGCTACACATTCACATATAGGGGTGTCCTGCAGACGTACTTAAAGATAAGACTGGGTAGTTGGAACCTCGATATGAAGTATGTATATATGTAGAATATCAAAAGGGAATGAAAGGAGGTCTATTTTATAATCCTCAAGATAATAAAGAATTTGTATCGACAAATGTAACTTTTCTTGAAAATAACTATATGACAGACTTCAAACCTCGTAGTAAAGTTATAATTGAGGAGTAACTTTCTGATAAGATCATACCAACAACGACAATTGTTGTCGAACAACAAAGTGAGAAGAACACAACTCAAAATCAGAATGTTTTACCACCTCGTCGTAGTGGGAGGGTTGTGAGACAACTTGCTCGCTATAGATAAAATGGGAAGGCATAAGTTACAATTTCTGATCTTGGTAAAGATGATCCATTGACATACCGATGTGCAATGGAAGATTCTGACAATGTGGATTGGCAACAAGAAATGAACCTCGAGATGGAGTCAATGTTTTCCAAGTCAGTCTGGAAACTTGTAGACCTACCCGAAGGGGTTAAATCTATTGGTTATAAATGGATCTACAAGAGAAAGTGGGGAGTGGATGGGGAAGCGAAAACTTTCAAAGCTAGGCTAGTGGTAAAAGGTTTTACCCAAAAGAGAAAGTTGACTATGAAGAGACTTTCTCGCCAGTAGCTATGCTTAAGTCCATCTGTATACTTTTATCCATTGCCGCATATTATGACTATGAGATATGGCAAATGGACATCAAGACGGCCTTTCTGAATGGTAATCTTAACGAAGGCATCTATATGGTGCAACCAGAGGGGTTCACAGCTAAAGGCCTAGAGCAAAGGAAGTTGCAACTTGCCGATCCACGGGAACTCTCACGCGTGATCGTGTGATGGAGCATGGTTCTCCACCCGGAGGCTCCTTAGAGGAGTGCTCTTATAGGTACCTATGGGCGTCACTCCAAAGAGTTGGGACCGAGCCCATACCCAAAGAGTTGGGAACTGACAATCAGTATCAGTCTAACCCACGATATGATCATTGTGTAGCGTGGTTAAAAATATTCTCAAGTATCTTAGAGAATGAGATACTATATGATAGTATATTCTGGTAGGGATTTGATTCCTATTAGTTACACTGATTCTGATTTTCAATCAGACAAAGATAGTGGAAAGTCGACATTTGGGTCAGTGTTTACCATTGGTAGGCATGTCTCATCTGCTTTAGGGCAAGTGGGAGATTGTTGGGGAAAATGCCCTAAGAACAAATGTTGTTAATCTTTATGCTGAAATAATAATTAGATTGACATCTCATTTTATATTTGTGTACATTTAATGTTATTGATATTGTATTAATAACATAAAATTTCATGATTATTAAATGTAATATTAAACATAGTATATAGAGGAAATTGAAAGAAATGATCATAAAATATATGAGTTTATTGTTTTTAGCCAAATATATATTTTTGATTATACTTATCATTTTTATGCTTGAACTTCCAAATATACCCTTATTTTGTCTTTACTTCCTTCAATATTTCCCCCCAAAAATAATTTCTCTTATTTCCAAATCCCTCCAATATGTTTTTCACCCAAAACATACACACACTCACTCTCTCACGAAATTGTGAGCTATCTCTCTCTCTCTCACGAAATCTTTTTAGTGTTGAAATCTTCAATCTGGGCAAGACGAAGTCTCAACGAAATATTCTGGGCAAGACGCTGAAATTTCTGGGCAAAGACACCACCATTCGAAGCTGAAATTTCTGGGCAAAGACACCACCATCCGGAACTGAAATTTTGTGGGCAAGAAGCTGAAATTTCTAGGCAAAGACACCACCATCCGAAGTTGAAATTTTACGGGCAAGAAGCTGAAATTTCTAGGCAAAGACACCACCATTCGAAGCTGAAATTTCTGGGCAGAGACACCACCATCCGAAGCCAAACGACGTTTTTCTACGGTATGTATCTCTTACCCTCTTTTTTTTTACAAGGATCATTATGTTTGATATGAAGATAAAGAGATCGGTTTCAATTTAGAGTGAAACCAGCTGCTATGATATTTTGTTCCCAGGTTACATGCTAGTTTATGTTAAAGTTACATACTAGTGTATTTGTAAGTTACATGATAGTGTATTTGTAAGTTACATGTCAATTTATTTTAAAGTTACATGCTAGTGTATTTGTAAGTTTAGAGCGAAACCTACTACTGTGATATTTTGTTCCCAGGTTACATGCTAGTGTATTTGTAACTAAAGTTACATGATAGTGTATTTGTAACTAAAGTTACATGATAGTGTATTTGTAAGTTACATGCCAATTTATTTTAAAGTTACATGCTAGTGTATTTGTAAGTTTAGAGCGAAACCTGCTACTGTGATATTTTGTTCTCAGGTTACATGCTAGTGTATTTGTAAGTTACATGATAGTGTATTTGTAAGTTACATGCCAATTTATTTTAAAGTTACATGCCAGTTTATTTTAAAGTTACATGTCAGTTGTAATTTTTTATACCCATGTTACATGCCATCAGTTATTGTTTTGTTACATGTTAGTTCCCAGCCAGTTTAAATGTTTCATGTAAATACTTGACATGCAGGAATATGGGTGTAAAAAAATTGGTTATCCATCACGGTGGAAGTTGGGCGGCCAATTGTTACGAGGGTGGTATGACAAAGTGGGTCCATGTTCCTATCGGTTTGACTTATGATGATTTCGTAAAGTTGGTTCAAGATGCTGCTAAAGTTGACGCTCATAGGTCTACCCTAGAATTATGCTCGTTGGCCTTTACGACTACTGGTACTGCCCGTCCGAGAATTGAGAATGACAAAGACGTGTCATGTATGATGGATGAAGATAAGCTATTACCCGAGGTTTATGTTACCGTTTCGAAGAAGGTAGCAACACATTGTGTGCAGAATGGTACTATATTGGAGGAAGATGACAACCTAATACATTCAACGTTTCTTCAACAATGTAACCTACCTACTCCACAACCCGTGTATGGCGGGTTTCTTCGGCAACTGGCAGCATGTGGGTACATTCCAATGTTAGACCCAATTGTATGTAATGATGAAACCATTGATGATGAAGAGAACAGTGAGTCATCGGACACCGATAATAGGGATGATAGCTCGATACCCGACATTGACAGAGGTAGTCACGGAGATGAAGATTGCAATCATAGTGTGGGTTCTGGTGCTGAGAGTGTTGGAGGACATGGATGTGCTAGGTCCATCGGGTTTTGCTACATTTAGTGGTGATTCCTTTCGAGAGGATGGATTGGGTGACGGTGTTGATCAAAGTTGTGAACATGCTTCCTCACAAACTTGGATTATTCCTGGATCCGAAAGGTATTCATTCGAACCCATTAGCACGGAGGAATCGATTTCAGATAATGGCCGGTTATACAAGGGTAAAATATTTCAATGCAAGAAAGATCTTAAGCGAACGTTGCATATGTATGCTTTGAAGGAGCAATTTGAAGTCCGGATTAGAAGATCTAGCAAGACACGTTATGAGACCGGATGTAAGGATGGCGAGTGTGAATTCCAATTACGTGTATTTAAGATGCAAAAGGGAGAATATTGGGCGGTTTGAATGTTCCTGAAGGATTATACTTGCAATATCGATGGTTTCCACGCAAGTCTTCGACAAGCAAATTCTTGGACTGTCGGCGAACTATTAGCACCAAAGTTGCAAGTACACGGCCACTCTCTACAACCCAAAGACATAATGGTAGAAATGCAAGTGGATCATGGACTTCATTTGTTGTATACAAAGGCTTGGAGGGTAAAAGATCATGCAGAGGCTTCTGTTTTGGTCCTCCCGAAGAATCATTCAAACTGTTGCCTGCTTACTGTCATCGATTGAAAGAAGTAAATCCAGGGACTATTACTGCAATGAAGACAAATGTTGCAAATCAGTTTGAATATTTGTTCATTGCCCATGCAGCATCACTTCATGGATTTCATACCGTGATTCGGCCGGTTATTGCCATTGATGGTACTCATTTGAAGGGTAAATTTTCTGGTATTATGTTTGTAGCTATATGTTTGGATGCAAACAACCAGGTTTTTCCTTTGGCATATGGGTTTGGCGACGTTGAAAATGAAATGTCATGGACTTGGTTCTTAAAACCGCCACCTCGGAATCAAGGCTGCAATGAAGAAAGAGTACCCTAATGTACCGCATGGATATGTATGTATATAGTTCTCTAGTTCAAAAGGTACTTTTTTCCGTCCAAACCAACGGCAACTCATAATTGATATTATGCAGCCACCAATCATAGAAATCCAGATATTATGCAGGCACTTTTACATGGCTTTATCGTATCACAAAGCCTACATCAGAAGCACCAATTAACTGTTCTGTTCTCTATCTATTATATAACTCTCATATTTATTATTTTTGTACACAAAAATCAAATACAACATCAATTAGAGTTACGGGAAAATCCTCTTGCAAGTGTAATCAAACATTTTGAGGTACTTTCGCATGGAAAAACCATCCGTGATTGACTTAAACTCCGTTTTAAATTTTTTTTTTAATTGGATTGATTCATCTCAATAGGATGACTAGACTCGAACACGTATTTTCGGTTCGATTCGGTTAGCCACGGATCATAAACCATGCCCACCTCCATGAATTAGTACGTATTATACCCCAAAGAGAATTAAACTTAAGTAGAAAATGCTTGATGGCTGGTCATTGGGCTAACATTATATAAGATCTACAATGCTTTTCTCTGTCACACATTACATCTTATCTCATCTGATATTCATATCAACTTTAACAACCTAAACATAATAATTAACATGACCATGTTGATCGTTGAACTTTCCTTTCACAAATACCGAGGAGGTTGATCTTTAATATTTAGGGTTGACTGTGAAAATAAATGAAAAGACAAAAATACCCCTAATATTGATATTATAACAGCAGTGTTGTAATCACTATTTTACCCTTGGAATACGACATAAAATTATAATAAAAAATTAGTTCAAGACATGAAAGTTAGTATGCAAAATTGAATTGGATTATTTCATAAGATTGGACTAAACAAAGGACGAGATTGAATTAATATATGTTTTGTTTGATGAAACATGAGATTGGACTAGATATAATAATGATTTTAATTTTATCATATTTTAAAATTATTGTAATATGTATTTGAAGAAAATAAATGTTTTAATTTATATATTGCTAAAGTAACAATATCCAAAAATATTTTCAAAATATAGATCTATATTATTTTTAAATAAATTTAAATGTTTTTCAACTTTGTAAGTTGTTTATTTAATAAAATGTTCATTTGAATCCCGTTGTCTTTATCATATCATTGATTAATTTCTTTCCCACCTCTCTTTTTCATCCTAATTTTCTAACAAAATTTAATCTTTCAGAATATTTCTTCAAAAAATTCTGGGTTTTCAATCTTTAATTCAACATCACCATCTTCTCCTATTTCTTTTAACTGGGTTAGAATTATTTGTTTAGAGATTGTATAAAAGAAACCTTTTTTTTTTCGTTTAAATAACAAAAATCCACTGTTATTTTCCTTTGACTGGATTAGAGACAGCAGATTTATTTTCCTTTCCATGGATTAGAGACCGGAGATGGCGAGGGGAGATAGATGGCCAAGTGATGTGTGACTGTGAGGAAGACAACCGGACAGTGGCAGAGTGAGACATGATCGAGTGAAATGGAGCACAGGAAGAGAGACAAAGTGAAACGGTGGTGGCAGAGGAAGAGAGAAAAACAATGGAGTGAAGCAATGGAGAAGATGACATTGGGGATTTCTTCTATTTTCGATCCGATGAATGTACTAATTTTTTAATAATTTTTAAAAAATTCAATTTATTTTAAAAAAAACTTAGATTATTTTTTTTTAATCATATCCTATGTTGTATCAAACACGTGGTTGCTCTATTTTTAATCCTATCCTATATTACACCAAACACAGAATAACATTAAAATCCAATCATATCCTATCCAATAAAAATAATCATATCCCATCCCACATACCAAACGGGGCACATATGTTGCTGAAATTAAAATGTGAAATAAACATTCGAAGCAAATAAAGTTTCCATCATAATCTGTGCCTTACCAATTTACCATCCAAATCAGCAAAAAGGAACCAGATTTAACAAAAGGCGTGCACCATATGTGCATAACCCATAAATGGACAATTCTTCAGATCAGCAATATAGCATCATATCAGTATCAGTGCCCACCCAAAAACCAAAATTCAAACAAAAATTTACACATGCCCATAAAAAAGTTACCAAAATCCAACTACTTTGTCACCGAGTTCTAGCCCCCTGAGTTCCTGTTTTTGCATAAAATTTCAACAAATCATCACAAATACACAACAATATTGAATTGTATGATCGTAAACATCCTGCCTGGCAGTCTTTTTATAAAGAAAATACAGTATCATTACACATCTAGACCAGTTTATAATATTGCAAAACAAACATACAAACATCTCTTAAATAAGGTAACGTTAAATAACAAGAACTCACAATTGTTATGTATAAAAAAACATCTCCTGGCCAGTTTTAAAATTAAAAAATACACAAAATGAGACCATAACTGTTATTTATACCCAAAACATAGCATTGGAAGAACACACAAATCCAAAACTTAAATAAATACTAAAAAAAGAGCCATAACAACTTTGTTCCCAACCAAACGTTATCATACATTAAAAATAATAATAATAACAATTAACACATTCATAAATGTCAACAATAAAAACTTTACAATAAAAACTCGATTTTAAATTCATAAAAATGGATAAAATAGTATTTTATACACCAAAACAACTGTAATAAAATCCCCTAAAAATGATTAACTAAAAAAAACAACTAATAAAAACTAATCCAAACGAACCCATCGGTGAATGCACCAATCTTTGCAAAAATAATCACAATAAAAACAAAAAAGAAACATTCATGCATTAAAAAGACAGCATGAACCTTAAAATCCCTAATTCTCGCCTACGTCACAGGTCTTTGACCTCCACACCACACAGATGACGCAAAACAAAGGAAAATTTAGAGAGAAAATATGAAGTGGTTTACGTTTAGAGAGAGAATGAGTCTGTGGTGCCTGATTCAAAACCAAAACCATAGCTTTACCTTTTCTTTTTTATTTTTTAAAAATGTTTACCATCAGGGGAGGTCAATGTCAATTTGTGATAAAATTGCTTCAGAGCGTAAATTGTCAAACCTAGGATAGGTAGCCAGTAATTACTTTCATATAAAATTATGTATTTTAATAAATAAGAAACCATACAATTTATGAAGGAGTTTACTTATTTCAACCTTGGCAAAATAGCAACACGTAATACACATTAAATTAATATCATAAAACACATACAAATGCCAAATAAATACCAATATCCACAAAGAACTCACTACTGACATTAAGTACCCTATGGTCCGACTTAGTACTAGCCATAAGTAATGATTTATCCTACGGTCCGACTTAGTACTAACCATAAGTAATAATTTTTTAGAGTCTAGCATGACAATGACTTAAGTTTCTTCGGAACATTTTAACAAACACCATATATGCATATCTTACTCAAATGTGCCTTTCTATTATCACACTACAATGGACTTGTGATAAATACATGAAGTATGCAATATTTTTCCAAATTTCTTTAAAATTATGGATAAAGATGCTACAGTATAAAACAAGAGGAAGAAGCATACCAAGGTTAGTTAGCTTATCAACTTTGACTTGGTTGAGCTTCTGTAAATACAAGGCCTTCTGAGATTCAGAATACCATATTCGATCAAAAGGGCCAGGTTTCACCTTCCTTCCACAATGATCAAGATACCCCTGCCATATGTCAAAGTAACAATGTATGACTCCAAGTTCTAAACAATGTATGTTTTCTAAAGAGTTAAAAGTAAAAAAAAAAATAAGGAAATTGACTATAAACACTTCACATTGGCTCATTTTATTACAACTTCAATTGTTAACACCAAATCTCTTATCCATAAAGAAAGGAAATTTTTCTAGGCATTCCAAACAAACTCATATAACATTCGAAATCAATGAATTAATCAAATTTTGCATAGATGATAAGAAGAAAGTTACCTGTAATATAAAAACAGAAAAAAATTTATCTTCAAAATCTTTTATATCATTCTCATTTAACACAGTCCTCATGCTAGTCTATCAACACAATGAACAATCAGATCCTGTAATTTGTATCGCTATTGTACAAGATTTATTATAAAGAAACATAATGACATATGCATAAGACAAAAACAATGGCTTGGCAATTAATAAGTTCAACGACTCTCTTTGCACTTCATGTCTAATTCATATTTATGTGAGAAATAGTGAACATTCCAAACCTTTTCTATATAATTTTACTCACAGGTGCTGGTGCAAACCTCTTATCCCGGTGTGTATACTTTAAACCTTCCAGTTTTCCGATACTGCAAAGGTCATCAACAACTCTTCGCTTTTGCAACCTAATCAAATAAAAAGTAAAGAATATACCCATCTCAAAAAGTGAATGCGAGATAATTTTGAAAACTCCAATAATGAAAACTCACTTCATGATTATCATCTATACTTTCGACATCTGAACATCCAATCACAGCACCCTCCAAATTATATTTAGGTATCTGCAAAAAGACAGAGAAGAAGATATGACTCAAAGTTTGAAGACAGCTCAAAGACTCAACAATTACTAATTAGATATGTTATAGGATATTAGCATGCCTGGAGTTCAGCCAATTGTTGGTCGGTTGAATAAAACGTGCATTAACACAATTAGTGATATACACAAATTAATTATACTTTCAAGATCAAAAAAATTAAAACACATGATAAATAAACAACCAACACAGCTTAAACAAACTTACTTACCAAAGTCTGAAATAGATTTGCTATTGTATGTATGTTCCTCCTCTCCCTTTCCACAACACTGTAGTGTTGAAAAATCACATAAAACGTATAAACATAATACATTGAAAAAACGCTCGTAAGAACTCAATCATTTTTATTCATTCACAAAATAAAAGTTTTTCTAGCAGATAAGCTGGTCAATAAAACAAAAGGATCAAACAAATCAAGTTTTCAACTTCTAATACGTGTTTGACAACTCGTATTGTAATAGATTAAGACTGGATTGTATTATATATGCTAAAACAAATGAGGGAGGTTAGTTTAGATTGTATTTAAAATTTAATCAAATATAAATAAAGTGTTACATTGTTCTTGAAGTTGGTTGCTTTTATTTTAAAAAAATTTCTATTATCATAATTTAATAGAATATATATTTCATATATTTTAAAAAAACTTACAATCATTTTATTTTTTTTAAGAAAATAGATGACAATTCAATGATTACACACCAAATATCCTATAACTTAATAGGATCTAGGAATGCCATAAAAGTTAAAAAAAAATGTCATACTAAATGATATAATCACATGCAAAAGTAAAAGATAACATACCCATAATGTATGGCGAATAGAAGTCTTGGGTCTGAAATTGATAAGGTAACGTGTTTCTCAAGTACGTTCAAACCCAGTAGCTGAGGTCCAATGGCTTTCTTACCTGCCAATGCCATGGCACTCTTCAACATTTCATAGAACAAGCTACAGGGTTTCACGTACTCCATCTACAAAAAAACAGAGATAATGGTGAATGGCAACGATATTTCTGTTTTCTATAATTGAACATTAGTAATTGTGAAATCATACAAACTAAAAGCAATTATTAGTAAAAAAAGTAAATTGTTTCCAATTAGCTGAAATAACACTAGTACAGTTACCTGATTTGAGTTTCTTTGTATCAAGTACATGCTAATGTTTTGCTGATAATTTGAGTAGAACATGAAAACAAACTTTTGCCATGTAGGAAACAGATTTAGTTGAGAGGAAAGAATTTGTACGAAACAAAAGAAATCAGTTAAAATTGTACTGCTTTGACAATATCTCTAAGGCTGGGTGTTTCTATTTTAAAACTTAGTAGTTGGATAAGAATTAGAACTTAGGTTTGAGGGGTTGTTAACAACCTATTCTGGTGTATTATGTACCGGTTCGATATATCTAAAGTTAGGATGAATAAACAGAGAATGCTTCTTCTTCTCTAAATCTCTTCAGTTTTGTTGATAATTTGAGTAGAAAACAGATTTAGTTGAAAGAAAGAAAGAATTCTTAGGGAACAAGAGAAATCATGAAAAGATTAAAACTGTAATGCTTTGACAATTTATGAAAAAGACCCAGAATGAAGATGGAAATTGTATGACAAAGAGACACTAACCTAGACAAACGGACCTTTACTAAGGGAGGTCATTTTCAGTTTTTGGTAATTTTATTTTCATTTTTGTTCGTAAAAAAGACGTTTTCCTCAGAGAATTTTGGTGCAATTTACTAAAATAAAAATAACAGCATTATTCCAAAAGAATTTAGGTGCAATTTATGAAATAGGATTATTAGTGACAATAAAACACAATTGATTCTGTAGCCATATGGAAGTTGAGCCCACGTATAAATCCATCCATTGTAGCAGATTAAGACAATATAAACCTAACATACTGATATCCTTATCTATTTCGGCTCATCTTCACTTTTGTAGATAATTGAAAATACCCAAAAAGTGTTGTTGCTTGCACTACTCTTGAAATCTCTTTTGCAAGTGAAATCTGCACATCTACTATCCTTATACAGAATGTAAGAAAACTTAGACTTTGAGAACAAATTGCAAACCCTGTACACCATTTTAGTTTCATATATTCTTATCAACTACTATTATAACCTTAATATGCATACGCCTAACATGCCTTCGGAAATGGTCCCCAATGTCATTTCCTCCACCGTGAACCATGAATCGAAGGTTTCAAGGATATGTAGTGCAAACTGTATGAAGTTTACTAAAATTAACAAACACAACCGTAAAAAAGCTTGTGTTTTTTATACAAGCATTACAGCAACTGCGGGTTCAAGCATATGCAAAGAGAACAGATTTACTTATTCTTCTCTAAATCTCTTCAGTTTTGTTGATAATTTGAGTAGAAAACAGATTTAGTTGCAAGAAAGAAAGATTTTTTAGGAAACAAAAGAAATCATGAAAAAAATTAAAATTGTAATGCTTTGACAATTTATGAAAAAGACCCAGAATGATGATGGAAATTGTATGACAAAGAGACACTAACCTGCCAGAGATTACAAGATTTCCAGAAATGCGACTCCACGAATGGATGCGGAACGATGAAGGACATGCAGCGGTGAAGATATGAGAGAACGAAGAGCAGCGGCGGTATAGATGAGGGAGAAAGGGGTGCATTATATATGCTTAGGGTTTCGCGTAAATTACAATAATTTACCTTTTGGGGACTCACTTATTACTAGACATGACGCCGGTTCCGGTTCCGGTTCAGAACCGGCGGTTCCGGTTCTGAGGGTTCCGGTTCCGGTTCCGGTTCTGGTTTCACGGTTCCGATTCTACGGTTTCGGTTTCGGTTCCGATTCTACGGTTTCGGTTCCGGTTTCACGGTTCCGGTCCGGTTTCACCGGTTTCGATGGTTCGTAACCGGTTTTTTTTTTAATTTATTTTAAAAAAAACAACTCAAAGTCTCAAACTGATCAGTGAATCAGTGATCAGTTGATCACTCCCTACTCGACTACACCATGGAATCCACCCAAGTGACCCAACCGGCCAACCCTGTATTTCCAATCTCTAACTACATTCATCAATTTTCATCATAATCGATCTCACAGACTCACACACACAACAGATCTCACAGACTCACACACACAACAGTACACATCAGTTTTCATCAAAGTATATCTCATGTATTCTCAGTTTCTCTCTCTCACACACACACACACACACATCAATACACAACCAATCAACCGATCAAAACTCACACAGCCCACCAAAACTCAAACACACACAATCCACCCCAATCTCATCTCTCTGACTCTCTTGTTCGATCCAAGCAACAAGAAGAAGAAAAAAAAAAAGTAGAAAGAAGAAAGAAAAAGAAGCTGAGGATAGCGAAGAAGAAAGAAGAAGAAAGAAGAAAGAAGACGGTCGATGATGGCCGACCGCCGAAAGAAGAAGGTGATCGATGATGGCCGACCGCCGAAAGAAAAAGATGATCGAAGATGGTGGACCGGACGACCGGTGGTGGCTAGATGATCGAAGATGGTGGACCGGTAGTGGCTTGAGAGAGAGGGAGAGAGAGAGATGAAGGAGAAGGAGAGGAGATGATCTGAGAACTCAGTTCTCAGATCTGGTTTTATATAAATATATATATATATATATATATATATAAAATATATATATATATGTTGGAACCGTCCGGTTCGAACCGGAACCGAACCGCCGGTTCGTATCCGGTTCGAACCGGACGGTTCCTCAAAATTTAGAACCAGAACCGCCCGGTACCGGTCCGGTTCCGAAACCGGAACTGGATTTTTCGGTTCCGATTCCGGTTTTTTCAGGATGGTTCCTGTTCGGTTCCCCGGTTCGAACCGAACCGGCATCATGTCTACTTATTACCGGTAGATTAATAAAATAAGCAACCAATTAAAGAATAAAAATATTGCGAATTAAGAGTTTGGCCAGGTTGCTACGTCAATTTTTTGATTTCAATCGAGCGTAAGGATGAAAAACAATTAAGGATTTGGAAATTAAAATAGAATATGTTAACTACAAATTAGCTAAATCCTTTTACTTTGTAAAATCAAAAATGTAGTATTTACCAAAGGTTGCAAGAGTAGAAAATTTGCTAATTGGCGTTACAAGATAGAATTGATTTTAAATTGTTTTAAAAATATACTATATGTTATGTATACCCATTAATTATACTTGGAGGTGGGTATGGGTTGTTTTGGAATGGTTTTGATTATACCTCAACCAAACTATTATTTAATTGGGTTATTTTTTTACCACCCAAACAAAACCAATTATAACTTAAAACCAAACTTCAGTTTGGTTTGACGATTTATAGAAAATAATTACAATAATACTATATTTAACTAAAGTGTTCCAAGTAATCGTTACTATTGTATTATATGTATAGGAAACGAAACAAAAACAATTACTATAATTTCATTTGCAGAGTTTAATAATATATAATATTATATATATACATATATATTATTATTATTATTAACACTAGGTTTGGAAGCACATGCAAGCCTAAATACACATTTTGTAATAAGGTACTGATATTGACACTCATAAATATGATAAGTAAAACCATATTTTAATAAAAAATTTAATTACAAAAATATCCAAATAGAAATGTACCAATAAGGATAAATTAGTTTAATTAAAAATAAATCAAATGCTATGTACACCCATTAATTACACACACCCATACCTTAGACTATATTTCTTTATAAAATAAAAAAACTTATAATAAACTCTAACTTATGATAAAGCATTATTTTGATGATAAACTCTAATTTAGAACTGTTGACAGCGATTTTTGGATTATGTAAGTTCAATCACACGTCACACAAAATACATGAAGTTTGCAATTGTATAATGAATCGAAAAGAATTAAAAAAAATTGTACAAGTAAGATTTTACGTGGAAAACCAGGAAAGGAAAAAACCACGGTTGTCGGTGACGGTAAGGAAGCAATCCACTATTAGAAAAACGTTACAAACTCAACCTTACTTGCCCTCTTGAATATCTAGTGATTCCGTAACCATTTTTCGGGTGCTTTTAAGGTCTATTTATATATGCATAGAACCATAATTCTTGGAGTACAAGTAAGAGAATAAGTAGCAGTCATTTAATGAAGTTCAAATAACTCTGACTTATTAGAGTCATAATAATCTTCTTTCCCGTTTTGTTTCACTGGTGTTTGAAACACATTAGGTCTTTTGCTTGTTTCGAGCTATGATATCTCTAAGGAAATTTGTTTTCTTGTCAGAATATGCTTCGTAGAACCTTATTTGAGGAGGATTCTTTTTCTGTGTATTCGAGTTGTGATTGTATTGAATTCATCGTTGTTGACGTGTCATAACACCTAGCGTATTTCGAAACTGTCCACGTGTCGCTCAGCCGACCGTCCACCAAACCCGACCAAATCTCTTGCACCCCCAACCAAGGATCTACACCTGATCGGATAGTTAGACCCGACCATTTGGTTTCCCCGACCATTTTCTTTATTTGATTAATCTGATTACCTTGATTGAGTATTTTTCTCTAACCATCTAAGTAACTTTGATCAATATCTTGGGATCAACTTATAGTCATCTTTGGTTGGTTCGGTCTAGTCGATATTTGTTGACACGTCACCTATTATTTCCACGAAGTTCAATGTCTATGCTGATAGGTCATCTTTTCGTATTTTACCAATAACAATAAATAATTAGCACTATGTCATATCCAGAGCTTTTCTTGTTGAATAACATAATACGCAAGAGATGATCTAATAAAAAAGAAAATATATATATATCCTAAGATTTTTTAAGGTGATGCCGAGAAGATTTTTTTGTTTGTTTAAAATTGATGTGAACTTTATTGAGTGGGGTGATCCTTAGTGTTTTTGTTGTATGGTCTGGTTTTGTGTTTGGGATTCTGTGCATGTATGCTCCCATGTTCTTTGGTTCTTGCTCTATTTGGGTTTGGCTCTTTTTGACAGTTGTTGCCTATTGTTGATGGTGTTTGTGGTCGAGTGTGGCTGTTTTTGCATTCTCTTTTGTTGCTCTATTTTCAGTTGGCTGTGTGGCCTGTAGTTTTTGTTGTTTTTATATGAATAAAGCTAGCTGTTAAAAAAAATGATGTGAACTTTTTGATTTTATATTTTTTTTTACCAAAGACTTAGAAGAACTCTGTTTTTTTTAAGAGAAATATATTTCTTCATTGCTTGGTTTTTTTTTTTTTGCTAGGTGAGTTCTCAAGCATTTACAACATCAATCCTTATATTATATCAAAAGATTAATTTTGTTTTTATTTATGTAGTGGTCAAAAAACCGGCCAACGGCTCATTACCTGAGCCTGTCATTGTACATAGGCTAAAACATGGCCCAAGTCCATTAGCACAATGTCAAAATGGCATAAACAAGATCTATAAGACAGCCAATCTGATAAACAAAGGCTTTCTTAAGGTAGGCCTATAGCCTGACCTGACCCATTATAGCAGTAGTCCCAACTCTAACACAGTCAAAGGCATAATAAATGACATTTCAATACTCTTTAAATCATGGTCAAACGTTGCAAAGATCTCAACATCAGACAGGTGATTAAGTGCCCTTATTGCCAGATTCAATGCGAATCAAAACAGGAAATAAAGAGCCCGAGATCCATGCCCTCACATAAAGAGGTTGAGTGGTAAAGGCTCCAAGCATTCACTATAAATATCAGACCTCATCTCAGAGAAAGAGGTCTTGCTTTTTATCATTTTTCTCATATGCGAATGATCTTTAAGTAAAGCTCTGCAACTCACTCACTGTATTAATTGATGTCTCACGATCAAACAGATCGACCTAGTCTTTCTTAAAGATCAATCGACCCAATCCTCGATCAACCCATATCGAGTTAAAGAACCCATATGGGCATCGACCCATCAAACTCATCGAAACCCAGCGTCGACCGAATCCTTGATCGACCCATGACGATCCAAAGAATCCTCTCAGGTCGTCGACATATCAGAATCATCGGTACTTAGTGGCGATCGAACCAAATGGACACATAGCTCAATTCGATACATCGAGCGACACGATTTGTCATCTTCGACTCTATATCCTTCTTCTATTTATCGAACTTCTAACTTGAGCATCGGAGAGTCCCCCCAAGGGAACACACTCTCATGTGGTTCGACCACCGCTATACTTTTCTTTTATTTCACAAGTTGCCAGTGCCTAACTCGATGACAAAATTAATTGTAGACCTGATCGACTACAATTTGGCCCCCACCGTGGGGCCCTTACATATTTCCTCTTTCATATTCCCTTAACAGAAATTAAGACAAATTTCGTGTTCTTTTTTTTTATGCTCTAGTTAAGTTTCAGTCTTTCGAACTTCTGCAATTTCAGCATTATATAATATGATGATGAACTTTCGAAGTTAGACAGATTCTAATTATTAGATTTGTTTTATGTGGGTTTGTGAAATTCTATATTCAGTAGAACATGTTAAACGAAAAATCCTAAAAGAGGATTTCCAACTAACGCTTTAAACTGTGACCTACCTCCGCGACCTGGTAGGTCACAGTTTCAGAGGTACCACCCGGTATCGGGATATTCATTGTAAAGATAAATATGTGTGATTAAGATGAAGAAACAAGAATGTGTTGTAGCATGTAATGGTCTTTCTCATAACACTTTAGGAGATCTAGAGTTCTTTTATTAATAAACATAAAATGATACATGACTAGATGGGAACGATTGATACAATGGGGATGTAGAGGGAATTCACATAAGGGATTTTTAACACCATATGCCATGGTAAACTCATACTGGTTGATAAGTAGACCTCGACTCAATAGGCGATGACGACTGTATTTTGGTTGATAAGTAGAATTCCTCCCGGCCTCCCCCAAAGAGAGAGAGAGAGAGAGACCGTAATATTTATATTCTTTCTTGATAGAATCCAATCCCACTGTCCATCTCGTTAATTAGTTCAACTGTTTAGTATTAAGGGAATATCATTTCGGCGTTGATGGCGTAAGGAAAAAGGCACAGAGGAAGCGAAAAATAGGGTGATATATTTCAAAAAAATTTCCTTTAAAAAAAGAACCTTAACCCTTGATTAATTAACATATAATAAAAGTATCGTACTTTTTTCACGTGAAGATTGATATTACGCTGAATTGAATCTGCTTACGTCAAATTGAATCCGCAAGATCTTCCAATCCAATTGAGAAAGTGAATCACCTAGGAGTGTGGGCTCATTTTTTTTTAATTGTAAACCTGAGGATGGAAACAAAAATCTTTTTCTTTTGTTAGTCACAATAATCCTCGTAGAGAAAATAAAGAACGTTTAGTCACTTGTGAATTCTCAATCTTTTAATCGAAAACTCGTTTGAACCCTAATTCGATCTAGTGCACAAAGCCTTTTGATGTAAAAGCTTCTAGTGCACTATCGAAAATAAAACGTTCCTTATTCTTCTTCTCTTTTGCCGAATTCTACACCCTTTTATTGAGTTGGAAGTTTTTTTTTTAAAAGCAAGAGAATAAAAATTTCTCTTAAAAAAAACTTCTCCAAAAACAACTCTTATGGCCGAATTTCTTGAGTCATATTTATTAAGGTGGCCGAAACTCATGATAGGATATATATATATATATATATATATATATATATATATAGGTGATAGCATAATCCTCACTCAAGTAGGATTTCTACATTGTAGTCAAATCCTCACACAAGTAGGATTTCTATTTTACCAAGTCTCCTATCAACTTTGAGTTTTAACCTGTAAGTTCCTCATATTTTGATTGGCTTATTTCGTTGACAAATCACATGGGGATTTGCTTGTAAGGGTAGTTAGGTCTCATTGTTAGTGATCAAGTCTTGATGGCATTCCCGAGCTCAAGAGCACTTCAAAGGTATCTCACTTGTTTAACTCTCTTTGAAGAGATCTAGTTGCACACATTCACTAGCATGTATTATGTTCTTACTTTCATGTAATTGAATGATGCATTGTATGCCACTTATCACACTTCACACTTGCACTTTTTGCACATCACTTAGTGTGTTGAGTTTGCCCCGAAAAGAGAATTTCTTCTCTTAGTGCGGCCTAGACCGATTGACAAGCCATGCTTGCACCGCGGCATATAGAGCGGTATACCTCAGTAGGGCCATGCTTCTTGCACCGCTTCCTGTGCATTTGCAATAGCGGTCCCAGTCGCGGTGTTGTCCAGTAGGCCACTGTTGCCTATACCGCGGCCTGTGCACCTGCATGCACAGCGCCCTACGCCGCGTTGTTATCCAGACGGTGCACTACTGTGTGCACCGCGGTCTGGACACTTGCCTGCAACGCGGTCCAGCAAGCGGTATTGAGGGGATTTTGTGCCCTAAGTTCAAAACGACGCAGTTTTGACTAGGGTTCCTATATATATGTTCTCTATTCTTCCTTACTCGTTTTTGTGAGTTCAAGCCATTTTTGAGAGGCCAAGCTTCTTTTAGAGATAGAAACTCCCAAGAACCCACCTTTACTCAATCAAACATTTCAATAGCCTTGAGAGCGATTCCTTTACTCTTAGTCTTTGGCTTCAAGCATATCTCATAAGTTTGGAGAAACCCAAGCAATTCATCAATGCTTAAGAAATTTACATCCTTGTTTTCTTCTACAGCCGTAAGCTTGGCCTTAAATCTCTTGGGGAGAGATCTTAAGATCTTCCAATTGAGACGCTCTCTAGAAATTGGCACTCCAAGTGCTTGTCATTGGTTAGCAATATTAAGAAGAGGAAATTAGAAATCTTCAAACTTATCTTTATCACATATTTGCAAGCTTTCAAATTGTGTCTTCAACATTTGAAGCCTAGACCTTCTTACTGCCAAAGTGCCTTCATTTGTGACTTGAAATGTATCCCAAACTTCTTTTGTGGATTTAAGATTTTATGTGTAGGAGAATTGATGTCCATCCACTCCTCCAAATATGGCGTTCATGGCACGATGGTGCCATTTAGCAAGCTCAAAGTCAATAGGCATCCATTCACTTCTAGGTTTGGAGATTTCAGTTCCATCTTCTAGAACAGTACTAGGAGGAGTATAGCCTTCTTCAACAATCATCCATGCTCTTTCATCTCTCGATCGAATGTAGGCCTTCATCCTCAATATCCAAAACTCATAGTTGTTACCCCAAAGTAATGATGGCCTTGTATTTGAAGCTCTTTCTGCCATTACATAATCTTGAAGTCCCATATCTTCAAAACTCTACAAATCACCGTGAACGTATTCTGGGATCTCACTAAGTACAATCTAGTGACCCGCTCTGATACCAAATGAAAAATATAAACACGGTTAATTTGCCTTAAGCTAACCTAGGGGGGGTGAATAGGTTACTACACCTTTTTCATTCCCTTATCCCTCTAAGTAGCTTGTATCACACTTTAAAAGACAAGGACAAACATCATCGATTCAATTAAAGATATGCTTGATCAAACACGGTCAATGTAAGTTATAACTTGCATGTGATACAAACTCAATTTATAAATTGGCTTTTAATCATAAAGCTCCAATATATACAAATTTGATATAACATGATTATCAATTACAAAGATATCAAACAAGATATATATCAACACATACACAAATATCAAGAGATAAGGGTAGAGAAAATTAACACATGGTTTTTACGTGGTAAAACCTCCGAAGAGGAAACATCCACAGGTTGATTCCACAACCACCGGCAAACACCTTTCACTAGTAAGATAAAAAAAATACAATCTCTCAAGTGACCACTTCACATAGAAATCTATCCTTCAACCCTAGACAATGAAAAAGATGCCTCTTTGCTTAACTATCCGGATCACCCTGATCCTAGTCAAGACTTTCATACACAAATCAAAGAATCACTCTCCAAAATGTGACTTCCACGCTCAAATTGAAGAATCAGTCTCCAATATGAGACTTCTACGCTTAGCTTTCCGGATCACCCCAATCCTAGCCAAGACTTCCAATGCTTAGCTATCCAAGACCTCACGTCTCTAGTCAAAACTTCCAATGCTTAGCTATACAAGACCTCACGTCTTTAGCCAAGACTTCCAATGCTCAAATCAAAGAATCACTCTAAAAAATGAGACTTCCAACCTCTTCACAAGGTATGTGATCTAAGTAAATACAAATGATGCAAACACACACAACATAGTATATATGATCAATATATCCTATGTGATTTAATTGAAGAAATTTATCAGTGGAATTTGATCTTTTTAAATTGTTTTTGTTTGAAGAGATCTGGAAATTTTCCAAATCTCTTCAAAACTTAATAAAAAATTGAAATAAAAAGGTAATGAATTATTTTTATATTAAAATAATAATTTATGGAATTTTAAAAAAATTTAGAGATTATTTATTTTCTTTTATTTTATTTTATAATTATATATTTATTTTATTTTATGATAAATAAAATATTAGCACATGGCAATTTTTTGATTTAAAGACAAAAATACCCCTATAAATGTTAAGTTTGACTGACTGTTGACTAACAGACCGACCAAATTGATGTATTTATGAAAAGTAAGGGACCAAGAATACTAAAAAAGCAAATACACTTAAAACTTTGATCTTTCCCCAAAACTTAGGGACTAAAATGATAATACGCCATTATTGTAATTTACGTGAAACCCTAAGCATATATAAAGCACCCCTTCTCCCTCATCTATACCGCCGCTGCTCTTCGTTCTCCCATATCTTAACCGCTGCATCTCCTTCCTCGTTCAGCAGCCATTCGTTGAGTCGCGTTTCTGGAAATCTTTTAATCTCTGGCAGGTTATTGTCTCTTTGTCATACAATTTCCGTCTTCATTCTGGGTCTTTTTCATAAATTGTCAAAGCATTACAATTTTAATCTTTTCATGATTTCTTTTGTTTCCTAAAAATTCTTTCTCTCTTTCAACTAAATCTGTTTTCTACTCAAATTATCATCAAAACTGAAGAGATTTAGAGAAGAATTAGTAAATCTGTTCTCTTTGCATATGCTTAAACCCGCGGTTGCTGTTATGCTTGTATAAAAAAACACAAGCTTTTATATGGTTGTGTTTGGTAATTTTAGTAAACTTCATACAGCTTGCACTACATATCCTTGAAACCTTCGATTCATGGTTCACGATGGAGGAAATGACATTGGGGGCCATTTCCGAAGGCATGTTAGGCGTATGCATATTAAGGTTATAGTAGTAGTTGATAAGAATATATGAAACTAAAATGGTGTACAGGGTTTGCAATTTGTTCTCAAAGTCTAAGTTTTCTTACATTCTGTATAAGGATAGTAGATGTGCAGATTTCACTTGCAATAGAGATTTCAAGAGTAGTGCAAGCAACAACACTTTTTGGGTATTTTCAATTATCTACAAAAGTGAAGATGAGCCGAAATAGAAAAGGATATCAGTATTTTAGGTTTATATTGTCTTTGTCTGCTACAATGGATGGATTTATACGTGTGCTCAACTCCCATATGGCTACAGAATCAATTTTGTTTTATTGGCATCAATAATCCTATTTCATAAATTGCACCAAATTTCTTTTGGAATAATGCTCTTATTTTTATTTTAGTAAATTGCATCAAAATTCCCTGAGAAAAAAGTCTTTTTTACGAACGAAAATGAAAATAAAATTACCAAAAATCTGAAAATGACCTCCCATAGTAAAGGTCCGTCTTTCTAGGTTAGTGTCTCTTTGTCATACAAAATCCATCTTCATTCTGGGTCTTTTTCATATATTGTCAAAGCAATACAGTTTTAATCTTTTCATGATTTCTTTTGTTCCCTAAAAATTCTTTCTTTCTTTCAACTAATCTGTTTTCCACTCAAATTATCAACAAAACATTAGCATGTTTGAGATGAGAATTAACATTCTTGTGTTTTTTCACCTAATTGTAAACAATTTGCTTGCTTACGAATCATTGCTTTTTCGTTTTTATGAATTTCACAATTAAGAGTTTACTTTTTATGTTAAATCGTTGCCTCTGTTTTTTAGCAGATGAAGTACGTGAGGCCTTGTAGCTTGTTCAATGTAATGATAAAGAAGGCTAAGGAAATGGAAAAGAGGGAAGCTGTCGGAGAGTTCTCTTGTCTATTTGGTCTGAATATTTTGGAAGATTTTATCAGTATTGGAATTTCCCTCAATGGAAGAAGAGTGGCAGCCTCTTATGGGTTTGATTCATCTCCCTTATGCTTAGTTATTAATATACATGTTACATTTTTTAATGTGAATTTTGTCAACATTACAGAACTATTAAAATAAAGGACCAGAACATTTATAATATAGCACATGACTTACGATGCCATGTAAGTTCCAGCTTTTATTTTCACTTTTGAAAGTTTAGGTTTTCTGTGAAACATCTTCTATCAAACAGTTGGCACAGTTCTAGGCATTCTATGATTTGTATATTGTGTTTTTTGAAAGTTTGATCAGTCTTCAGATTTTGATTCATCACTTGCTATTCGTCCTTATGCAGTGCTTTGCAGAAAATGTGGCAGGGATTGTTGTTGGACTTCCTGGCACATTAAAGAATGAGAATCCCGACGTGAGTTTTCTTATGTCAACTTTTTAAGCTTATCTCACATTCCATCTTTGATTTGTGAGGTTGGTCCGGTGGTATGCCCTTCACACCTTACACCTTACTTCAAGAGGTTGTGGGTTTGAGTCTTCCCCTCCCAAAATCCTGAATTATTGTAATATTTAAAAAAAAAAAATTCGTTTAAAAAATATATCTTTGATTTGATTATATTATTTACTTTTTATTTTTGTTTGATTAGGGTGCCAAAGTGAAGAGTTTTGTTGACCGACTTTGCAATACTGGAAAACTAGAAGGTTTAGATTTAAATTATACTTACTTGGAAGAGAGATTTGCATCAAAGGTGAGTGAAATTATATATAGAATAAAGATTTCGAAAGTTAAACATTTTCACTTGGGCATATTGGTATACTTTAGACATGAAGCACAAAAAGAGTCGTTTAATTCCATCAAGTATAACTGGTGTTATGGTGTGGTTTGTTGGAAATTATCTCTAGTTGATATTTGCCACTATACAAATTATAGAATCTCATACTTCATATTGTTTACAGCTTATGGAAAAGCGTCTAGAGTTTTGGCCACCTGGTAAAGAGTGGATTCTTGAACTGAATTCTGGTGTTGGTATTTTGGAGGTAACTTTTTTCTTGAACCGTATGACATATGCAAAAATTTGATTAATTCATAGTAAGACAATAGTTTTGTATATGAATTTTTTGAGTTTGTTTTAAATATTAGAAATTCAATAAGTGGCCAATAACACTTTATCTATTAGGACAATAGATATCTTGACTTTTTCGTTTGTACATTGAATTCTTGTACACTTGAATTTTTACGCTCGCATTTGGCAGGGGTATCTTGACCTTTACGGCGACGCTGACGCTGGAGCTGGAGCTGGAGATGGAGATGGAGATGGAGATGGAGATGCCTGCATACCTGTTGGTTCTCTCCCTCTCCCTCTAGACTCTCTCTGCTATCTGCCTCCTCTCTTAACAGCTAAAGACCATCAGCTCACTTAGACTTTAGGTCTGGTGTTTTGTAGTTCTTATTTTATCTTTGGAAAAATAGCAACTGGGTATAGGATAATTATGTTAACAAAAATAGTTTTCTTTCATATCTTGTGTTTGTATTTTCAGTTGAAAAGGTTATGTGAAATCAATTAATGGCAATGAATTTTATGTATTGAAAATGGGTGGTGATGATATTAAGGCCTTGTGTTTAGAGGTAGGTGTTTGTAAGGGTGCGTTTGGTACGCGGGACGGGACGGGATAAGGTGGGACAATTTGTTCTTATCTCACGTTTGGCGCTACCTTAGCATGGGACAAGACGGGACAAGGTGGGACAAAAATCACAAAAAATTGTCTCACCCAAGACCCTAGGACAACTTGTCCCATGGCATGGGATAATTGTCAAAAAGACCAGTTTACCCTTTAAATGTTCAAATAATTACAAACATATCCAATATATTATATTATATATATATATTATAATTACATATAATATATATATATATTATAAAATTATATATAATAATATATAGTATATTAATATATATATATTAATATTTAATAATATATAAAAATTATAATTACATATATAATATAATATATATTATAAAATTATATATAATATATATATATTAATATTTAATAATATATATACATATTAATATTTAATAATATATAAAAATTATAATTACATATATAATATAATATAATATATATTATAAAATTATATATAACATATTAAATATATTATTATATATATGATAATATTTAATAATATATACTATATTATATATAATAATAATAATATATATATATATATATATAAAAGATATATATCATATATAATATATATTATATATGATATATATATTATGTTATATATTAATATATATTATATATATAATATAATAATATATTTAATATATATATATATATATATAATACATTATATATGATATATATATCCTATATATATTATTATATATATAATATGTATATATTATTATTATATATGTATTTATATATAATAATAATATATATTTAATATATAATATATTAATATATTATATATTATTATATATAATTTTATAATATATATAATAATATATAATATTATATATGTAATTATAATTTATATATATATATTATTAACTATTATTATATATAATAATAATATATTTAATATATTATATATTATTATATATAATTTTATAATATATATATAATATTATATATGTAATTATAATATATATTTTTAAATATTATTATATATAATATATTATATATATATATATATTTTAATAATATATATCATATATATTATATTATTATATATATAGGATACATATATATAATATTACAATATTTATTATTAATATATATACATATATTATAATATATATAATATTATATTTTTTATATGTACAAATATTTAATATTATATATATATCTTATATATTATTATATATAATGATATAATATATCATATTATTATATAATATTATTAAATAATTATAATATATTTCAATTACAATATTCCTATTTGTATAAAATATAATAATATTGTAATTGAAAACAAGAGGTCATTTGAACCCTTTTGTTTTTGTTAAATATTATAATATATTTCAATTACAATATTTATTTAATATTGTTAAATACGATATATAAAAATTGTTTAATATATATTGTTTAATATTAGACAAAACAGGAGGGCACTCTGGTCATTTGAATCTCTTGTCCTGTCCTGTCCCAGCTATACCAAACGTATAATAGTACAATCCACAGTCTTGTCCCATACATTCCAAACACGTCATGGAACAACTGTTCTGTCCTGTCCAGTCCAGTCCCGTCCAGTCCCGTCCTCGTACCAAACGCACCCTAAGTGTCAAGCCATCCCTAGAATGGGCAATGCCTTGGCTCACAACCTTGCTTCTATGGCTGCGCCTCAAAGGAGCGGTTTTGGCTGGATTTCAGCCTCCCCTGTTTCCCCTTTTCTGTTTAATGTATCCTTTTATCAAAAAAGGAAAAAGAAAAAAAGGAGCTGATATTGCCACCAATTAATTAATATAATTTATACAATCATTAATCTACAAGTAAATTTTGGAGTGACGATATAGGTTGTCTCGAGTTTGTATAAATCCAAACACGTATTGTTAATTATATATTAAGCTGATTGTGTCATACATCGGAATTCAAACATGATCTATTAATTTATGTGTTACCTGATAAAATCCATTTAACCCATTAATTTATAAATTATGTATGATAAATTACAATTGAATTAATTCATTTTCTATTTAAAAATTTAAATAAATCCACTTGTTTTTTCCTTCTTAAAGCATATTATTCTTTATGAAGGTTCAAAGGTGGAAGATGAGGTCATGAATCGTTCAAAGTCAGCAAGTAAACTTCTGTTCAGAAATAAATATTTTACGGTGGTGAGGAATTCAAGTTCAAAAAGAACTATTGCAACTCATGCTATCTACCCCCAATAATAAAGCTATGAGGAGTGGTTATCATAATATAACTAGTCTAAGAACCCTTTAGAATGTAATTTCAAAACCAAAAAATAATTTTCAATACTTACATTTCTGTTCGTTATAAAAATGAAAACAGTAAATTCTTCATCACATGTCGCCCTCTTTATATTTGTTGACGGTGATTTTTAGAAAGTCAGCCGGTCAACGATTCAATTTGGCTAATCCTGTAAATCAAGCACGACAATAACGGGAAATAAGAAAAGAGAGATTTTACATGGTGAAACTCTGGTAATGGAGAAACGTTCACGGGTTGCCGCTTAGCGACAGAGAAAAGAATCCACTATAAGAATATTTGTTAGACACTCAGATCCCTCTCTTACTGGTTTTTTTTTTTTTTTTTGTTTTGTATATCTCCTTACAAAGATATGACAGTCGTGTTTATATGATGCTTGCTATGGTTTTTAACGTGTAAATGGAGGATTGTTGAATCTGTCTTGAACTCTTCTTTCCTAGATTGCGTCGACCTCTTTCCTGTTTGGAATTGCTGTGTGATTAAGGTAGTTGATTCAGAGTGCAATTAATATGCCCAGTATCTCGGAGGAGATCAGATTGTTTCCTTATCGGAGTGTAGTTTTCCTCTTCAATTGATGTATTTGAGTTTGCTTATGATTTTCTTGCCTTATTTGACTAAGTAAATCTTTCTCGTAGAAGGCAAGCCTGTTATAGACTTATTTCCTTTTTGGCCGAGTGGATTTCGTTAGACAGTGTACGTAATTAGTTAATGACGCGTCCAATATTGGTTACATGTCCTGGGTCAACGTCTCTGGTTGACTTTTGCCGACGTGGAAATGGTACTCTCTCGCCTTTCTCGCTTTATTCAGATGACACATCACATAGGTAATTTTTATATACAACAATTCCCCCTTAAATTCTTGAGCCGAGTAGACATGACGCCGGTTCGGTTCGAACCGGCGAATTGAACTGGAACCGCCATAGGAAAACCAGAACTGATACCGGGTTGCAGTTCTCTTTTTAGAGGAACCGTCTGGTTCTAACCTGACCAGAACCGGCGGTCCGGTTCCTGTTCAAACTGGGCGGTTCTAATGTTAAATGTTTTTTAAAATAATTGATTGAACTGTTGGAGGGCCCAATAGTAGCTGACCAACGGCCTGTTGACGTCAGAAGACCGTTGGGCCCTCCAACAGTTCACTTTTTTTCTTTTGTTTTCTTTTCTTTTTCATTTCTATAAATACCCTCGCCTTCCCGCTTTATTCAGATGACACGTCACTTATGTAATTTTTATATACAACAATACCCCCTTAAATTCTTGAGCCGAGTAGACATGGCGTCGATTCGGTTCAAATTGGCTAACCAAACCGGAACCGCCAGAGGAAAACCAAAACCAGTCCGGAACCGATACCGGGCGGTTTCGGTTCTCTTTTTAAAAGAACCGCCAGGTTCAAATCGGACCGGAATCGGCAGTTCTTTTCCTGTTCGAATCGGGAGGATTCAACGTTAATTTTTTTTTAAAAAAATGATTGTACCGTTGGAGGGCCCAACAGTCAGCTGACGTCAGGGTACTGTTGGACCCAACGACCTGTTGACATCAGCAGACTGATCGGACTATACCTATTTTACGTCTTCATTTTCCCATTGTTTGTTCTCATTTTTGAGCGTATTTTGTATATAATGTGTTTGTTGAGCCATGTGTAGGTACATATTCCTTACAATATGGTTTTGAGCTTAAAGAATAGATTGGGAGGCAAAACGTGTAAAAACGAGAATAATTGGAAGATTCAGAGTGCCGCACCTCACCATCGACACATACCGCGACGTGATCTAATCCCAACCATGTCTCACGGTTGATCTGTTGCCGAGCCAGAATGTGATCGGGCCAAATATGTAGTATATTTAGGCCCTCAAATCCTTACCTTGTGTTCTGTTTTCGTGCGTTTTTGTATCTCTGATGGGTTGTTTTGTGCGTAATTGTAGGAAATGGTGCAAAGATGGGTTTGGAAGCATGTTGCGGTGATTCCGACAAAAAACGGGTAAAAGGAAAGACAAAGGAGCATAAGCAGCTCTATAGTGCAGGTCAAATGCAGGTCAAGTGCGGGTCGCAACCGCACTCCAACTGCACTCCAGCCGCACTCATGCTCATAGCCGGGACATGATGCAAGTGAAGAGATAAAGTGCGAGTATAGTGCGGGTCATCCAATCGCACTCCACCCGCACTGTTGCCAAACCAGAGAAGCTGAAGTTGCACCTGACGTTAAAGTGTGGGTACTGTGCGGGTCATCCAACCGCACTCTACCCGCACTAATGCCAAATCAGAGAAGTTGAAGATGCACCTGACATTATAGTGCGGGTACTGTGCGGGTCATCAAACCGCACTCCACCCGCACTGTTACCAAGACTAGAAGAGCAGAATTGCACCTGACATTAGAGTATGGGTACTGTACGGGTCATCCAACCGCACTTTACCCGCACTATTGCTCAAGACAGAAGGTAGATTTTGCACCTGACGGTGAAGTGCGATTCAAGTGCGATCAAAATGCGGTTTCAAGTGCGGTTCCAAGTGCGGGTCAAGTGCGGGTAATTCAACCGCACTCCACCCGCACTATTGCCCAGATCCGAGATCTGAAGATGAAGACAACCCATACAGTGCGGGTACAATGCGGGTAATTCACCCGCACTCCACGCGCGCCAGATTGATTTTTGAAGTTTAAGTGACCTATTTTTGTTGGTGGTATAAACAGAAAATGATGGAAATGTTTTAAACAGCCTTTGACTCCGTTTTTCAGAGGTTTTACACACTTAGATCTAGAATCTCTCTCTCTCTCTCTCATCCTTACATTCTCTACTCAACTTCAAGGAATTTAGGAGATTGAAGCCACTTCAAGGAAGGAGATGTTCTCCAAGGGTTCTTTCTCTTTCCTTTCTCTTATTTTCCTAGTTGTAATGAGTAGCTAAATCCCCTCTAAGGGGTTGATGGAGTAGTTAGTTGAATATTGGGCTTGTACATAAACTTGATATTATATTGATATTCATGTCTATCTTTCATTGATCTATTCTTGTTAGAATGTTTACCATTGATTTCTTGTGTAGATACATCCTTTTTGCAAGATGTCTTTGTATTATGTATGAGTGTTGCATCTAGATATACATCCTATTTAGTTGTTTAATGCTCTAAAGAATGGACGGAACGTCATGAATTCCGACTCTTAAACCACGGTCTTAATCTAACCTCGATCGAGTTTCCAGCACTATACATCCTAGGTCGGAGCCCGTGAGAGAGTTAGAAGTCATCACTATACATCCTAGGGTGACTACGTTTAATTAGTTGAGTCATTGTTAGGTAGACGAGCTTCCTTTCCAGAATCCGATAAACAACCAACACTATACATCATAGGTTGGTAGTTTACGACGGATTAATCCCTAATAGGTGGTCCGCACTATACATCCTAGGTTGGCCACCTTCTAGGGATAAATAACCGACTCTATACATCCTAGGTCGGTTGCCTTGAATAGCCATGCTATTGACAAGTTTGTTGCATTGCCCAGTATTTACTTTCGTATCCATTAACTCCTTAGTTTCCATCATCTATATATATCCTTCATCCCATTTTCCCCCACTTTATTTTGCATAATTAATTTAGTGTTATTAATAGTGTAATTCACCATCTACATCTTCACCATTTTATGTTTCGTTATTATATTTATACATAACATTACTTTAGCAATAACTAATTTTAGCTAGCTCCGCTCCCTGTGGACGACACCCCACTTGCCACCACATTTGTGTTTTCAAACTAATTTAGGCTTTGTGAGGTTTTAACAAATATTGTTGACGGATTGATCTTTTAAAACGACACTAGAAATACGTCCTGTCAAATGGCGCCGCTGCCGGGGAGCGGCATGTTTAGTGTGATTAGTTTCACATGAGTAATAGTTAGTCTAGTAACATTTCTGATCTACCTTATTTGTTTCTCGTTTACGTTGTGCGTTATTTGTTGTGAAGTTTCAGGATTCTAGGTATATGCACAGAAGAAGATCATTAAGAGGAACAGTGTTGCCAGTTATCGACAATATAAATCAGTTGGGTAGAAGAGCCGGTCAGTTAGAGGGAAACATGGAAGCCGGTGTTCCTATGGATTACCCTGGGCAGAATAGGGAAGACAGGAACGATCAGAATCAGAATGAGCAGCAGGCTCGAGAGCATGAGGGAAGTGTACATGGAGATAAACAGCTAGGTCTCACCATGGGCGAGTACACTCTCCCGTTTGTAGGTAATGTGCCCACTGCCATAGTACTGGATGATGTAATAAGGCAGTATGAGTTGAAGACTATGCATATTAGCCTCCTACCATCTTTTAATAAGAGAATTACCGAGGATTGCCTTCAATTTATGAAACAGTATGGAGCCACCCTAGAAACCTTTCTGGTAATGGCTCGCCAAGCAGTGCTGACAAGAGAACAGCTCCACCTCAGGTGTTTCCAGTACTGTCTGAAAGATGCCGCCATGACATGGTACATGAATTTGAGGCCAGGATCACTGGTAACATGGAGTCAGGTGTGCAAAGTCTTTTCAACAAGTATTTTCCGTCGCAAAAAGCAAAGGACCTAAGGTTGAAAATAGCATCCTTTGTTGAGGAGGACAGTGAACCCTTCCATGAGGCATGGGAGAGGTTTAACTTGATGTTAGCACAAACGCCGCCGCATACATACCACACAGAGTTGAAGGTTAATTCCTTCTATAGTGGACTTTCACCGATCACACAAATTCTAGTGGACAATGCGTGCAGAGGTACAATAGCAGACAAGAGAGCAGTTGAGGCGTATGACATCTTGGAGAAGATTGCCCAGAACTCACAGCAGAGGACATCATACGTGAGAAGGGGCGGAAGGATAGAAGTGGGTCAGGATACCCAAGTTCAAATTCAGATGTCCAGAATGAACAAAGAGCTCCAATCGATCAAAGAGCTTATAACTGGAAAACCAGGGTCCTCCCAATGAGTGAGTCAAGTAATGGGGGAGATAGAAGGACGAGAAGGGCAGTTTAGTCAAGAAGAGCAAGCCCAAGCCCTTGGGGAATTTCCAAGGCCAAGGAATGACCCGTATTCAAACACGTACAACCCAGGGTTGAGAAACCACCCAAACTTGTCTTGGTCCAACAACAATTTCCAAGGTGGAAACAACAATCAGGGGTACCAAAACCGTGGGTACAATAGGTATAACCAAGGAGGGCCTAACAACAACAACCAATGAGGAAGTTCAAGTAGTAACCCAAAATCCAACTTTAATTCCCAAGCATCCGCTAACCAACAAAAGGACAAATCCCTAGAGGAGATAGTGAGCACAGTAATCAAAACGGTTGGTATCGGGTCAGAAGCCCTCAAGAACACATTGCATGCCTCTGAGCAACGAATGACCGCTTACATGTAGTCCAATGACCAGAGGGAAAATAGTCATGGAGCGTCACTGAAGAAGATGGAAACTCAGTTGGCATAGATTTTTGATGCATTGGTCAAGAACAAGTGGAAGGCACCAAGCATCGATGAGCATGTTAACGTGTTAAAGGTCATCAAGTTGGGAGTTGAAGAGACTGAGAAAAGTGTGGTAGAGGTCACAGTTAATGAAGATAAGGAAAGTGGCATAGACTCCCCCATTAAACTTTCGGACCCCGGAAGTTTCGTCATAGAGGTAAGAATTGAGAATTCACCAAGGATGGGAGCAGTGCTTGATATGGGGGCTAGCATCAATATGATGCCATTAGAGGTATATGAATAGTTGAAGATTCAATCAATCAAGCCTATTTCCTAAATTCTCATCATGGCGGACAATTCTTCCATCACCCCAGTTGGTATTGTGGAGGAAGTTTACGTGAATGTGCACGGTTTGATGGTGCCAATAGAATTTGTAGTGTTGAATTGCAAGCGAGGAGAATCTAGTGGTAGGGACTGGAAATTGCTTTTGGGGAGGTCATTCATGGCCACAGCGGGTATGGTAGTCGATATTTGTTCTAGGGACATTTCCTTTAGCTGTGGAGGCGAAAGTGTTAACTTCAAGGTAACATCCCTCGGAGCAAGCCAAGTCAAAGATTGTTTGGTCTTGGAAGCACCAAATTCAAGAAAGAAAAGAAGCCGGGTGCTCACCCTTGTGCAAGCTTTTGAGGGTGTGAAGGAGATGGAATTGGGAAACCAAGACTGCATTAAGGAAAGGCAAGAATCTGAATTTGAAGAGGATGAATCAAGTACTGAAATTTTTGAACAGTTAGGTGAGCTTGAGCAAGACAACACGAAGCTCAAACTAGAGGTTTATTTGCTCAAGGCTGAGAATGGACTGTTGAAGAAGAAATTGCATGACCTCTCAACATTGAACAACGGTTTAAAGGAGCAAGTAGTAGAGCTTGCTACAAAAGAGGAGTTAGTCTCCAAGAACCTAGAAGAGTTGACAAAGCTCTCAGAAGAATTTGAGGAAGATAATGGGAGAAGGTCAAGAAAACTTCAGCTAGGTGTTGAGGAGTCCGTAAAAGCGGTAAGGGAATTGCAAGAACGGTTGAGCACAAAAGAAGATGAGTTGAAACGGGACAAGGTCAAGGAGTGTGATTTGATTGAGCAACTCGATGTGATAGAAAACGAGGTCAAATCCCTCAGATACGGACAACAAAAAGGGGCCCACACCAATAACCAAACATGGAGTTTCCCTAACCGTCCCGTTACTTGTTACTTTTGTGCCAAAAGAGGGCACACTAAGGCTTATTGCTTTAGTTTCCAAAGGTTCAAGGCAAGTAGAGTTTGGTCTAAGATGAACCCACCAAAGGTTAAACAAATATGGGTTAGAAAGGACCTAGTTGGACAAGTGAGGAAAGTGGGGAGAGATGCAGTACATAGGCATTTGGCACCGGTTTGGGTGGCCAAGTTGAATGTGCTCCCCATTCCAGTCAAACCTCCTTTGGTTGACCGGGTCCCACTTTGAGTGCATTGCACTCACTTTTGAATTCGTTTTAGTATTTTTACTTTTCGGATGGTTAGTTTTTGTCTTTGTAAATTTTTGGTACATAGTGCTTGTTAATGTGTTATGTGTAGTTTTGGTGCAGATACAATTGCAGGGCAGAGTCCAGGAATCAGTCCAGGGAAACAGTGCAGTTATAGTGCGGGTCAGTCACCCGCACTCCACCCGCACTTTGGTCGCGCAGTATATATACTGCCTGTCGTTCTCTAGGGCTCCACTTTGTCACAAAAACAAAACAAAACAGAAAATTTCAAATTTTTCCCTCGTCTCAACTGAAAGGTATTCCGTGTGTGCCACGTTTTCAATTTTCGGCAACCAAGGTATGAATTCTTCCTCCAATTTCATTACATATCACTCTAATCTAAAATTCTGAATCGTTTGTCAACAATTTTTCCCTCTTTTTGCATCAACTTCATTTTTCAAGGATGGGCCACGATTTTTGTGCCCTTTTCCCTTGCTTATTGGGATTGTATATGATGCTTTTATTACAAAGAATGTGGAGAAGTTCGGTTTCAATTATCTCAATCCTTGATTTCACATAATCACATATTCAATTCCGAAACTTTTGAACTCTTTATTGAATATCTATGAGATTAAATGATAAGTTGTTGTCTAATTATGCATGTGACTTGTTTATACATGGGTTATGACCATATTATTGTGATTCGATTCATTGAATTGCTGTGAGTGTAAAGTGTGGGTGTTGTTTGTGTTTCTGCCTGCCCCAGGTAACTGGAAATGAGTTATAGTGCGGCTCAGTCACCCGCACTCCACCCGCACTCTATCAGCCTGGCATATTTTTCGTTCTTTCAATTGTTTCATCATAACCTCATGGTTCCTTGATGCGAGTATTCCCTTAAAACTATTGTTTATTGTGCAGATGTCAGGAAGAACCATGCAATCAACTAGGCAAGGCAGTCAGGGTTCCGAGCGAAGAACGAGGAGGGGAACTCAGGTTCCTCAACCATGTGTCAGACATCCGGAGTTTAAAGACTGCTTGGAGTATTTTTGGGAGTGAGATATTGTGGTTGAACGAGGAATTGCAGTTGAAGAGCTGGAGGGCACCTCAATCCCTCTAATGGTTGAAACGAGGGGATAGGAAACCTTCGTTAGCCCCCCCCCCCCCGATGTATTGCAGAAGTGTGGTTGAGGAATTCTTTGCTGGAATGGTACCTGAAACATTTCAGCGCACTTCTTCTGTTCTGGTCCGAGGGGTGGGGGTCCGAATGATTATAGCGGACATTAACAAGTACTATAGGACAGAGCTTCCAGTTGACCCCGAGGCGGTTGGACGACTAAGGAAGGGGGTGACTTGGAATGAATTCTTTGTGACACAAAATGTGGATTTTTCCAATCAGTTGGTGATCCGCCCAATGGACTTCTGGGTGGCACCAGATCACCGCATGAAGCACACCAACTTGAAGAGTGAGTTGGGTTTTTGGCATGTGTTCATCTCTCATTCATTGATCCCTAGGAAGCACAGAACTTCAGTGAACTTCAATGCAACAATGATCCTGTACTGTATACTGCAGAATCAGTTGATTGACATAGGCTTTCTGGTCAAAAGAGACATACTTGAACTGGGGGGTGTCAGAGTAGACAAGCAACCATTCATCTTCCCTAGCCTAATCACCGTATTTTACAGAAATGCAGGGGTGGATTTTGGATCCGATCCCTTCGAATGTGGTTTGGGGCCTGTTGGGCGGTTCACATGGAATGACCAAGTGAGAGAGCGAGACCCCTCTGGTGTCAAAGTCAGAACAGGGAGAAAGAAATCTGCTTGAGGGGGAAGCACAAGCAGACAGGCTGAAGACATTCCAGAACAACCAGATTTGGAACCGGTTTATCTAGAATACAGTGATTACAGGCCCGTCGTTTCCTTACCCCTGCAGAAGACTTCTGGAGAGGTCCCTTGGCAGACCTTGCTTACAGAATTGGAGAACCTCAGAACCGAGGTCATCGAAAACAGGAAACAGATTGCTGAGAGCAGAGCGGAAGCCAATGGGTATTTTACTGACATTTGGGGCAACCTCATTGACATGAGGGAGACACCCAGTCTCCCAAGTTATACACAGAAGAAGAAGAGGCCCGCTGCTTTCTCACCTCCTTCAGGGGGCCCAGACATTGACCCATATGGGGCAGAGCTCCGAGCTGCAATGGAGAGATCCAAGAGGGAACATGAAGATCGGATCAGATCAGAGCTCGACCCCAAGGGGAAATGGATCTCCAGTGAACCAGAGAAGGAGTTTTTCGACGAAGATTAACCATCCGTTCCTTTTTGTTTATTGCTATTATTCTAGGACTATTTACTCTTATTTCTTGTATTTGTAATTTCCTTTAACGGCTTGGACTTATTTTTCTTTTCTTTTAGCATTTGATTTTCGTTTGGTAGAGTTGTTGTGTGGTTTTAAGCTAGGTTGTGCATCTTTTGGGAAGCACACAACAACACGCATGGACAACGAACTAGCTTCCTTATAAAGGGAGTTTTCTACCTTCGATTTTGTACTTAAGCTTTCAATGAATGCGACTTAGATTTTGTTATTATGAATGAGTATGGTCGAGCGTATGTCTAGATTCGGTTTGGGGGTGTTGAACCCTCATTCCACCAATTATTGAGATTATGCTTGTTATTGGTTGCGCTTTATGCATGTTCTTCATTTTTGAGTCGTCTATGGTGTTTCTCCCCCTTTAGGACATACCTTGTGGTTTCCAACAATGGGGACATTGTTGAGTTTTGGTTTGGGGGTGTGTTACGCCTTGTACAGTCATTATTATAGTTTTATAGTGTCCAATTTTTCAATTTTGTCGCTTGTCCATTTTTCAAACTGTATCCAGTATGGGTATGTTGCCTCTAGAGTGTGATTTTGGTGAGTTCCTTGTATGTGCTCTGACCTTGTGACATAGTTTGGTGCTACTTGAGGGTTCGCTTGCACCATCATGGGGTTGACCCACCCGTGGGTATTAAGTATTTGTGACGCAGTAGGAAGCTAGATAAAAGCCAAATCCATGGCAAACAAGGGGAAACCCCAAATGGAGAGAAAACTCTCTGTATTTTTAATTCTCAATATCAATAGTCTCCCTATTACAATAACAAAGATGGGTATTTATAGTCCACTCATAAAACAACACAAAATACAAAAACGATTAATAATATGCTAAATCCTCCTACATCAATTGGGGACTCAATGTTCCCACGTCTTGTTCTAATAGTGTGTACCACTTTCATTTGGTACCACATTCAACCATATACCCAATAGCCTAAACACATGTCTACCCTTGTACTAATCATGTTAGGATGTGAAATGGTGGTGATGAAAGGAGTTAAGCTCTAAATGATCCAACAGCGGGTAAAATGAAATAATTGTTGAAAATATGCAAGGAAAGGGGTAAAAACTGTAGTTGTGTGCCATAAATGCCTAAGAAAGGGAAATTGTAACAACTCAAAATGGAGTACAATATTGTGATTAAGAAATTGTAAAAAGAAAATTAAAAGAGAAATTGTACTTGAAGTGCCATAATGGGGATTGTATTATGCTAAATACGCTCAAACGGAATGCAACATTAAAAGCACAAATGTGGGTTAAATGATTTCCTAGAGGTTTGCGTTTAAGTGATAAAAGAACATGGTGTGGGAGTAGGGATATATTCTAGCATGATTGGTGAGTTTGAACTCCAAATGTCCATATTCTTTGTGTAACCTCATTCAACCCCAAAACCACACTATAACTGGTTGAAAAGCCCTATTTGATCCATATAAGTCTAGTTTGGGAATGTCGGTTGAAGCACGATCTTTCACATCCATGGCATGGTGACTCGTTCCTAGGATAGTTCATTGCTTAAATTTTATGCATAATCTTTTTTGCATACTTGTTTGTGTGGAACTTAGGACTCTGTGAGGAAAGAAAAGAGAGAATCCATGTGAGTTTTAGAATTGAAGCGAATTATGCTCAAGGTATGGGAGTAAGTTGTCCCTAATTCATGAATGCCTTTAGGTGTGGGGTTCGTGTTCGTACGAGCCTCCCTTGGGTGTCTCCAAATTGCTCTTGATCTTGTACATATGTTTTTCTCCTCTCTATCACACCTATTTGTATCATATCACACATTGGACTTGCGGCATTGTTGAAGTATTGTTTAGGTGTCTAGAAATTACAATCTGTTGGCGTCTTATTGTTTTAGATTATATTTGCTCGAGAACGAGCAAAGGTTTGGTTTGGGAGGGTTTGATCGGGCCAAATATGTAGTATATTTAGGCCTCAAATCCTTACCTTGTGTTCTGTTTTCGTGCGTTTTTGTATCTCTGATGGGTTGTTTTGTGCGTAATTGTAGGAAATGGTGCAAAGATGGGTTTGGAAGCATGTTGCCGTGATTCCGACAGAAGACGGGTAAAAGGAAAGACAAAGGAGCATAAACAGCTCTACAGTGCAGGTCAAATGCAGGTCAAGTGCGGGTCGCAACCGCACTCCAACCGCACTCCAGCCGCACTTATGCTCATAGCTGGGACATGATGCAAGTGAAGAGATAAAGTGCTAGTATAGTGCGGGTCATCCAATCGCACTCCACCCGTACTGTTGCCAAACCAGAAAAGCTAAAGTTGCACCTGACGTTAAAGTGCGGGTACTGTGCGGGTCATCCAACCGCACTCTACCCGCACTAATGCCAAACCAGAGAAGTTGAAAATGCACCTGACATTAGAGTGCGGGTACTGTGCGGGTCATCAAACCGCACTCCACCCGCACTATTACCAAGACCAGAAGAGCAGAATTGCACCTGACATTAGAGTGCGGGTACTGTACGGGTCATCCAACTGCACTCTACCCGCACTATTGCTCAAGACAGAAGGTAGATTTTGCACCTGACAGTGAAGTGCGATTCAAGTGCGATCCAAGTGCGATCAAAGTGCGGTTCCAAGTGCGGGTAATTCAACAGCACTCCACCTGCACTATTGCCCAGATCCGAGATCTGAAGATGAAGACAACCCATACAGTGCGGGTACAGTACGGGTAATTCACCCGCACACCACGCGCGCCAGATTGATTTTTGAAGTTTAAGTGACCTATTTTTGTTGGTGGTATAAACAGAAAACGATGGAAATGTTTTAAACAGCCTTTGACTCCGTTTTTCAGAGGTTTTACACACTTAGATCTAGAATCTCTCTCTCTCTCTCATCCTTACATTCTCTACTTAACTTCAAGGAAGTTAGGAGATTGAAGCCACTTCAAGGAAGTTAGGAGATTGAAGCCACTTCAAGGAAGGAGATGTTCTCCAAGGGTTCTTTCTCTTTCCTTTCTCTTATTTTCCTAGTTGTAATGAGTAGCTAAATCCCTTATAAGGGGTTGATGGACTTGTACATAAACTTGATATTATATTGATATTCATGTCTATCTTTCATTGATCTATTCTTGTTATGAATGTTTACCATTGATTTCTTGTGTAGATACATCCTCTTTGCAAGATGTCTTTGTATTATGTATGAGTGTTGCATCTAGATATACATCCTATTTAGTTGTTTAATGCTCTAAAGAATGGACGGAACGTCATAAATTCCGACTCTTAAACCGCGGTCTTAATCTAACCTCGATCGAGTTTCCAGCACTATACATCCTAGGTCGGAGCCCGTGAGAGAGTTAGAAGTCATCACTATACATCCTAGGGTGACTACGTTTAATCGGTTGAGTCATTGTTAGGTAGACGAGCTTCCTTTCCAGAATCTGATAAACAACCAACACTATACATCCTAGGTTGGTAGTTTACGACGGATTAATCACTAATAGGTGGTCCGCACTATACATCCTAGGTTGGCCACCTTCTAGGGATAAATAACCGACTCTATACATCCTAGGTCGGTTGCCTTGAATAGCCGTGCTATTGACAAGTTTGTTGCATTGCCCAGTATTTACTTTCGTATCCATTAACTCCTTAGTTTCCATCATCTATATATATCCTTCATCCCATTTTCCCCCACTTTATTTTGCATAATTAATTTAGTGTTATTAATAGTGTAATTCACCATCTACATCTTCACCATTTTATGTTTCGTTATTATATATATACATAACATTACTTTAGCAATAACTAATTTTAGCTAGCTCCGCTCCCTGTGGATGACACCCCACTTGCCACCACATTTGTGTTTTCAAACTAATTTAGGCTTCGTGAGGTTTTAACAAATACTGTTGACGGATTGACCTTTTAAAACGACACTAGAAATACGTCCTGTCAGAATGCGACACCAAGTCCGTGGCAGAATCCTCTCTGACTTCCAGCACCCTACAGGACAAAACCAAACCAGTTGCAGTTCGGCAGTCAGTTCGGCGGTCACCTGACTGCCGTTCTAACCGTAGTTTAAAGACAGTAGATTCTAGAAGTTTCACGGTCTGTTCGGCGGTCACACCCTCATCATCGTTTCGACTGCAGTTTGAAGTCCAGAAGAACACATGTGATTCGGCGGTCAGAAAGGTTGTCACCAGACTGCCGATCGACTAGCGAGAGGCCAATTTTTGGTGAATTTCAGGGGCAGTTTCATCTTTTCACCACCCATTTCGTGCGCTAGCTCCCAGCACTATATAAACACACATTTCTCTCCTCTCTTCAAACAGGACCAGACCGAGCAGCCCTTCATTTCTTCATCTTCTTCTTCATCAATCAAAAGAGAGAGAAGCTTTCAAAGCTTCCATGAAGGTTTTCCTCAATGGAAAGCTTACCACCACCATTTCTACCCATCACCCACCATATTTGAGAGTAGATTGTAGGAGATAGGAGTGGTCTTTGGACTAATTTAGAGCCAAGCATGGAATGGAGCTCTTGGAGGGGTTCTTCAAGGGTTATCTCTTTTATCTCTCTTGTATTTCTTGTTTTCTTATTTGTGTAATCCCCCATTTGGGAGTATTTGTAAGCCTACATTTTGGTTATTTATATATGATGATATTTATAGTCATTTGGGTTTTGTTTCATTCTTGTTATTATCATTGCTATAGATTAATCTCTTGTTGTGAATTACATGTGTATGGATGATTTGAAATTGATATGTATTCATGATTGGGATTAGGAGTAGATTAATGTAATTTAGGAGTAGATTAATTAAACATCCCATGATTGTGTGTATGTTGATGGATAATTAGAAATGCTATGTTAAGATCAATTTGAGTGTATGAGAATTATTTGGGGTTATGCCTTTGGAAGGGCCTTTCCGGGTATGAACTTGATTAATAGCTCCCAAGAGTGGAAAGAACTTGTTTTATGCATGGCTTGCTAGAATAGGGTTTGGTTATTTGTTTTGTGCTTAAATGGTTCTTTGGCTGTGTCTCTTGCTAGGGGCTCTAGGTGAGTTATGGTTAAAAACAAACTTAGTATATCGACTTTTGGGATTTTTATCCAAGTCATTGGACCAAACGTTGCCATTTTACATTACCAAGTTAGTATTGGGGCTCAATCTAGCTTTGGTATATATAATCGGTTCACAAATGTTGGTTGCGGTTTTGAGTTTGAATAGCTTTCAACTCATTCTTCAACCTTTAGCTCAAATGAATGGATACCCTAAGTTGAATTTAGGCTTGAACAAACCCTTGATTTGAGTGAATGTGCTTAATTGCTTAATCATCTAATAGATATGCCTTTGTGTATGGTGGACTAATAAACCCTTATGTGACCACTTTCCTGTATCTCTCCAATCCAGCATTTTATTATTTCTCACTTAATCACCATTCTCACCCTACCACATTCTCTTTGTTTTTATATTTTCATTTTCATTCTCTTTGCACACACACACCATTCTCACCACATCTGCATTCTATTTATATGATTTCCATAAACTCTAAAACTTGAAACAGTTAACAACACATCCCTGCGGAACGATACCCTTGTTTGCACGTTGTACTAGTTTTATTTCTATATATGTCTTTTGACTCGTGCATTATAGCGAGGTTGATTTTATAAATTCTTGACGATGTTTTCAACGACACAAAAATCGACTCATCATAGACCGTTGGGCCCCTCAACAGTTCATGTTGATGTCAGCACACCGTTGGGGCCTCCAACAGTTCATTTTTTTTCTTTTCTTTTCATTTTCATTTCCGGATCAATTATCATTTCTCTCTCAATTCTCCAACTCTCCACAGTTCACTCTTCTCTTCAGGTTTCCAATTTATTTTATTTGCATTTGCAATTACTAAGTTTCTAATTTATTTTATTTACAATTTATCTTATTTCCAATTTATTTAATTTGCAATTAGTCAATTACTATGTTTCCAATTTCATTTTACAATTTATTTTATTTGCAATTTATCTTATTTCCAATTTATTTTATTTGTAATTTATTTTATTTGCAATTACTAAGTACTAAGTTTCTAATTTTCTTCCAAATTTATTTCCATCAATTTTTTTAACATTTTCTGTTCAAGGAATTTTACAATTTATTTTTTAAAATGGCAAGTGGAAGTGGTGACGATCCTAGGCTTTCCATTGCGATGAAAGGTACAGGTCGTATGAGGGATAATCTCGGTCATGACGACCGCGCCTATCACGAGTATCTGCAACACCAAGTCTATGCTGAAAACCTAGGCCTAAACTCTCTTCAATCTTATCCCTCACTAAGAATTTCTAAACCCCGATCCCGATGCCACCCCCCATTTGACAAGCCAATCAGAAAATATGTCTGTTCTTGGCCCTTATGGGTCTGATCTCCCTCTAGATTTTGAATTTGATCCACATACGGAAGAAAAGTTACAGAAGCAGGTCAAATTTGATCTCTTCATACTCCATATGAAGAAAGTTACGCAAGAAGATGGAAGAACTGTAGTGATTTGCAATTACTGTAAAAAAATATTTAAGTGGCACAAATCCGGAGGATATGACACATATCAGAAGCATATAACGAAAACACATCTAGACTCACAGGCCAGATCAAGTTCACAAGCTCAAATTTTCAGGTACGCTACCCCTAATCAACAATTATTTAAATATAGTTATGCAAAAAATAGAGAAGAATTAGCTAGAATGGTTAAAGTGAAACACTTATTATTTAGTTTTTGTGAAAATGTTGGTTTTATTAATTTTTGTCAACGAGCATTAAATCCTGATGCATGTCGTGTTCCTAGAGTCACGTTCACAGAAAGACTTGCAAACATTTATGATAAAGAAAAGAAAAAGTTGGAAAAATATTTTGAAAAATATAATGGTCGTGTTTCCGTATGTGCCGACATATGGAGTGACCATTGGGAAATGTATTCATACTTGGGTGTCACTTGCCATTATATGGATAATGCATGAACTATCCAAAAAAAATTCTTGCATTTAGAGTTTTTGATGATAAACACACTGGTGCTAATATTTTTAAACAGCTTAGAATTATTTTTGCAGAGTATAAAATTGATAACAAATTTTTTGCAATTGGTTTTGATAATGCTTCTAACAATACCGCTTCTATTCCTGCTTTAATTGAATTATGCAAACCTTATCTTGGTGGTAAATTTTTTCATCAAAGATGTGCATGCCGTGTTTTAAATTTATATGTTAAAAAAGGATTAAAAACTCTTGAACAATTTATTCAACCTATTAAAGATGCCTTCAATTTTTTTGTGGAAATATCCTTCTGCAATGAAAGCATGGGCAACATATTGTAAACAAAATGGTAGGTGTGTCATTAGATTTCCTCATGATGTTCCAACACGTTGGAATTTTACTTATAAATTGTTTGCTAGAAGTTATGAATATATGGATTTATTAGTTACTTTTATTCAATATCATGTTAGTCACATTAATCTTTATCAAAGTCATTGGAATGTTTGTAACAATGTTTGTGGTTTGTTAAAAGTCTTTAATAATGCTACTAACAATTTATCTGGTGTTTATTATCCTACAACTAATTTATTTATTATTGAGAGTCTTAATATTGCTAGTGCCTTTGCTCATTGTGAACCCGACTAACAATTACTAGAGTTCGTATGGTTTCAATATTACAAGGAGTTTCCAAATATTTATTTGATTGCCATGTGTTTTGATATATGTTGTAGATTAGAAAATTTGTCTGATTATCTATCTGCTTATTATAAACAAGGTTTAAAAATAGATTTTGATGTTGATATGTGTTGTGCTAGGGTTAAGACATTATTGTATGAGTTATATGATGAATATCTTAGAGTTTATGGTCCATCACTGTACATAGATGTTCCACAAACTCAAAATGTATCTCATTCCTTATCATCCTCCGGATTTATGAGTTTAAGGTATAATCTGTTATCCAAAAAAACCAAAAACTTACAAGGTTCTTCTTCATTAAGCTCCACCACGTATTCCGAGCTTAAATCTTATCTAAGTACCTTTTTTGAGTTTATAGAAGACACTGAAATTAAAAAAATTGATATCCTACACTAGTGGAATGAGCATGAAAGGTACTTTCCAATCATGACCATGATAGCTAAACAAATTCTTTCAATACCAGTTTCTATGGTGGCGGTGGAACTATAGTCCAGTGCCAGTGGGAATATTCTGGATGCAAGACGTTCGCTTATGAGTCCGAAATCAGTTCAAATACAAGCTTGTGTTGATGATTGGACGAATGCACAAAATAGACACAAGAAATCGATCAAGAGGAACCCTACGATTTCTTTAAAGTTAACCAACCAACTGAAAGTCGAACAGATGATCATAGCAACTGTTAACTGATTTTTCTGGCAAGGAACCAAGAGAGATTTTTCCAACAGGAACCTACCCTGGAAGACTCATCCAGATACTCTAAGAAGCCGGCGAGATCGGTACCACCACCTAGATGGGACCGATATCCAACGAGGTTGGAGCCTCGATTATACGTCTGTCCAGATAGGACATCGGCTCCGAAAGCTTGTACCTCGCTCTACTGAAGCTCCTGATACCGGCTCGAGCCCAGTACAATGATAATTTGCATCCTGTAAGGACCTCGACATCAATCAAGGCGTCTGGTACCTCAATACCTACCTCGACACCACCTTGGTACTACCCCGATATTTGTCTTGGTGTCACCCCAACTCTCATCTGATACTTAGTATGCCTATCCGGAGCTCCTCCAAGGCAAGTACCCTATCTTCCAGGCAATACGATAGGGAGCACGAAGACACAAGCACCCTTCCAGCAGGACCCAGAACAAGCTCATCAGAATGAGGTACTAGTGTTACACTCCATCGCCACCAAGCTCCAACGAAGAAGGAAAGTTGACTCCATCGCCAAAATAAAGGGTCATTAATGACCCAATGGTCAACCGAATCAGAATTTTAATTCTCCATTGATTAACGGGATCAAATCCTACGCCTTCAGCTCCACTCAAAGGCCTTTCAAACACCTAAAATAGGATTCTCAATAATCTTCATTATGACGACCGCATTTCAGGAGGATTTTGGAGAATACTACATATACGGTATTGAAAGACAAAGGAGGGGAGGCTGGAAGGATTCTTGATGGCCATAACAAGAGAGACTTAAGGAGGATTATCTCTAAAAATTCCCCGAAGCCAATGAGAGTCCATTGACAATCATTGGAGGAAAATACCCACTTATTGACACGAACGCTTTCTCCATCTCCATCCTGTGCAAAAGAGTGAAAATAGAGAGACGAGTGTATGTATACTTATTGTAATCACTGTTATAGAGATTTATTAAATAAAACAGTATTCTTTTACATTTCCTGGTCCCTAGTGTTCTTTTTCCATCACTTGATCTATTGCTTCTGATTATAGAAAGGGACCCCGGTACCGAAGGTACCTACCCCGCTACTGCTACCGGTAGTGGGCGAGGGTGTTAACTGATATTTTCATCCCGTGTGAATTTTTCCGTTAACACTTTTTGGCACCGTCTGTGAGAAACACCACACCCTCAAAAGAAAGCCAGGGTGCCTCGTTTTCTGGTCTCGTCATTAAAATGAAGCTTCGATCCTCTTAGGATCATCCTGACCAATCAGGACATCAGTCAAATGCTTCAACCCGAAAGGGTCAGAAGCCGAAGAAGGGGGGAAAGGGTCACAAACCCGCCTCGAAGCCATTAGCTACCGCGTGGATTACCCCCAGGTACCTGCTACCCCAGCATCTGGACCTGCCAATCTAGACCAACAAGTCGCGGCCTTTATAGAGAGCATTCCTCTCCGAATGGTCACCGAAGGAAATACCAGTCAGCCTGCAGTACCAGATCCCAGGGGAGATGCCTACCGGTAAGGTTCCAGGATACCTCCCTTCGACAGGTTGGGACTACCACCTTCTGTACCTGTCCATGATAGACTCGGGCCCATGCCCCCAGTACTATAGGTCCATGACAGACTAGGACCAGCGCCCCCGTTTCCAGGGAATCTTACAGGTTATCAACCCCGACGCGCTAGATCCGCCATCGATCTCCCGCCTAGGGAGCGCCACCATCTGGTCCAACTAGGAGCTTCCTCTAGACAGCCTCAACAGGAGGCGACCAGGAGGCACCCTCGTTCAGTGGCAGGAGGTAGCAACAGGGGCGTCAGAGAAGACCCTCCCAATGGAGAGAAGCATGATGAAACTTCTGCCACATCAGAGAGGTATGACAACAGAGATTCTGAGGTGGAATCAAAAAATGATGATAACAAATGTATCCGGGACCAGGTCGCAAGAATGGCAAAGGAGATCCAGGAGCTGAAGAAGGTTAAACACCGGGAAAATCGGAAAGATCCTTTGGGAGAGATGAATGCTCCCTTCTCTAGGAGGATCAAAGAGGCAGAACTACCTCCCAAATTCAAGATGCCAACCGAAAAATTTTCTGGGACCGAGGATCCCCTGAGCCATCTAGAATGCTTTGTTCACCAGATTGAGGTCCAAAATGCTACCAAGGCCGCCATATGCAGAATGTTCCCTACCACTCTGACTGACCATGCCAAAACATGGTTCAGGAAGCTACCAGTAGGGAGCGTTGATTCATTCACCAGGTTGACTACTGACTTCTATGTTCAGTTTCAGGGCATCAGGCCTCACCCTAGGGATCCCATTCACCTCCAATATGTGATTCATGAGTGGGGTGAAACGCTCAGAGCTTATGTAGAGAGATTCCACAAGGAAGTGATCCAGATGAGGGTCTTCGCGGAAAAAGGACACCTTGTCCAATTTCAGAAGGAACCTATGGGCAGGCAGGCTGTTCAGATCCTTCGCTAAGCATCCCCCGGAGACTTACCAGGAAGCCTACAACAGAGCTCTAGAGCAGGTTGAAATAGACAAACAGCTCCGAGTCAAAATAGAGCATGATGATATGAGAATTGCCAAACGCTAGAAGAGGGAGGCGCTCAAGCCTGCACCTGTTCAGAAAAGTCAGAACAGACCTCCCAATAAATCTACATATCGGTCGCCGCACTACCAGCCCCTGCGGCACTAGTACCCTGTTAGCCGGACTCTACCCAGAGCCACACCTCCACCCAAGGAAGTAGCCCGGGTCGATAGAGATGAAAGCAGGTACTCCCACTATACCTACTTGAATGCATCTCGCGAGACTATCTACCTCGCCATCCGCGACAAGGGATTGCTCAGGAAGCCAGGTCCAATAAAGGTACTAGCTGATCAGCGAAACCGCTACAAGTATTGTGATTTCCATGAGGATGTAGGTCATAATACCTCGGAGTGCTATAGTCTGTGGAACCAGATTGAAGCCTTGGTCAGGGGAGGCTGCTTGGAGGAATTCCTCCAACAAATGCGTGACAACATACGCACTGGAAAGGAGGTGCATGCCGATATCAAAGTGTATGAAGAAGGAAGGAAAACAAAAGGGAAGGATCTGATGGAGCAGATCCACATTGTCAATACCATCAGTGGAGGTCTCACCCTGGCAGGAATTTCCAACAATGCTCGAATGAACCACGCCAGGAAAGCTCCTAGAATGGAAGCATGCCAGAGTGTCTTCAAAGTTACTAGGGGGGTCACCTCAGTCTCCTCCTACTGCACAAATCGTCTTCACGGAAGAGGATGTGTACAACACCGTGCAGCCCCACGATGACCCCATCGTCATTACTATGCAAATAGCTAACAACTTGGTCTATCGTGTCTTGATTGACACATGTAGCAGCTTTGATATCCTTTTCAAAAGTGTTTTGGAGCAATTCAATATGAAGAGACCTTACTACAACAGCTGCACTATCCCATTGTATGGGTTCACAGGGGACTCGTTGATTCCCACCGGGTCTATGATCCTACCAGTGACAGTGGGAACAGCGCCACTCCAACAGAACCTAATGACAGACTTTGTTGTGGTAGATACCCCGTCCGCTTACAACGCTATACTGGGAAGGCCCTACTTGTCTTCCCTCTAAGGGGTCCTGTCAATATACCATAACGTCCTAAAATTCCCAGTGGGAGACAAAGGGAGCGAAATACGGGGGGACCAGCAGGCTGCTCGTAAGTGCTATATAATGTCAACCTACCTAGCAGCGTTGGCCAAGCAATGCGCGCAGATAACCATCAACCAAGATAACCAGTTCTCAGAAGAAGATTTTGAAGGCGAAACGGACTCCGTTGAAATGGAATCCACGCCGGAACTCCCCGACGTAGGAATCAGGGGAGAATAAGAGAATGGATGGGCCAGGGGCCATTCTGCAGAAGAGTTAGAAGATGTACCTATCAGGGAGGGCGATCCTTCCAAGGTTGTCAAGATAGGTTCAACATTGAAGACAGAGGTAAATGAGGCTCTGATAAAGCTCCTACGAGAATTTAATGACATCTTTGCATGGAGTCATGAGGAGATGCCAGGGATACCCGCTACCTTAGCAACACACAGGTTAGCGGTGGATCCCACCTTCAAGCCAGTCAAGCAGAAGAGAAGGCATTTCAACCAAGCGAGAAATGATGCGGTGCAAGAGGAGGTAAACAAACTACTAAAGGCAGAATTCATTAGGGAGTCTGGGTACCCCGAATGGATTGCCAACGTAGTCATAGACAAGAAAGAAATCTGCTCCAAGTTCCCTGGCTACCCTCATCCCTACTAGCAAGGCTTCATACTCTTCTCCGTTGTTGGTGACGCTGAAATCAAACCAGAAACAGTGGCATTATTTAACTTTCTCGGGATCGGTCAAGACAATCCTTGCCCAGCTGCCTGCTTGGTTCGACGCTCCATCTGTATGTAGTATATAGACTTCGAGATCGGTAGGCCACTCTAGGGGTTCCTTCTCTGGACAATGGATCAGGTATAAGTTTTGATTGGTGTCCGGATCAGATATAATACTAAATTTTACCATAAAATCGGCCAAATCTTGGGCTTTGATGGTGGTCATGGCCTTATAATTGATATCGTACTGGGTGAGCTCCAAAGCCCACAGCACCAATCTACCTGATACACTCGGCCTTTGAAGGAACTATCTCAAGGATTGATCTATGACCACCGCGATCGAGTGTGCTTGGAAATAAGGCAAGAGCTTTCTGGTTATGGTCACGAGTGCATAGGTGAGCTTCTCTAGAAGCGTACAGTTCTTCTCAGGCTTGGTCAATATGAGACTCACGTAATAGATGGGTCTTTGGATTCCATCTCCATATTCCTTCACTAGGGCTCTGCTAACAGCAGTCTCTGATACTGCCAAGTACAGTTGCAGTTCCTAATCTGGTATTGGTTTCACTAGTAGCAGTGGGTTAGCTAGATAATCTTTCAAGGACTGGAAGGCCTGCTAGCTCTTCTGGTCCCATTTCAAAAAAATTTCCTTGATTAATAACTTTAAAGAAGGGAATGCACTTATCTATAGATCGCGATATGAAATGGTTTAGAGCTGCCACTCGGCCGGTTAGCCCTTGTACCTGTTTGAGAGAAGTAGGAGATTTAAGGTCCATGATGGCCTTGATCTTTTCTAGATTGGATTCAATCTTCTCTTATGCACCATGAAACCGAGGAATTTCCCTACTGCTACTCGGAAGGCACACTTGGCGAGGTTCAGTCGCATCCGGTTCTCCCTGATCACCTGGAAAGTTTATCGCATGTGACCTTGGTGTTGATCTGCTGCCTGGGACTTAGTGATCATGTTGTCTATGTACACCTTCATGGTTCTTCTTATCTGCTTCTTGAACAACTTGTTCACCAACCGTTGGTAGGTGGCTTCTGCACTTTTAAGACCAAATGGCATTACCTTGTAACAATAGAGACCTTGCCCGGTGATAAATCTGGTTTTTTCCTGGTCAGCCCGGTGTATCATGATCTGGTTGTACACCGAAAAAGCATCCATGAAACTTAGAAGCTTGTTTCTGACGGTTGAGTCCACAAGCTGGTCTATCTTTGGTAAAGGGAAACTGTCTTTTGGGCAGGCTCGGTTGAGATCTGTGTAATCCATGCACATGCACCATTTCCCGTTAGCTTTTGTTACCATAACCACATTGGCGATCCACTCAGGATATCGGGACTCCCTGATGAATCTGGCCTTCAGGAGCTTATCCACCCCTTCTTGTACCGCGACGTTCCGTTCTGGGTTGAAATGTCATCATTTCTATTTGACTGGTTTGAAAGTAGCATCCACCACTAACCTATGAGCAACCAAAGCAAGCGGAATCCCTAGCATCTTATTGTGGCTCCAGGAGAATATATCATTATACTCTCAAAGGAGTCTTATTAGACCTTACTTGACTCCTTCCTCTAGCGCGGCTCCTATCTTCACCACCTTTGAGGGATTATCTCCCCTGATAGGTACATCCTCAAATTCCTCCACAAGGCATCCACTCACCCCTCCTCGGTCTTCTTTTTCCGGCTATTCTTCAACTGCCACTAATACTTATACCTCCGGTTTCTCCTCGATTACTCATGATACCTCTGTTTCTCCAAGGTCATCGTGACCTTTTCTTGGTATCTCCTCGATCGACATGGTAGTCACCTGCACGCATTACTTGGCCAACACCGTAGGATTGGTAGATACCGCATAACACTTGCGCATTGCTTGTTAATCTCCTCGAACTTCTCATACCTTGTCTCCTACAGTGAATTTCAGGATGTAAGTTCCTCATATTTTGATTGACTTATTTCGTTGACAAACCACATTGGAGATTATTCTTTGTAAGGGTTATTGGACCTTATTGGGTGTGATCAAGCTTCAAGGACATCTTCTCTCTTAAGAGCACTTCAAAGGTATCTCACTAGTTTAACTTTCAATGAAGAGATCTAGTTGCACACACTCACTTGCATGCATTATGTTCTTATCTTCATGTTATTGAATGATGTATTGTATGCCACTTTTCACACTCCACACTTGCACATTTTGCACATCACTTAGTGTGTTGAGTTTGCCCAGAAAAGAGAAATTCTTCTCTTATTGTGGCCCAGACCGCTTGGCAAGACATGCTTGCACCGTGGTATACAGAGCGGTATACGTCAGTAGGGTAATGCTTCATGTACCGCTTCCTATACACTTGCATGCATAGCGACCCAAGTCGCGGTGTTGTCCAGTAGGCCTCTGTTGCCCATACCGCGGCCTGTGCACCTGCATGCACAGCGCCCTGCACCGCGTTGTTGTCCAGACGGTGCATTGCTGTGTGTACCGCGGTCTGGACACCTGTCTGCGACGCGGTCCATCTAGCGGTATTGACGGGATTTTGTGCCCTAAGTTCAAAACGACGCTGTTTTAACTATGGCTCCCTTATATATACTCTATCTTCTTCCTTGCTCGTTTTCATGAGTTCAAGAAGCCATTTTTGATAGGCCAAGCTTCCCTTAGTGAGAGAAACTCCCAGGAACTCATCTTTACTCAACCAAACACAAATCCATGTGCATCTAACATCTTCAAGCATCATCTTATCATGGATTCTTCTTACTTTCATTGACTAGGTAACTTGAACATGCCCTAAATCTCTTTGTATTTATTTATGTTCTTGCTTGCCTAGGGTTAGCTCTTTTATATGATTTTATTGCATATCTTTATGTTTATTGGCATTTATAACATGCTTGAGTTGATGTTTGTTGGTTGAGAGCTTTGTTCATTAATAGCTAGCATTTAGGACGATTTTACCCTTCTAGCTAAATCTTCATGCATTTGCATTTAGATATTGATATCTAGGATTTGCATTTATTGACATCTTTAAATCCTTAGATAAGCATTTAGTGTTGCATAGCATTAATTGCATGTTTGAATATCTTTTACATATTCACATAGGTTGTTTAACCTCTTCACTGATTGTTAAACTTTGTGACTAAGTGGGTTAGTGTACAAGCTTGTGGTCTAGAATCACTATTAAAGGCCTGTCGGGTAGAGTGAAAGGGTTAGTGACCAAGTAGGTGTGACTTGAGGTCAACCTAGGTTGTAAACTTTCGTTCAAATAGTGGATTTGAGGACCGTATGTGGCTAGAAGGATAGCCCGTGAGTTTTTGCCCAGTTGGAGGGTTTCTCACGTAAATCAATCCTTGTGTTTTTATTGTTTTCCGCATATTTATATTGGATTGATTGATTGCTAATATGGGGTAGGATTATTAAAATTGATTAAGTCGAAAAGTTGGTAATAAATCAACTAAAACCTATTCACCCCCCTTCTAGGTTGTATTAGACACACTTTGTGTATTTTCACAGGACATTTTGATAAATGGACAAAACTCCATTGATTGCTGATAGGAAAGGTCTCCTCATGATAACATTGTAGGTGGATGTAGTATTGATGACAACGAAGTCTGTCATTAGATTTTGATAGAGTGGCGCTTCCTCGATTATCACTCGGGGGATCATTGACCCGGTAGGCTCCAGCAAGTCCCAAGTGAATCTGTATAAAGGCGTGGTACAACTGTTGTAACAAGGGTGCTTCAAGTTGGATCGGTTTAAGGCATCCTTAAAAAGGATATCGACGCTACTGCCAGTGTCGATAAGAATGCAATAGACCAGATAGTTGGTTATTTGTACAGTGACGACCATAGGGTCATTATGTGGTTGTATTATATTGTAGACATCCTCCTCGGTGAACACAATATGGGTCGAGTGAGACTGTCCTGGTGACCCCCTAGTGACTCTGAAAACACCACTGCCCGAATCAAGCCAGGAATCTTCCTGGCATGGTTTTTTCTAGAATTATGGGAGGTTCATGTTAGTGTGGGACCTCCGCTGATAGTATGGATGATTTGGATTTGCTGCATCAGATCTTTCCCTTTTTTCATTTCTTTTCTCTTCTCTCTTCTGCTTCCTTGATCTCTGCCTATACCTCCTTCCCTACCCGGATGCAATCACTTACCTGTTGCAAAAATTCAACCAAAAGTCCTCCTCTTACCAATCCTTCAATCTAGTTACGAAGGTTGTAGCACTCTGACATGTTGTTCCCTACATCCTCATGGAAATCGCAGTACTTGTAGCGATTTCACTGGTCGGCTGGGATCTTCATAGGACCGGGTTTTCTGAGCAACCTTTTATCTCGAATGGCGAGATATATGGTCTCATGGGAAGCGTTGAGAATTGTTATATCCTTCCTCATCCCTTGCTATCCGCGCTATTTCTCTTGGTGGAAGTGCGGCTCTAGGAGGGGTCATTAGGGAGTGATACCTCTCCCGCTGTGATGGGAAGAGAGGTGACCGGTACGTAAATGGGTTGGGGGGTCATTTATGAGCTTTCTGAAACGATCCCAATTTCGAAGCTTCCTTCTTAGGACGCTTGGCGGATCTCACCTCATCATGCTCAATCTTGACTATGAGTTGCTCGTCTATTTCCACCTGCTCCAAGGCTCTATAGTAAGCCTACTAGCACGTCATAGATGGGAGCTTCGTAAAGGACAGGAATAACCTACCGGCCACGGATTCCTTCTGAAGTTAGCTAAGGTCTTCTTTTCTACAAACACTCTCATCTGGACCACCTCTTTGTCAAACTTTTCCACGTAAGACTTCAATGATTCTCCCCGCTCCTGGATCACATACTAGAGTAGAATTAGATCCTTCAGACGAGGTTTAATTCCCTGAAACTATGAAAGAATCAATTGTTAGTTGTGTAATAGAATCAACACTAACTTGAGGTAATTTCCTGAACCATGTCTTGGCTCAATCAGTCAGGGTCGAGGGGAACATTCTACACATCACCGATCGTGCAGCGTTCTGGACCTCCATCTGATGCATAAAGCTTTCTAGGTGGCTCAGAGGATTTTCTGTCATAGAGATTTTCTCGGATGGCATTTTGAATTTAAGAGGAAGTTCTGCTTCCCTAATCCGCATCAAGAATGGTGCATTCATCCCACCTAGGGGATTTTTCTTAGTGTCTCAATGCTTTCCTTTTCTGAGTTCTTCAATCTCCTTGGCCATCTTGGGCACCTGGTCCTAGAGGTGCTTGGATTCACCATCCCTAGACCCTACTTCTAGATCTTCATTGTCTGACCCTTTTGATTCCGTGAATCCTCCATCGCGGTCCTCTTCTCGAGGGTGGTTTCCTCGGGAACTCCTTCTTGGCCTAGAGCTACCACCAGCGTCAGATCGCGGATGTCTCTCCCCTACTACCGGTCTGACCGGGGGAAGATGCTCCCTGGTTAGGATCTCAATCGCAAATCTCACCTGTCGAGGTTAAAAATTCATGGGACGATCTGGAACTACCAAAGAAAGAGCCATTTTTCAGTTGGTGAATATCTTGTTTTAGCAGGTAGCAAGACTTAGCTGGTGTAGTACATATGTTTCCGGACTCCATCTTCCACCCGTACTAGGACAGAGTTGGTTGCCACTTCTGTGAGAGATATATATAAGTACAAAGTTTCTCCGACCACTGGTTTAGAGAGAATCAGTGCTGGACCTAAGTACTCATTCAGTTTTTGAAAAGCCTCTTCACATTCTTTATTCCATCCGAGCCATTTTACCCTTTTTTATCGCCTTAAAGAATGGTGCACATTTGTCGGTTGACTTGGATATAAACCTGTTTAGTGAGGCTAGGCGTCTGGTCAATCTTTGCACTTCCTCTAATGACTTTGGTGAGGCCATGTTAGCAAGAGCTTGGATTTCTTCGGATTGACCTCGATCCCTCCCTCATAGACTTAAAACCCTGGGAATCATCCTAAGCGTACCCCGAACACACATTTGTTCGGGTAGGCTTCATTTGTACTTCCTCAGCACATCAAAGGTTTTCCCTAGGTCCGAAACATGTCTTTCTGCTGTGACGCTTTTGGTCAGCATGTCATCCAACTAAACCTCTATGTTCTTTCCGACTGGCTGAGCAAAAATCCAGTTACCTAGCCTCTGATAAGTTGTTTTTGCATTCTTCAACCAGAACGACTTTACGGTGTAACAGTACAACCATTGATCGGTGGTAAACACGGTTTTTTCTTCATCTAGCTTGTGCATCCGGGTTTTATTTTACCCTGAGTAGGGGTCCATAAAGCTGAGTAACTCATGACCGGTAGTAGCGTCCACCAGTTGGTCAATCCTTGGGAGAGGAAAGCTATCTGTTAACAGAAAAATCAATCACTCAGGGAGCGAAATTTCGGTTAGCACCCTCACCCACTACTGGTAGCCAGTAGCGGGATTGGTACCTTCGGTACCGAGATCCTTTTTATAATCTAAAGCAAGGAGTAATATGATGGAGAAGAACAAAAAAAGACCGGGAGATATAGAAGAAAACTGTTTTAATAAACAATACTATAACAAAATTACACAATATACACTCTTCTCTCATTTCTCACTCTTTTACACAGGGTGACGATGGAGAAAACGTTTATGTCGATAAGTGGATATTTTTTCCAAATGATCATCAGTGGACTCTCACTGGCTTCGGAGAATTTCACAAGGGAATTCAACCGGAAAAAATCTCTCTCTGTCTTTGGCGATCCTCATATTTAAAAAAGCCTCTTCCTATTTACCCTGCCGTATATATAGTTCTCCAAAGAATCCCCACGAAATCCGGTTGTGTTAATGAGGATTACTGAGTATCCTTTTTTAGGCGTTGAAAAGCATTGTGTGGGGCTGAAGGTGTGGGATTTGATCCCATGAAATCACTGTCGAATTCGAATTCTAATTAGATTTCATTAATGGCGCTTTATTTTGGCGATGGAGTCAACTTTCCTTTTTCATAAAGCTTGGAGGGTAACTCTGATTCTTAATTTTGTTGGTAGGGCGAGGTACTGGTATACCAGTCGGATCCTACCAGCATGGAGCTTGTTCTATCTCTCGATAGAGTGGTGCTTGTGTCTTCAAGATCATCTTCGTATTGCTTGGCAGGTAAGGTACCTGCCTTGGAAGGGCTACGAGTATATACACCGAGGTACTATGTACCAGGTGGAAGTCGAGGCAGTACCAAGGCGGGTATCGGGATACCGGGTTTCTTGACTGATGTCGAGGCACTTGAGGGGTGTTGGGTGTGCGATTTACCATTGTACTGGTCTTGAGTTGATATCAGGAGCTTCAGTAGGGCGAGGTATGTACCTTTGTTAGCTCGCGGTACTAGTGTTCTATCTAGATAGATAGGTAATCGAGGTCTTAGCCTTACCAAGTATCGGCTCCATCTAGGTAGTGGCATCGACCTCGCTGGTCACCCGGAAGCTAGGACTGGCGCCTATCGGTTGATACTAGTTGGAAAATTCTCCTTTGGTCCCTTGCTAACAATCCTTGTTAACAGAAGTCCTCCCTGACTTGAACACCGGTACCAGGTTAGGGTTGGAGTCAGGATAGATAATACTTGGAGAATTTTTTGCAACCGTCTTTTAGGAGGGAATCTTCTCTTTGCACGCCGATTTAAATGAGTCTTCCATGTGGCTGACCAGGGTAGGCCAAATTCAAATAAAGGAAATTTTTTGGAGGCGCACGTTTCCTGAAACCGTTCCCTCCAAGTAGCCGATATTCCCGCGGTATTGATTACCCTCTCCGCCCGTTACAAGTAACTATCTCTATATAAATCCTGCTTCTTCAAGGTGTACTCACTTAAGCAAATCTTCGCGAACAAGTGTCTTTGCAAGAAAACCTAACTTTCTCTCCATCGTCTTCGAATTTTCCCTTTCTCTCCACCGGTACCAAGTGTGGTCTACAGGATGCCCATTCATGTTGTCCAGCTTGTATGCCCCACCTTGGATCACAATTCTGATTAGGTAGGGACCTTCCCAATTAGGTGACAGTACCCCGTCTGGCCTGTTTCAGGTATTCTGAGTAACCTTCCTAAGAACCAAGTCCCCTTCTTTGAAGCTCCGGGCTTTTTCTCTTCTGTTGAAGTAACGAGCAATCCGGCTCTGGTAAACTGCTACCCTTTCTGCAACCATGTCTTGTTTTTCCTCCATGAGGTCCAGGTTGGCTATCAGCTTTTCTTTATTTTCATCAGGGTCGAAATGTTGACCCCGGAAAGAAGTGAGCTTATGTTCTATAGGAAGGACAGCTTCTACCCCAAAAGATAGCGAGTAGGGGGTTTCTCCAGTAGAGGTCCTCTTGGTGGTGTGATAAGCCCATAACACGTCCTGGAGTTTATCAGCCCATCTCCATTTCTTCTGTTGAAGTTTCTTCTTCAAGAGCTTCTTGATAATTTTATTTGTGGCCTGTACCAGGCCATTAGTCTGAGGGTGTGCTACAGATGCGAAGCGAAGTTCAATCCCCAGACTCTCGCAGAATTCCCAGAACCTGGCGTTATCAAACTGCTTACCCAGATCGGTGATAATGACTATCGGGGTACCGAACCGGCAGACCACATTCTTCTTGATGAATTCTGTTGCATTTGCTTCAGTAATTCTGAAGAGGGGTTCTGCTTCCACCCATCTGGTGAAGTAATCAATAGCCACGATCGCATGCTTCTCCTTACCTGGCACGGTTGGTAGAGGCCCAAATAGGTCTACTCCCCAGAAGGCAAACGGATACAGCGAGCTGAGGGTAAATAGTCATTCTGGAGGTAGGTGTTGCAAGTTGGCCATTTTCTGACATGGTTCACATGACCGTACGAACTGCCTCGCATCAAGGTGCAAGGTTGGCCAAAAATATCCCATGCGTAGTACCTGATAAGCCAGCGCTTCTCCCCCGACATGATTTCCACAGTCTCCTGAATGCACTTCTCTTAATGCCCAGTCTGCATCGACAGGATGCAGGCATCAAAGCAAGGGGAGTGACCTACCTCTGCGGTAAAGGTGCCCCTCTACCAAGTAGTATCGTACCGAGGTTCGCTTGATCTTGCGAGCTTGATCAGGGGTTTCAGGGAGCTTTTCTAACTAAAGATAATCCGCGATGGGATCCATCCAGCATGAGAGTCGTGCCACGGGGTTGACTTCCCTACCATCAGTTATGCTCAATGTAGTGATTATCTGGAGTGGTACTTCTTTCGGCAAAGCTTGTCCTCCACAGGCAGCTATCTTAGCTAGGACGTCAGCTCGATGATTCTGTTGCCTAGGTACCTGTTCGATCCTGAAACCTTTGAAACTGGGCAATAGTTCCTGGACTTTTTCGAGGTAGCTTGCCATGTTATCCTCTATGGCCTGGTACAGACTGGTTATTTGATTAACTACCAGTTGCGAGTCACATTTAGCAAGGAGGTAACTAGCCCCTAGCTCAGCCGGTGTTCTCATTCCTGCTAAAAGGCTTCATATTCAGCTTCGTTGTTGGTGGTATTGAATTCGAATCTGAAACAGTGACAGCACTCGACCTTTTCGGGGTTGGTTAGAATGATCCCACCTACACTTCCTGCTTGATTGGATGCCACATCGGTATATTAGATCCAGACTTGATTGATAGGCCAATCTACAGGCTCTTGTTCTTTCTGAAGAGCTTGACTCAGGGCCGGGATAACATCTTGATCGGGAATTGCACTGAATTCTACAACGAAATCTACCAAAGCTTGGGCTTTGATAGTTGTCATGGCTTTGTATTTGATGTCGAACTGGGTGAGCTCAAGAGCCCACAGCACAAGTCTCCCCGATACGTCCGGCCTTTGGAGAAATTGACGCAGAGGTTGATCAGTGACTACCACGACTGTGTGGGCAAGGAAATAAGGGCGGAGCTTCTTGGAAGCAACCACCAAGGTGAAAGCGAGCATCTCCAGGAGGATGTAGTTCTTTTCTGATTTGGTTAGGTTGCGGCTCACGTAGTAGACAGGACGCTGGACCTCATCTCTGCATTCCTTTACTAATGCTCCGTTGACCGCTGTTTCGGATATTGCCAGGTATAATTGCAGTTCTTCTCTTGGTACCGGGCTAGCTAGCAGGGGCGGGCTAGCGAGGTACTTCTTTAGCGATTGGAAAGCGAGCTCGCTATCCTAGTCCCACTTCATGTTCTTCTCTTGTCTAATTGCCTTGAAGAAGGGAATACACTTGTTAGTAGATCATGATATGAAGCGGTTCAGGGCTGCAATCCGCCTGGTCAGACCTTGCACTTGTCTGAGTAAAGTGGGGGACTAAAGATCTAGGATGGCTTTGATCTTCTCGGGATTAGCTTCGATCCCCCTCTTATGGACCACGAATCCGAGAAATTTCTCGGCTGCAACTCCGAAGGCGCACTTATCAGGATTTAATTGCATCTGATTCTCTCTGATAATCTAGAATTTCTGATGGAGATGGTCTAGGTGATGATCAGCTACCTGAGACTTCGTGATCATATCATCGATGTATACCTCCATCGACTTTCCTATCAGTCTCTTAAACAATCGGTTGACCAGGCTCTGGTAGATAGCCCCAGCGTTTTTGAGCCCGAAGGGCATGACCCTGTAGCAGTACAGGCCCTGACCGGTTATGAAACTGGTTTTATCCTGGTCAGATGGGTGCATCATTATCTGGTTTTATCCCGAGAAGGCGTCCATAAAACTCAAGAGCTTGTTTCTCGCGATTGAATCTACCAGTTGGTCGATTTTCGGTAGCGGGAAGCTGTCTTTTGGGAAGGCGCAGTTGAGATCCGTATAATCAACACACATGCGCCATTTCCCGTTCACCTTGGTCACCATAACTACATTGGCGATCCATTCGGGGTATCGAGACTCCCTGATGAATTCTGCCTTTAGTAGTTTGTTTACCTCTTCTTGTACTACAACATTTCTTGCCAGGTTGAAATGCCTTCTCTTTTGTTTGACTGGCTTAAAGGTGGGATCTACCGCTAACCTGTGAGCTGCTAAAGCAACAGGTATCCTTGGCATCTCCTCATGGCTCAATGCAAAGATGTCATTATATTCTCGTAGGAACTTTATCAGATCTTCATTTACCTTCGCCTTCAATGCTGAACCTATCCTGACTACCTTGGAAAGATCGTCCTTCCTGATAGGTATCTCTTCTAACTCCTATGCGGGATGGCCATTGGCCCATCCCTTCTCTTCCTCCTCCCTGATCTCTATATCGGGGAGCTCAGACGTGGATCTCCCATTGACCGAGTTAGTTTCATCTTCAAAGTCTTCCTCTGAAGACTGGTGATCTTGATTAATGGTTATTTGCACACATTTCTTAGCCAGGGCCGCTGGGTTGGTTGACACTGCATAGCACTTACGAGCAGCCTACTGATCCCCCCGCACTTCGCCCACCTTATATCCTACTGGGAATTTCAGGACGTTATGGTATATTGACAGGACCCCTTTGAGGGCAGACAAGTAGGGCCTTCCTAGTATAGCATTGTAGGCAGACGGGGTGTCTACCATAACGAAGTTTGTCATTAGGTTTTGTTGGAGTGGCACTGTTCCGACTCTTACTGGTAGGATCATAGACCCGGTGGGAATCAACGAATCTCCTGTGAACCAGTACAATGGGGTGTTACAGCAGTTGTAAAAGGTCTCTTTAGGTTGAATTGTTCCAAAGCACTCTTGAAGAGAATATCAACGCCGCTACCTGTGTCAATCAAAACACGGTGGACCAAGTTGTTAGCTATTTGAACAGTGATGACCATGGGATCATCATGAGGTTGGACGGTGTTGAATACGTCCTCTTTTGTGAAGATGATCTGTGCAGCAGGAGGAGACCAAGGTGATCCTCTAGTAACCATGAAAACATTCTGGCCCGCTTCTACTCTAGGAACTTTCCTGGCGTGGTTCTTTCGAGCATTGTTGGAGGTTCCTGTTAATGTGAGACCTCCATTAATGGTATTGACAATGTGGATCTGCTCCATCAGATCCTTCCCTTTTGTTTTCCTTACTTCTTCATATACTTTAATATCGGCCTACACCTCATTTCCAGTGCGTATGTTGTCACGTACTTATTGGAGGAATTCCTCCAAGCAACCTCCCCTAACCAAGGCTTCAATATGGTTCCGCAGACTATAGCATTCCGAGGTATTATGACTTACATCCTCGTGGAAGTCACAATACTTGTAGCGGTTCCGTTGATCGAATGGTGCCTTTATTGGACTCGGCTTCCTGAGTAGTCCTTTGTCGCGGATGGCGAGGTAAATAGTCTCACGAGATGCGTTCAAGGGGATGTAATGGGAGTACCTCATTTCCTCTCTATCTACCCGCGCTACCTCCTTGGGTGGGGGTATAGCTCTGGGCGGAGTCCGCCTAGCCGGGTACCGGTTCCATAGAGGTTGATAGGGTGGCGACCGATATGTAGATTTGTTAGGAGGCATGTTCTGATTTTTCTGAACGGGTGCAGGCTTGGGCGCCTCCTTCTTTTGGCGCTTGGCAGTTCTCATATCATCGTGCTCCATCTTAACTCAAAGTTGTTCATCTATCTTTACCTGCTCTAGAGCTCTATCGTAGGCCTCCTGGTAGGTCTCCGGGGGATGCTTGGGGAAAGATCTGAACAGTTTGCCTGCCTAAAGATTCCTTCTGAAATTGGCCAAGGTTTCATTTTCCGCCAAGACTCTCATCTGGATCACTTCTTTATGGAATCTTTCCACGTAGGCTCTGAGCGATTCACCCCGCTCCTAGATCATGTATTGAAGGTGAACGAGATCTTTGGGGCGAGGTTTGATGCCCTGAAACTGGGCACAGAAGTCAGTTATCAATTTTGTGAATGAATCAACGCTTCTCGCTGGTAGCTTCCTGAACCATGTCTTGCCATAGTCTGTCAACGTGGTTGGGAACATTCTACACATAGCGGCCCTAGTAGCATTATGGACCTCCATCTGGTGAACAAAGCTTTCTAGGTGACTCAGGGGGTCCTCAGTCCCAGAATATTTGTCAGTTGGCATCTTGAATTTGGGAGGTAATTCTGCCTTCTTGATCCTTCTAGAGAATGAAGCATTCATCTCTCCCAAGGGGTCTTTCCGGTTTTCCCGGTGCTTGCCCTTCTTTAACTCCTGGATTTCTTTCATCATTCTGGTGACCTGGTCTCGGAGACGTTTACTGCCATCATTCCCAGATTCCAACTTAGAATCTCTATCGTCATGCCCTTCCGATGTCGTAGAAGCTTCATCCTGATTCTCTCCCTGGGATGGTCTTCTCCGGCGCCCTTATTGCTACCTCCCACCACTGAATGAGGGTGTTCCTGGTCGTTTCCTGGTGAGACTGTCTAGAATAGGCCACTAGTTGGGCCAGGTGGTGGTGCTCTCTGGGCGGGAGGTCGATGGCAGATCTTGCACGCCGGGTTTGATAACCTATAGGATGTCCTGGAACCGGGGGCATGTCCCCGAGTCTGTCGTGGACCGATGGTGCTGGGGGTGTGGGCCCAAGTCTATCATGGACTGGTACAAGAGGTGGTGGTCCCAACCTGTCGAAGGGAGGTACCCTAGTACCTTACCGTTTGGCATCTCCCTTGGGATTTGGTACCGCGGGCTGACTGGTACTGCCTTCGAAGACCATTCGGAGGTGAATGCTCTCTATAAAGGCCGCGACCTGTTGGTCTAGATTGGCAGGTCCAGCTGCTGGGGTAGCAGGTACCTGGGGGGTGATCCGCGTGGTAGCTGACGGCTTCGAGGCGGGTTTGTGACCCTTTCCCCCCTTCTTTGGCTTCTAACCCTTTTGGGTTGAAGCGTTTGATTGATGTCCCGACGGGTCAGGATGATCCTGAGAGGATCGGAGCTTCATTTTGATGGTAAGACAAGAAAACGAGGCACGCTGGATTTCTTTTGAGGGTGTGGTGTTTCCCACAGACGACACCAAAAAGTGTTAACGGAAAAATCACTCACGGAGCGAAATTTCGGTTAGCATCCTCACCCACTACCGGTAGCCAGTAGCGGGATTGGTACCTTCGGTACAGGGATCCCTTTTATAATTGAAAGCAAGGAGTAATATGATAGAGAAGAAACAAAAAAAGACCGGGAGATATAGAAGAACAATGTTTTATTAAATAATACTATAACGAAATTACACAATATACACTCTTCTCTCGTTTCTCACTCTTTTACACAGGGTGACGATGGAGAAAACGTTTATGTCAATAAGTGGATATTTTTTCCTAATGATCGCCAGTGGACTCTCACTGGCTTCGGAGAATTTCACAAGGGAATTCAACAGAAAAAAATCTCTCTGTCTTTAGCGATCCTCATATTCAAAAAAGCCTCTCCCTATTTACCCTTCAACGCCGTATATATAGTTCTCCATAGAATCCCCACAAAATCCGGTTGTGTTAATGAGGATTATTGAGTGTCTTTTTTTAGGCGTTGAAATGCATTATGTGGGGCTGAAGGCGTGGGATTTGATCCCATGAAATCACTATCGAATTCGAATTCTAATTAGATTTCATTAATGGTGCTTTATTTTGGCGATGGAGTCAACTTTCCTTCTTCATGGAGCTTAGAGGGAAACTCTGATTCTGAATTTTGTTGGTAAGGCGAGGTATTGGTATACCGGTCGGATCCTACCGGCATGGAGCTTCTTCTTTCTCTTGATGGAGTGGTGCTTGTGTCTTCGCGATCATCTTCGTATTGTTTGGCAGGTAAGGTACCTGCCTTGGAAAGGCTCCGAGTATATACATCGAGGTACTAGGTACCAGGTGGAAGTCGAGGCAGTAACTAGGTGGGTATCGGGATACCGGGCTCCTTGACTGATGTCGAGGCACTTGAGGGGTGCTGGGTGTGCAATCTACTATTGTACTGGTCTTAAGTTGATATCAGGAGCTTAAGTAGGGCGAGGTATGTACCTTTGTTAGCTCACGGTACTAGTGTTCTATCTAGTTAGATAGGTAATCGAGGTTCTGGCCTTACCAAGTATTGGCTCCATCTAGGTAGTGGCATCGACCTCGCTGGTCACTCGGAAGCTAGGACTGGCGCCCATCGGGTTGATACTAGTTGAAAAATTCTCATTTGGTCCCTTGCCAAAAATCCCTGTTAACACTATCCTTTGGGCTAGCCTTGTTTAGATTGGTGAACTCTACACACATCTGCCATTGGCTATTCTTTTTCTTTACTAAAACCACGTTCGCTACCCACTGTGGGTATTTGACTTCCCGAATTGACCTCGCGGTGAGTAACTTATTCACCGCTTATTTGATTGCCTCTCTCCATTCTGTATTAAACAGCCGCCTTTTTTGGATTACTGGTCTGGCCTCCTGATCAACTGCTAACTGATGCAATATTACTATCGTGTTAATCCCTGGCATGTCCTCATGGCTCCATGCGAATACATATATATATATATATTATCTCAACAAATCGGTCAGACTTATTTAATACACTTGTTCAGGTTTGTGCCTATCTTGACCACTTTGATCGGCTCGCTACTGTCGAGGATCACCATTTCTATCGGCTCATCCTTCTGTTCCTCGGGCTCCTTTCTTAGGTAGAGCTCGAATCCCTCTAGCACTTATACTCGGGCTTTAGACTCATCGACACATTGGTTGCCTGGCTGCACCACACACACTTGGTGGTCTTCTTTTTCGGCTTTATCTCTGTAAACCGAAAGGTTGGCCCTTCGAGCCATCTCTTGATACCCCTTGATCGCACCTACACCAGACTCTATTGGGAACTTCATCATGAAGGCATAGGTTGTTGTGACGGCTTTGGTCTTATTCAAGAATGGTTGGCCTAAAAGGGCGTTGTATGGCCAATTCACGGTATCATCCACCACGAAGTCGAGTAGCACTGTTTTTTGACAAAAGGGTTCTCCAATCTTCACTGGCAGCTTTACTGTCCCGAGGTATCTTACCTATACTCCCAGAATCCCTGGAGTGGGGTATGAAAGGGTTGCAGGTCCCTTCGGTCCAACCTCAACTGGTCATACACATTTGCACTCAGAATGTCAGCCGAACTTCCAATGTCAATCGGTATTCGGTGCACGTCTATGTGCTCGATCCGAGCACTTATGACCAGCACATCGTTCGGTTTGACATCCACTCCATGAGAATCTGCCTTTGTAAATACTACGGGGTCTCATCCTCTCTTGATCCTTTTCGGGTTGGGCTCAACTGAGTTAACATCAAGATCCCTCATTACTTCCATGATTTCTTGGATTTCCTGCGCCATTTCCCTGTTGCTTTACCCTATTAAAAGTCCATTGAAGATATGTTGAGGTTTTTAACCTAAAGCTTTTAATTTGTAAATGTGAATTGAACATAAATAAATGAATTAGTTTATTTATTCAAATTGTCTCACACACACACACATATATATATATATATATAACATGTGTATTTAACATCTGTTAACAAGGTTTTCTGGCAAGGGATTAAAAGAGAATTTTCCAATAGGACCTTCCTAAGAAGATTCATCCAGATACTTCAGGAAACTAGCAAGATCGATACCACTACCTAGAAAGAGCCGATATATGACAAGGTCGGAACCTCGACTACCTGTCTATCTAGGTAAGACATCAGCTCCGCACGCTAATGAAGGCATGTACCTCGCTTTAACTGAAGCTCCTAATACCAATGTAAGACCAGTATGAAGATAACTTGCATGCCCAGCACCCCGTAAGTACCTCGACATCAATCAAGGCACCTGCTACCTCGATACCTACCTCGATACTACCCCGGCTTCCGCCTGGAACCTAGTATGTCTATTCGGAGCCCCCCCCCCCCCCCCCCCCCCCAAGGAAAATGCCTTACCTTCCAAGCAATACGATAATGAACATGAAGACACGAGCACCATTCCAGCAAGAAGCAAAACAAGCTCCATCAGACTGATATACTAGCCCCTCAATCTGCCAGAGACCAGAATTTTCCTCCAAAGCTCCATGAAGAAGGAAAGTTGACTTCATCGCCGAAATAAAGCGTCATTAATGAGACCTAATGGTCAACCAAATCAGAATTTGAATTCGACAATAATTAACGGGATCAAATCCTGCGCCTTCAGCCCCGCACCATGCCTTTCAACGCTTAAGATAGTACTCTCAGTAATTCTCATTAATATAACCGGATTTTGAAGGGATTCTTGGGAGAACTATATATATATATATATATATATATATGGCTTCGAAGGGTAAAAAGGGGGGCTGGAACATTTTTTTTTGGATATCTTTGATCGCCAAAAAAGAAAGAGATTAATCTCTGGTAGAATTTCCTCTGAAATTCTCCGAAGCCAGTGAGAGTCCATTGACGACCATTGGAAGGGAATATCCACTTATTGACATAAACGGAGGTTCTGCCTTCATCATGTACAAGAGTGAAAAGAGATTTAAGTGTGAGGAGAGTCAGAATTGTAACTATAATCTTGATACCCCTTTTTAAATAAACAGTGTTATTTCATATCTCGTTGATCCTTCTTATCCTGCTCCTTACTTATGTCCATCTACACTACGAGGAAGGATCCCGGTACCGAAGGATCCCGGTACCGAAGGTACCTATCCCGCTACTGGCTACCGGTAGTGGGTGAGGGTGCTAACCGATATTTCGCTCCCCGAGTGATTTTTTCGTCAACAACATCCAACATTGCAGGATGTAATTTCAAATTGAGTATATGAATGTCATATACAGATGTATTCAGTTTGAAACGAGCAATCTAAAGAGTCCATAGATAGCAAATAAAGATGGGTACTTTATTTGTAGTTAATCTACAGCTGGGGTTCATTCCGTTATGTACAGTGATATTATCCTGGATCATTCATATGGTGATATGAGAATGGAGGCACCTTATATGATGTGATCATATAGGACTGGACCACGATCTATATGAATCTCTCAATAAGATCCGTTACATGATGAGATTCGTATATATCGACAAATGATGGCTATATATGGGTGATCTTAATCCTGAGTGTCTTATCAACCCCTTCAGGTTAGATCATGGTTTTTGATATATCATGGGTGAGATCGAAGTTACATTCTCAGTCAATATGATTCGTATGTTTGAATCACGGTTTGGCCTGTGGTTGGGAAGGTTTGTACACAATAGTGGAACCCACTCCTTCTTGTGAGAAGTAGATAGTAGTTCCCTTAAAGGTTGATTCGGTACTTGAACAATATGAGCACTCTTCTAATTCCGTAAGGAATGTAGGATTTATTGTTCATTAGAGAATCAATGCTACTTAATGGAAAAGATGTAATTAGAGGGGTATAACGGACATTATGACCCAGTTCTAATTATGAAATACTTGTGGAGGATTATACCATATGTAATAGCTATACCGATGGACACTGAAAGTTATTGTTGTGTAAAAACATCTACAGTTGAGTGAATGCAACTTCGGGTTTTTAGTGGAATAACACCAAAGTTCATAATCATGAAATATTAACTAAAGTGTTTAATTAATTATTTCTAAGAATTATTGGAGCTCGAAATACTGTATGTCCATTAGGTCCCCTTGCTAGCCCGATTGATTAAGGTAACAATGGTCATGGTTAATTAATTGGATCGTCCAATTAATTAAGTTACTAAAGTGACACGTGTCATTCGGGAATTAATTGAAAACTGAGATTATTTAATTAATGAATATTAATAATTATGTTAATTAAATAATTAGATTATTTAATTATGCGATTAATCATTAGTTAGAGGGTGTTATTAAATTTGAATTTAAAAGGTTTAAATTCAAAACCATTAATTATCCTTATAGATATTAGATATCTTAAAGGATTAATTAATGAAAGTAATCGGTTTAAGAAAAAAATAAAAGGTAATAGATATGAGATATTTATTGCATTTGACAATTGATACACACCTAGAACAAAATTAAAGTTATCAGTTAAAAACAATATATAAATATAATAAGAAATCAGTTCTCTTAATTGTTTTTTTAAAAACTGATACAATGCAATTAAGAGAAGAGAAGATATAAGTTCTCTTATTGCATTGAAATTTGGTTGCGTGCAATTAAAAAGAAGAAAACAGAAGAGGTGTGCGGACAGAGAGAGAGAAAAAAATATTTTTTTCTTTGATTGATGATGGCCGTATTCCACACCTAGAAAACAAGAGTTGTTTTCGTTAGTTTCTTCTACCTGCACTTAAGTTCCTGAAACCCGTGACACGCCCACACGCTGTTGCCAATCGCGGGACATAGTCGGGAAGATCTTGTGGTTCAAATCAGGAAGCAAATCGATAAAGAAAGAAGGAGCCTACAAACGCTGGTATAAAATCTTTTCACCTTCTTTGTTGTTTTCGATAATTACTATACAAATAGGTTTACTTGATGATTACATAAAAAAAATTTAAAACCCCATTCTGCTACGCAATCCAAAACCTAGAACCAACAAGATGGTGTGTATTGCCTCCTCATCCTCGGCTTTTTTTGGACTCAGCTTCCTTTCTCGGCTCTTCTCTTGATGGTTGTCTCGACGGGGCTGATCGTCCGTCTTCCTGAGAACAATATCCTTCAAATGCCCTTCATGAATAAGAGTTTCGATATAGTCCTTCAGCTAAAAGAACTTGGAAGTCTCATTCCCGTTTTCCTTGTGGAAATGGCAGTACTTCATGGTGTCCCTGCAAGCATATTTTGACTGCCTAGGCGGTTCTTTCTACAGGTTGTTCTCTTCCAAGATCGCAAGAACCTCCTCCTGCCTTTTCTTCAAAGGAGTATAGTTCGTGTACTTCCCCTAAAACCTGGAGTTGGTTTGATCACTCTTTTGATTGTTGTCTCGGTGTCAACCTTGAGCCTTGTTTTTCTGCATATCTCATTTCTGAGCTTTGCTTCAAGTATCTTTGCTTCCACTGTCTTTCGACTTAGCCTCTTCAGGATGACCCCTAAGCATAAAACTTCCTCATGTTGAAATTTCTTGTTCTTCATGCCAGCGCGTACCCTCCAGCCATATCCATCATGTCTGCGTAACTGGTCAAGCGTGCTCTTCTCATATTGAAAGATAGGCTGACCATTCTGCAGATTGTTTATAAATGCTGTTATGATGGCTTCATCATTTGCGCTTCCAATTTCGGACACCTCTTGGCCGAATCGACTTAGGTATTTCTTTAGTGATTCATCTATCTTCTGTTTGAGCTGAGAGAGATGTGCCACCGACTTCTTCATGTGAACATTTTCAAGGAATTGTCGAGAGAATGCTTTGATTAGCTCGCTGAAACAAGAGCTTTCCAAACCATCTAGAACCCAAGTCCCCAAGTGTTTGGGGAAAATTACACAGCAGCATGTCATTGATGGCGTACTGGGCCGTCGCACTTCTGTATCTCCTCACATGCTCTTTTGGTTCTGTGTCTTTTTTGAACTGCTCGACATGAGGCATCCGAAATCTCTCTAGGAACTGTGTCAGAAGGATATTATTGGTGAAAGGACTATCTGACTTATCATTTGACAGCTCATTGCGTCAGTATCGTCTAACTAAGGCGTCTATCTATCACCTGTTGCTCTGGACCTATTGGGTCAACTTCTGTATGAGTAAGTCACACTCCTAGACTAGTTCTCCGTTCGAGCTGAACCTCTGTCGAATGGTTAGTCCCAAGCCCCCGTATTCCGTTCACTAGTCTCCTTTTCAAGGTCATCCAATTTGGTTGTTCTGTAGAGCCTTCGAGGATGGTGTCGGTCGCTATCTTTAGATGAAGATGAACGGTTCCTTCGACTATCGTGCTTATTGGGTCTGTCCCGGTTCTGTTCAGCCCGGTAACGATCCTGCCTTTCGCGTGAACGTCTGTCTCATTCTGGCTCTCTGTTGCCTCGAGCCTGTCTTTCTAATAAAGTCTCAGGTCGGTCTGTAGGATTCTTGTCCATCTTTAATAGTGCATATGGTGTCGAACCAACTATCACCTATCGTAACTGACTTGGCTGATCATTCGGTGTGCGCAGGTCGTAGGGCGAGGTTAGTTATGTGGTGGCAGAAAGGGTGACTCCATATCTGGTTGCATCCTCCATGAGTTGTTGCAAGGAGTCACAGAGCCATTGTGCAATTTCCTCGTTAGTTGGGGAAATCTACCGAGCACTAGGGACATCTGCCGATTGATCCCCGGTAGTTAGTGCAGCGTCCATCAGACCTGTCACGTTGGGAGTGGCGTTGGCTCCGCTCATGTTATTTGGTTGGTTCTAATTGTTTCTAGAACTGTTCCTATCTCCGTCATCTGCCATCGTTCACGAGGGTTTCTGCAAGTTTACACAAGTGCCCTCATCCTTCTAGCGACAATTGTTGACGGTGATTTTTAGAAAATCACTCGGTCAACGATTCGATCTGCTAATCCTGTAAATCAAGCACGACAATAATGGAAATTAAGAAAAGAGAGATTTTACTTGGTAAAATTCGGTAACGGAGAAACGTCCACAGGTTGCCGCTTAGTGACAGAGAAAAGAATCCACTATAAGAATATTTGTTACACACTCAGATATCTCTCTTACTGCTTTTTTTGTATATCTCAGTCGTGTTTATATGATGCTTGCTAGATTTTTTGACGTGTAAACGGAGGATTGTTGAATCTGTCTTGGACTCTTCTTTCCGAGATTGCGTCGACCTCTTTCCTGTTTTGACTTACTGTGTGATTAAAGTAGCTGATTCAGAGTGCAATTAATATTCCCAGTATCTCGGAGATCATATTGTTTCCTTATCGGAGTGTAGTTTTCCTCTTCAATTGACGTATTTGAGTCTGCTTATGATTGTCTTGCCTTATTTGACTAGTAAATCTTTCTTGTAGAAAGCAAGCCGGTTATAGACTTATTTCCTTTTTAGCCGAATGGATTTCATCAGGCAGTGTGCTTCATTAAGACTTATGTACGTAATTAGTTGATAACGTGTCAAATATTGGTTACATGTCCTGTGTTAACGTCTCTGGTTGACTTTTACCGATGTGGAAAGGGTACTCTCTCGCCTTTTCCGCTTTATGCAGATGACATGTCACTCAGGTAATTTTTATATACAACAATATTATATCCTTCCTTGGAATTATCAGTAGATTCATTCAGTATCAGAGTCTGTAATAAATTATAAACAAATCAATGACTGTAAATGGACATAGTAAAGTTTTACTACATTTTCCTTTCTCAAGTTGTCATGTCAAACTTATTTTTCTTTCACTTATAAAAAATAAAAGAATTATTTCAAAAAAAAAAAACAAAAATATCATTTCAATCGCTTAGCAAATTTAGTACTTTTCATGGGCACAAATCCAAATCCAATATAACGCGAAACAGTCTTCATTGTACATTAACAATCTAAGATCATTAAAATAACATAACTTAAACAAACATAAATCATCAAGTGAAGGTGCCCCTAGGGGCGTAGCTTAGTTGGTAGTTGAACGAGCTTGGGGTTGGGTAAATGACTTTCGAGTCAGCAGCTCGAATCCTACCAATGGTAAAACGCTTCAAAAAAAAACCTAGTCTAGATAGCTGAATAGATAGATACCGTAAAAAAAATTATCAAGTGAAGGTACCAACCTTAATACAATCACCATTTTTCATGGTGAAGTACAATCACCATGCGAATAAGCATATGTATTATATGTTCTATTAACCTCCTAAAAATGGGGGAGGTCAAAGAAGGATTTTTCCTCTCACCGAATATATTTTCTTTCTCAAATAATTTGGGTGAACCAAGGTAGGGAGCGCTACAGGAAGCATCGAACCATCTCATGAAAGGACCCTGAATTAGCACACCCATAACCAGCCACGTGCAAACCAGAACCAGGATCAGGGTTGCCCTTCTTCCCTAGTGTCAATGAGTACAAGCATCACGGTCCACGGTGCCTCGGAGGCCCGATGCCCCGGTTCCCTAGTACCCAAAAACAGTGATATCATGGTCCAGGGAACCCCAATGTCACAGTGCACCAGTTCCCTGATACCCAGGAGCATCGGTTCCAATATATCGTTTGTCAGACTACCAAGGAAGGAGAAACCAGTGTACCAAGAAATCAAGCCTAAAACAAGATCATGTCCTGAGGAAAGAAGTGTGCGGTAGCAGAACACCTCCAGCAGGAAATGAGGGAAAGTTGACATTTTCCTTCCATTCACAATGCAATTAACAAGAAGCAAGTCAACCTTATCAATCCCACCAAAATGGAAGCAACTTGACTGATTCTGTCGACGATTCTCGTGCTTAAACACATCCACCATTAACGCCAAAATGATATTCCTTAATACTAAACAGTTGGCCTAATTAACGGGATGGACAGCGGGATTGGTTCTATCAAGAAAGAATATAAATATTACGGGCTCTCTCTCTCTCTCTCTCTCTCTCTCTCTCTCTCTCTCTCTCTTTGGGGGAGGCCAGGAGGAATTCTACTTATCAACCAAAATACAGTCGACATCGCCTATTGAGTCGAGGTCTACTTATCAACCAACATGAGTTTACCATCGCATATAGTGTCAAAAATCCCTTACGTGAATTCCCTCTACATCACCATTGTATCAATCGTTCCTATATAGTAATGTATCATTTTATGTTTATTAATAAAAGAACTCTCCTAAAGTGTTATTGAGAAAGGCCATTACATGCTACAACACATTCTTGTTTCTTCATCTTAATCACACATATTTATCTTTACAAGGAATATCCCGGTACCGGGTGGTACCAGGTCGCGGTTTAAAGCGTTAGTTGGAAATCCCCATTTACTATTTTTCGGTTAACATGTTCTACTGAATATTGAATTTCATAAACCCATATAAAACAAACCTAATAATTAGAATCTGTCTAACTTCGACAGTTCATCATCACATTATATAATGCTGAAATTGCAGAAGTTCGAAAGACACTGAAACTTAACTAAAGCTGAAAATAAAAGAACACAAAATTTGTCTTAACTTCTGTTATGGGAATCAGAAAGAGGAAAGATGTCAGGGCCCCACGGTGGGCTCTAAATTGTAGTCGATTGAATCTACAATTAATTTTGTCATCGAGTTAGGCACTGGTAACTTGCAAAATAAAAGAAAAGTATAGCGGTGGTCGAACCACATAAAAGGGTGTTCCCTTGGGGGGACTTTCTAATGCTCAAGTCAGAAGTTCGATAAATAAAGAGAAGGAAATAGAGTCGAAGATGACAAACCGTATCGCTCGATGTATCGAATCGAGCTATGGTTCGATTTGGTTCAATCGACACTAAGTATCGTTGATGTTGATATGTCGATGACCTGAGAGGATTCTTTGGATCATCTTGGGTTGATCAAGGATTCGGTCGACGCTGGGTTTCCATGAGTTTGATGGGTCGATGCCCATGTGGGTTCTTTAACTCGATATGGGTTGATCGAGGATTGGGTCAATTGATCTTTGAGAAAGGCTAGGCCGATCTGTTTGATCGTGAGACATCAATTAATACAGAGAGTGAATTGCAGAGCTTTGATTAAAGATCTTTCGCATATGAGAAAAATGATAATAAGCGTGACCTCTTTCTCTAAGATGAGATTGTTGGGGTTTATGCCCTAAAGATGTAATTTGTAAATGGATTTATGAAATAAATAAAAAGAAAAGTTCAATTCATTCTTGTTGTGTTGTTTATTTTATAACTTGTGCATATATTAACATCCTAGATTGCCGGATGTAATGTCTAACTGTGTATATGAGTGTCATATACAGATGGATACAGTAAGAGACGTGCAATCTAAAGAGTTCATAGATAGCAAATAAAGTTGGGTACTTTATTTGTGGTTAATCTATAGCTGTTGTCCATTCCGTAATGTACGATGATTCTATACTGAATCATTCATATGAGATATGGGAATTGAGGCATCTTGTATTATGTGATCATATAGGACTGGGCCATGATCTATATGAATCTCTCACCAAGATCCGTTTACCGATGAGATTCATATTTATATATATATATATATATATATATATATATCAATTAATGATGGCTATATATGGGTGAACTTAATTCTGAGTGTCATATCGACTCTTTCAAGTTAGATCGTGGTCTTTGATATATCATAGGTGAGATCGGATGCAGTTCCTGATCAATATAATATGTATGTTGAGATTGCGGTTTGGCTTGTGACTGAGAAGGTTTGTACACAATAGTGGAATCCACTCTTTCTTATGAGAAGTAGATGGTAGTTCCCATAAGGGTTGATTTTGGGTTTGGACAATATGAACTCTCTCCTAATTCCGTGAGGAAATAGGATTTATTGTCCATTAGAGAATCAACGGTACTTAAGGGATATATGTAATTAGAGGGGTATAACGGACATTATGACTCGGCTCTAATTATGAACTACTGTGGAGGATCACACAATGTGTAATAGCTATATCGTTGGACACCGAGTTGTATCGGTCGGTGTAAAAGCATCTGCAGTTGAGAGAGTGCAACTTCGGATTTTTAGTGGAATAACACCAGAGTTAATAATACATGAACATTAATTAAAGAGTTTAATTAATGATTCCGAGGATTATTGGAGCTCAAAATACTGTAGGTCCATTAGGTCTCCCTGCTAGCCCGATCGATTTAGGTAACAAGGGTCACGGTTAATTAATTTGATTGTCCAATTAATTATGTTACGAAAGTGACACGTATTCATTCAGGGATTAATTGAATAATGAGATTATTTAATTAATATATTAATAATTAAATTAATTAAATAATTAGATTATTTAATTAATTAATTATTAATTATTAATTATTTATTGGAGATTGTCGGTTCAAATCATAACTGAGACATAAAATAATTAGATTATTTTGTTCTTAGTTAGGTATAGTATTTAAGTTTAAGTCAACTAGGGTAATGTGGGAGTTAAAATCCTACACTACCTAGGATACTTAAATACTAATTATCTTTTGAATATATGGAGATATAGTTGGAAAGAGATAATGGTCTAGTTGAAAAAAATATAGAGATATATTTAATATAACTAGATGAAAAATAAAAATAGAAAAACTAATATAAAGCAATTAGTTCTCTACTTTTGTGGTAACCTGATTCACCCAATAACTAAAAAGAGAGACACAAAATTGGTGTGCGTGAGAAGCAAGAGAGAAAAAGCAAGTGGGTGCGTCCAGTGCACCATTAAAGAAAAAAAATATATTTAATATTTTTTTCTTTTAAAGAACAAGAGTTGTTCTAGGAATTTTTCTTTTGGAAGAAATTGTTTCTTCTTCTTCATTCTCTCTTAATCGTTCATTCAAGTTCCTGAGACCGTGACAAGTCCACACGCAGTTATCAGTCCCGGGATATAGCGAAGAAGATCGATGATACAGACCATGAGCATATCGTAAAGTGAAGGAGCCTCCAAACGTTGGTTAGGTTCTATTATATATATATATATATATATTTATTTATTACAATTTCCTGTGTTTACATATTGTATGTATTAATTCCAGAAAAATAATTACGATCTTAAGTTCACTGGTTCCAAAATTTTTAAAACTTATTTCCGATGCGTTACCAGTGAACGGGGTTCCAACAGTCTGATATTTATAGTGAATGCTTGGAGCCTTTACCACTCAACCTCTTTATGTGAGGGTGTGGATCTCTGGCCCTTAATTTCATGTTTTGATTCGCATTAAATCTGGTAATAAGGGCACTTGATCACCTGTCTGACGTTGGGATCTTTGCAATGTTTAACCATGATTTAAAGAGTATTTAAATGTTATTTATTATGCATTTGACTGCATTAGATTTGGGTCTACTACTATAATGGGCCAGGTCAGGCTATGGGCCTACCTTAAGTAAGCATTTTTTTTATCAGATTGGCTGTCTTTTGGATCTTGTTTGGGCCTTTTTGACATTGTGCTAATGGACTTGGGCCATGTTTTAGCCTCTGTTCAATGACGGGCTCGGGTATTGGGCCGTAGGCCAATTTTTTGACCACTACATAAATAAAAGCAAAATTAATCTTTTGATATAATACAAGGCTTGATGTTGTAAATGCTTGAGAACTCACCAAGAAAAAAAAACAAGCAATGAAGAAATATAGTTCTCTTAAAAAAAACAAAGTTCTTCCAAGTCTTTGGTAAAAAAATATATAAAATCAAAAAGTCCATATTATTTTTTTTAACAGCTAGCTTTATTCAAATAAAAACAACAAAAACTACAGGCCACATAGCCAACTGAAAATAGAGCAACAAAAGAGAATGCAAAAACAGCCACACTCTGCCATAAACACCATCAACAATAGGCAACAACTGTCAAAAAGAGCCAAACCCAAACAGAGTAAGAACCAAACAACATGGGAGCATACATGCACAGAACCCCAAACACAAAACCAAACCATACAACAAAAACACTAAGAATCATCCCACTCAATAAAGTTCACATCAATTTTAAGCAAACAAAAAAAAAATCTTCTCAGCATCACCTTAAAAAATATCAGGATATATATTTTCTTTTTTATTAGATCATCTCTTGCGTATTATGCTATTCAACAAGAAAAGCTCAGGATATGACCCAGTGCTAATTAGTTCTAAATTAGAGTTTATCATCAAAATAATGGTTTATCATAAGTTAGGGTTTATCGTAAGTTTTTTTTTATAAAGAAATATAGTCTAAGGTATGGGTGTAATTAATAGGTGTATATAGTATTTAATTTATTTTTAAATAAACTAATTTGTCCTTATTGGTAAATTTCTATTAGAATATTTTTGTAATTAAATTTTTTATTAAAATATTATTGTACTTATCATATTTATGAGTGTCAATATCGGCACCCTATTACAAAATGTGTATTTAGGCTTGCATGTGCTCCCAAACCTAGTATTATTAATAATAATAATATATATATATATATTATTATTAAACTCTGCAAATGAAATTATAGTAATTGTTTTTGTTTTGTTTCCTATACATATCATACAACGGTAACGATTACTTGGAACACTTTAGTTAAATATGGTATTATTGTAATTATTTTCTATAAATCATCAAATCAAACCGAAGTTTGGTTTTATTTTATAATTGGTTTAGTTTGGGCGGTAAAAAAAAAATAACCCCATTAAATAATAGTTTGGTTTGGGTATAATCAAAACCAATCCAAAACAACTCATGCCCACCTCTAAGTGTAATTAATGGGTATACATAACATATAGTATATTTTTAAAACAATTTAGAATCAATTCCATCTTGTAACGCCAATTCAAAATTTCTACTCTTGCAACCTTTGTTAAATACTACATTTTTTATTTACAAAGCAAAAGGATTTAGCTAAGTTGCGGTTAACATATTCTATTTTAATTTCCAAATCCTTAATTGTTATTCACCCTTACCCTCGATTGAAATCTAAAATTGACGTAACAACCTGGCCAAAATCTTAAAAGTAAAAGTTTGATAATCGCAATTCGCAATTTCCGTATTCTTTAATTCGTTGCTTATTCTGGTAGGAGTTATTTGTTTTGTTATCTAAAGTCTTATAGGACCTTAATTTATTAGATATATAAATAAATCTTATAAATTAAGATACTATGATATATTTGTTTTTTTCATTTTGGATGACTTATTACAAATGTAAAATTGATTTGATTGTGTTGGGGTTTCTTCAAAATTAGGAATTTTTAGAAACTTGATTTTTAGGACTTTATTATGTGTGGATAAAATTGTAAATATATGAATTATTATAGGATATTTATGGAAACTTATTAAATAACTCTACTACATCACTTTTTGAATAAGATGAAAGTAAAAAAAATTTACTTTTTCTAAAAGACAATTATATCTTAATATAATATAGAAGTTGGAAAAACAAACAAATGGATTTATCTTAATTTAAAATATAAGAGGCAATAAGTCTTATTGTGAAAAAAACAAACAACCACTTAGGCCCAGTTTGGGATTACGTCCCAGGCTGCTTTTGGATTCAAAAGTGCTACTGAAGTTGGCCTAAGGTGTTTGGTAAAATGTATGGGAAATGCCTTTGGTCTCTTTTAGCTTCCCCGACAGCAGAAATTGAGAAGCTACAAATTGATGCTTTTGGAAATCAGCTTCCTAGGAAACACAAATGAAAGAGTGGTGCTATTGGCACACCCTCTACTGATCTATTTATGCCCTACTTTTTTAATTATATAATATTCTTTTTTTCTTTTATCAAAATTACTTAAAAAGACATACAATTTAAGGAAAGAAATCTTCTACAAAGTAAATCTATTAAAATCTCACATTCTTTTTCTAAAAAAAAAAACTAGTAAGTTGTTTCATCAAAAAAAAAATTTAACTCTTAAACCCTAAAATATGTTTCTTATACACATATAAAATATTATGGAAGAGTTTAAGAACGATAACAAGAATATAATAGAAAATTTGTCTAAGAACGATATCAAACATCTGAAAGAATTGTCTGAGAATGACATAAAGTAAAAATTGTTTGACAATGATAGTAAGCATCTAAAAACAATTCATTATCTGGAAATAAGTTTGAAGTTTAATTTTTATTTAGAATGATATCAAGTTGTCGTTGTGTTGAAATACCATGTTTTTTTTTTGTTTTTTTGTTTTTTTTTTCTACCATGAAATAGGAAGAAAAATAAACTAAAAAAAATAAATAAATCAATCAATGGAGGTGAAAAAGATGTATACAGATACATAGATCAGAGATAGAGAAATCATATATGGTATGTATTAAGTTTGAAAAATAAATAAAATGGGTAGTTTTAGAAATAAACCAACAATTTAATAAAAATATTTAATTTTATTTAATTAAATCGAAATTTTAAAAAGTGAGACATGAATAAATTAATCGGGTAGGTGCTAATAATACCGCTCCAAATGAAAACACGCGCAACATTCTTGATTAATGAATATTTTCCAAACTTCCCATATTTTTCTCTTGCCTTTTATGAAATTTACCACGTAACAAAACCCTATTCTCACCACCAGCAGCTACCATTCGTTCCAATCTTCCATCCTCATCTCACGACATCTCTCTCTGTGTCTCTCTCCTTCTCTTCTCAAAAAAATTGAATAGCCAATTTGACAAAAAGCTTCTGTATTCGGTTTCAGGTTCGTGCTATTCGATGTTTTTTCTAATTTTGTTCTCTTAATTTCGTTGTCCATATGTGCCTGTTTTAAGGTTTGATTTTTAATTGGAGTTTTGGGAAATTATTTCGTCGATCTTAATATTCCGGTAACTGATTGTTTTCGGTTTCATGGGTATTTTATTTTCTATAACTGGGTCTGTTTATATATTTTTGTTAATTGATTTTTTTTTGTCTTTCAATGATTCTATTCGATTTTGGTTTGCTCTGTTCCTGTTGTTTGTGTTCGATGATTATATATTTCTGGGTTTGGTTTACTGTTATTGTAGTGATAGAGAGAAAATTTTATGAAAAATCAATCTTTATAGGTTCGATTGATTTTTTAAGGAATCTGAAATTTTTTATGACAAACTTTACAAATTGCAATGGTCTAGTGGTTAAGCTTTGCAATCATTAGTTGTTGATGTTACTCAAAATTATTATTGTGGTTTGAAAATCAATGAAAATTGAACACTATGATAGAAATATCAATCATATGCTGTTGAAAAAGAAATGAATTAAAAGATTTGTTAGAACATCTTTTGTTTACATCTTTCTATATTTGATAATCATAAATTTTGAAAGCCATTATGATTGCAGACCAAAAGTGGAAGACAACTGAGTTTTGAGTGACTTTATTATCAATGGGGGTTTCTATCAGATGGATTTAAATTATTTTCAAATTGATTATGTTGTGATATACAATTTTGCAGAATCTGTATTTTATTGTTTTTGTTCATGTTATAAGGCATTTTTCATGTGTATTCATATACATTTTTTTTTTGTCTTTCGATGATTGTATTCGATTTTGGTTTGCTCTGTGTTGTTTGGTTTGCTCTGTTCCTGTTGTTTGTGTTCGATGATTATATGTTTCTGGGTTTGGTTTGATCAAGGTTCAAAATCTGGTGCAGTTAGAATTTATAATTGGCCATATTTACCATACTGACAATGGTTTCAACTTGGGACATCAAGATGATTGTTTGCTAGGCGTTGAATCGATCTGCTTGAGGACTTTTAGGAAAATGGAAACTTTTCTTGTTCCATTTGGGATGATGTGATCCTCAGTGAGTGTGCTTCTAACATCAGAGGAAAGTATTATCATCATTGCAAGTTGGAATGGTTCTAGTTTCAGAAGCATTTTTAATCAGGTTTTTTGTGCTGACTGGAGCTATAGATTAAATAAAAGAAATTACCTGAATAACTTGGTTATAGAAATTCAATTAGGACTTATTTTTGCTGTCAACATTCTCTGGAAATGTTGTGGGTTGCCATTACATTTTGTAATCAAAAGGAACACCGCCCTTGCGTTCAATGATATTTGTGCAATGATACAAGAAAACTAGATATGTAATTCTTTGGATAAAATGTGAAATTTATTATTTCTGTACTAAAACTTGATGAATTATTGAAGATTCAAGTGCTTCAACTGTTAGTAGTTTGAATGGCTCTTTTGATATGATTTATTGCTGTTAATCTGTTATATCAATAAAAGGCCATGCCTAGGTGGCTAGTTTAATGAGTGTACGTAATTAGTATTTATTTGCAATTTACTGTAAAATATACTTTGCTATTTAGGATCTTTTGTTGTCCATTTCAATTTTGTAATATTATGAATCTTTGAATCATATTTTGCTATTTAGAAGAAAATATGGAAGAAATCAAAAGAGTTTTTTTGATATATTCGCAATATACGTTGCAATAGATAAAAAAAAGTTATAATGTGATATAGTCACATAAAAACAAAACAAATTATTTATTTATTTAATTTTTTAAAATATTTATTTTAATGACATGTTTATGGTCATACAAAATTAAAACAAATTATAATATTTTTAATAAAATTTATTTATTTATTTTATAATATGTTTATGGTCACATAAAAATAAAACAAATTATTTATTTTATAATATGCTTATGGCCCCATGGAAATAAAACAAATCATTTATTTTCAAAACATTTTATATATTCATTTGTGTCTTTTCTAGTAATTTTACACAGTCACAGCAATTTTTATTTACAATTTACTAAATTTATTGAAATTGTTTTTGGGAGTTTTTTACAGAAATAACCATTTTTAAAGTTGGTTAATGATTTATAACCTTATTGTCTCAGATTTTCTTTTCTAGCCATTTAACCATTGTATGGACAAAAATACCCTAAACAATAGGTTTTACCTTTACAACAGTCAACAACAGTGTGTTAAATTTAATTTTTCATTACATATTACAGCAAACACTATTGTTTACAAATACTAAGACAAATAAACATGAATATTTTATCCATTACGTTCTATCTTTTCCCAAAATTTCATTAAATCATTCTTTTGTCTACTCGTATTTTTTTGGATACAGGTCTGTAAACAAACAAAACTATCAAAAGTTTAGTAAAATTAAAGTTATGTATTGAAAATCATGTCTTAATCCAGGCATTGTAAATTTGAATTGTATCCTACTTTTAAAAAAAAATTGAATTGCATCCTTTATCAAAATTTTACATTCAAAAATATGATCCAAATGTAAGTCATAATTATTTGAAACCAACAAAAAATTCAAACCATGATATCAATAACAATGAATCTGTTATGAGGAAATATATGAAACTTCAAAGTCATGCATTTTAAATGCATAAAAAAAATATAAAAGCACATGTCTTCCTAATAAAAGGTGCAAAACATCATATTAATATATAAAGAATAACATTGTAGTATGCAATTAATTGCTTGGTTGGGATGAACTGCTTGGAACAGAGCATGGATGGAGGGGTATTGGGTTTTTGCATGTTTGTCTGTTGTGCCCACTACCTTTGCACTGACTGCCCTTGTTATGCGCAACCTCTTCACCAACAGATGGGATCCTTCGCTTGCGTGGTCGTCCAGCAGAACGACCCCCTACCGGAGGATATACAACTTTGCAACGAACATCTTCAGGTATTATCCAATCACTCTGATCACCCATAGGATGTATCAACTCCAAGTATGTTGTTATTAAATATTTACTCCTGTAATACTTTGAGCACTTGCTCTCATACGAAACATTGTGTACACGCATTGCCGCAAATGGATGTGCACATGGTAGTTGATCTAGCTGAAATTCACGACATGTGCAAGTCTTATTTTCTAAATCAACTATTGCTTCGTAACTATTAAATCATTTTTTTTTTCATATAAATCAATGCAGATTATATATATATTAGTTGTGAAGTTTACCGCTATTGGAGTCAAAAACACGATAGTTCTTGTTGATAGAGGCCTTAAGCTTGAAAGAGTTTAAGATATGTAATGAAAACCTAAAATTAATCGATTATGTGTGCTTTAAAGATTAAACCTATTGTTTGGGGTATTTTTGTCCATACAATAATTAAATGGTTGTAAAAGAAAATCTAAGACAGTAGGGTTATAAATTATTAACCAACTTTAAAAAAAGTTATTTATGTAAAATACCCTTGTTTTTGGTTTTCACAGCACTTTTAAAAATCAATTTACCAAACACTCAGTTGATTCTTCTCACATCAAATCCAAAAGCAATTCCCCCACAACAGAATCAAAAGCAATTTTCCCTATGGCACAACAAAGCCAAAGTGGGTCTTAGGGTGTGTTTGGTATGACTTTTCAAGTAGAAATTATAGAGTAGAGCTTTTAAATAGTAGAGCTTATAACAAAAAAAGCTTTTAGTTATGTAAATTACAAAAAATGTTGATAATGTATTTTTAGAAATAACTTTTGATTGAGTAAATTACAAAAAAAAAAAATGTTGACAATATATTTATAATGAAAGTGTTATGGTGGAATATCTAAAATTTATAAAGGGTAGTTGAAACAATTCATATATTTTAAAAAAATTTTAAATTTTTTTTATGGAAAAGCCTAAATTTTGGACAACTCCAAATAAATATAAAATGACATTTTTAAAAGGTAATTAAAATAATTTATATATTAAAAAAGTCATTCTAAGTTTTACCAAACAATCAGAATAAACTTTAAAACAGTTTCTGACATTAAAAAAAGCTTTTTTTATCCTTCCAAGAAAAGCCATACCAAACAACAACTCAATCTACGGTAATAAGTGAATCCCCCCGAAAGGTAAATTATTGTAATTTACGCGAAACCCTAAGCCATATAAAGCACCCCTTTCTCCCTCTTCTAAACCGCCGCTGCTCTTCGTTCTCCCATATCTTCACCGTTGCATCTCCTTCATCGTTCCGCATCCATTCGTTGAGTCGCGTTTCTGGAAATCTTGTAATCTCTGGCAGGTTAGTGTCTCTTTGTCATACAATTTCCATCTTCATTCTGGGTCTTTTTCATAAACTGTCAAAGCATTACAATTTTAATCTTTTCATGATTTCTTTTGTTTCCTAAAAATTCTTTCTTTCTTGCAACTAAATCTGTTTTCTACTCAAAATATCAACATAACTGAAGAGATTTAGAGAAGAATAAGTAAATCTGTTCTCTTTGCATATGCTTGAACCCGCAGTTGCTGTAATGCTTGTATAAAAAACACAAGCTTTTATACGGTTGTGTTTGTTAATTTTAGTAAACTTCATACTGCTTGCACTACATATCCTTGAAACCTTCGATTCATGGTTCACGGTGGAGGAAATGACATTGGGGACCATTTCCGAAGGCATGTTAGGCGTATGCATATTAAGGTTATAGTAGTAGTTGATAAGAATATATGAAACTAAAATGGTGTACAGGGTTTGCAATTTGTTCTCAAAGTCCAAGTTTTCTTACATTCTGTATAAGGATAGTAGATGTGCAGATTTCACTTGCAAAAGAGATTTCAAGAGTAGTGCAAGCAACAACACTTTTTGGGTATTTTCAATTATCTACAAAAGTGAAGATGAGCCGAAATAGATAAGGATATCAGTATGTTAGGTTTATATTGTCTTTATCTGCTACAATGGATGGATTTATACGTGTGCTCAACTTCCATATGGCTACAGAATCAATTTTGTTTTATTGTCACCAATAATCCTATTTCATAAATTGTACCTAATTTCTTTTGGAATAATGCTTTTATTTTTATTTTAGTAAATTGCACCAAAATTCTCTGAGAAAAACGTCTTTTTTACGAACGAAAATGAAAATAAAATTACCAAAAACTGAAAATGACCCCCCTTAGTAAAGGTCCGTCTGTCTAGGTTAGTGTCTCTTTGTCATACAATTTCCATCTTCATTCCGGTTCTTTTTCATAATTTGGCAAAGCGTTGCAGTTTTAATCTTTTCATGATTTCTCATGTTCCCTAAGAATTCTTTCTTTCTTTCAACTAATTCTGTTTTCTACTCTAATTATCAACAAAACTGAAGAGATTTAGAGAAGAAGAAGCAATCTCTGTTTATTCGTCTTAACTTTAGATATATCGAACCGGTACATAACTACATTAGAATAGGTTGTTAACAACCCCTCAAACCTAAGTTCTAATTCTTATCTAACTACTAAGTTTTAAAATATAAACACCCAGCCTGAGAGATATTGTCAAAGCAATACAATTTTAATTGATTTCTTTTGTTTCGTACAAATTCTTTCCTCCCAACCAAATCTGTTTCCTACATGGCAAAAGTTTGTTTTCATTTTCTACTCAAATTATCATCAAAACATAGCATGTACTTGATACGAAGAAACTCAAATCAGGTAACTGGACTTGTATTATTTCAGCTAATTGGAAACAACTTACTTTTTTTACTAATAATTGCTTTTTGTTTGTATGATTTTCACAATTACTAATGTTCAATTATAGAAAACAGAAATAACGTTACCATTCACCATTATCTCTGTTTTTTTGTAGATGGAGTACGTGAAACCCTGTAGCTTGTTCTATGAAATGTTGAAGAGTGCCATGGCATTGGCAGGTAAGAAAGCCATTGGACCTCAGCTACTGGGTTTGAACGTACTTGAGAAACACATTACCTTATCAATTTCAGACCCAAGACTTCTATTCGCCATACATTATGGGTATGTTATCGTTTACTTTTGCATGTGATTATATCATTTAGTATGACATTTTTTTTAAACTTTTATGGCATTACTAGATCCTATTAAGTTATAGGATATCTGGTGTGTAATCGTTGAATTGTCATCTATTTTCTTAAAAAATATATGAAATATATATTCTATTAAATTATGATAATAGAAATTTTTTTAAATAAAAGCAACCAATTTCAAAAACAATGTAATACTTTATTTATATTTGATTAAATTTTAAATACAATCTAAACTAACCTCCCTCATTTGTTTTAGCTTATGTAATACAATCCCGTCTTAATTTATTACAATACGAGTTGTCAAACACGTATTAGAAGTTGAAAACTTGATTTGTTTGATCCTTTTGTTTTTATTGACCAGCTTATCTGCTAGAAAAACTTGTATTTTGTGAATGAATAAAAATGATTTAGTTCTTACGAGCGTTTTTTCAATGTATTATGTTTATACGTTTTATGTGATTTTTTCAACACTACAGTGTTGTGGAAAGGGAGAGGAGGAACATACATACAATAGCAAATCTATTTCAAACTTTGGTAAGTAAGTTTGTTTAAGCTGTGTTGGTTTATTTATCATGTGTTTTAATTTTTTTGTTCTTGAAAGTATAATTAATTTGTGTTTATCTCTAATTGTGTTGATGCATGTTTTATTCGACCGACCAACAATTGGCTGAACTCCAGGCATGCTAATATCCTATAACATATCTAATTAGTAATTGTTGAGTCTTTGAGCCGTCTTCAAACTTTGAGTCATATCTTCTTCTGTCTTTATGCAGATACCTAAATATAATTTGGAGGGTGCTGTGATTGGATGTCCAGATATCGAAAGTATAGATAATCATGAAGTGAGTTTTCATTATTGGAGTTTTCAAAATTATCTCGCATTCGCATTTTGAGATGGTTATATTCTTTACTTTTTATTTGATTAGGTTGCAAAAGTGAAGAGTTTTGTTGAAGACCTTGGCAATACCGGAAAACTTGAAGGTTTAAAGTATACACACTGGGATAAGAGGTTTGCACCAGCACCGGTGAGTAAAATTATATAGAAAAGGTTTGGAATGTTCACTATTTCTCACATATATATGGATTAGACATGAAGCGCAAAGAGAGTCGTTGAACTTATTAATTGCCAAGCCATTGTTTTTGTGTTATGCATACGTCATCATGTCTCTTCATAATAAATCTTGTACAATAGCGATACAAATTACAGAATCTGATTGTTCATTGTGTTGACAGACTAGCATGAGGACTGTGTTAAATGAGGATGATATAAAAGATTTTGAAGATAAAATTTCTTCTGTTTTTATATTACAGGTAGCTTTCTTCTTATCATCTATTAAAAATTTGATTAATTCATTGTATTCGAATGTTATATGAGTTTGTTTGGAATGCCTAAAGAAATTTCCTTTCTTTAAGGATAAAAGATTTGGTGTTAACAATTGAAGTTGTAATAAAATGAGCCAATGCGAAATGTTTGTAGTCAATTTCCTTTTCTTTTTTTTTTGCTTGCGACTCTTTAGAAAACATACATTGTTTAGAACTTGGAGTCATACATTGTTACTTTGACATATGGCAGGGGTATCTTGATCATTGTGGAAGGAAGGTAAAACCTGGCCCTTTTGATCAAATATGGTTTTCTGAATCTCAGAAGGCCTTGTATTTACAGAAGCTCAACCAAGTCAAAGTTGATAAGTTAACTGACCTTGGTATGCTTCTTCCTCTTGTTTTATACTGTAGCATCTTTATCCATAATTTTACATAAATTTGGAAAAATATTGCATACTTCATGTATTTATCACAAGTCCATTGTAGTGTGATAATAAAAAGATACATTCGAGTAAGATATGCATATATAGTGTTTGTTAAAATGTTCCTAAGAAACTTAAGTCACTGTCATGCTAGACTCTAAAAAATTATTACTTATGGTTAGTACTAAGTCGGACCGTAGGATAAATCGTTACTTATGGTTAGTACTAAGTCGGACCATAGGGTACTTCTTGTCAATAGTGAGTTCTTTGTGGATATTGGTATTTATTTGACATTTGTATGTGTTTTATGATATTAGTTTAATGTGTATAAGTGTTGCTATTTTTGCCAAGGTTGAAATAAGTAAACTCCTTCATAAATTGTATGGTTTCTTATTTATTAAAATACATTATTTTATATGAAAGTAATTACTGGCTACCTACCCTAGGTTTGACAATTTACGCTCTGAAGCAATTTTATCACAAATTGACACTAACCTCCCCTGATGGTAAACATTTTTAAAAAAGAAACAAGAAAAGGTAAAGCTATGGTTTTGGTTTTGAATCAGCACCACAGGCTCATTCTCTCTCTAAACGTAAACCATGTCATATTTTCTCTCTAAATTTTCTTGAAATCGAACCAAATCCACTCATGTATTCACCAAAACAAAGATTTCCATCATTGTTTCCTTTGTTTTGCGTCATCAGGGATTTTAAGGTTCATGCTCCGTCATTTTAATGCATGAACGTTTCTTTTTGTTTTTATTGTGATTATTTGTGCAAAGATTGGTGCATTCACCGATGAGTTCGTTTGGATTAGTTTTTATTAATTGTTTTTTTAAGTTAATCATTTTTAGGGGATTTTATTACTGTTGTTTTGGTGTAAAAAATATTATTTTATCCATTTTTATGAATTTAAAATCGAGTTTTTATTGTAAGGTTTTTATTGTTGACATTTATGAATGTGTTAATTGTTATTATTTTTTTATGTACGATCAAGATCACGTTTGGTTGGGAACAAAGTTGTTATGGCTCTTTTTTAGTATTTATTTAAGTTTTGGATTTGTGTGTTCTTCCAATGCTATGTTTTGGGTATAAATAAACTGGTTTGGGTATACATAACAGTTGTTTTGGTCTCATTTTGTATGTTTTTTTAATTTTAAACTGGCCAGGAGATGTTTTTCTATTAAGGTTACCTTATTTAAGAGATTTTTGTATGTTTTGTTTTGCAATATTATAAACTGGTCTAGATGTGTAATGATACTGTATTTTCTTTATAAAAAAAAAACTGCCGGGCAGGATGTTTACGATCATACATTTTAATATTATTGTATGTGTATTTGTGATGATTTATTGAAATTTTATGCAAAAACAGGAACTCAGGGGGCTGGAACTCGGTGACAAAGCAGTTGGTTTGGTAACTTTTTTGTGGGCATGTGTAAATTTTTGTTTGAATTTTGGTTTTTGGGTGGGTACTGATATGATGCACATATGGTGCAAGCCTTGTGTTAAATCTGGTTCCTTTTTGATGATTTGGATGGTAAATTGGTAAGGCACAGATTATGATGGAAACTTTATTTGCTACGAATGTTTATTTCACATTTTAATTTTAGCAACATATGGGTCCCGTTTCGTATGTGGGATGGGATATGATTATTTTTATTGGATAGGATATGATTGGATTTGATTGAATTAATTTTAATATTATTCTGTTTGGTGTAACATAGGATATGATTAAAAATAGATCAATCATGTGTTTGATTCAATATAGGATATGATTAAAGATAAAATAATCTAAGTTTTTTTTTTAAATAAATTGAATTTTTAAAAAATTATTAAAAAATTAGGCACATTCATCAGATCGAAATGGAGGAAATCCTCAATGTGAAATCCCCAATTTCATCTGCTCCTTTGCTTCACTCAATCGTTTTACTTTCACTTCCTCTGCCACCACCGTTTCACTTGACTGTCTCTCTTACTCCGCTCCATTTCATTCGATCGTGTCTCACTTTGCCACTGTCTGGTTGTCTTCATTCAACATTCTCTACCGTTACATCATTGGGCCATCTATCTCCCTTCCATCTCTGGTCTCTAATCCAGTGAAGGAAAATAAATCTGCTGTATCTAATCCAGTCAAAGGAAAATAATAGTGGATTTTTGTTTTGATACAACATAGGATATATTTAAAAAAAAATTGGCTGTTAGAAGTTTCCTTAACAAATATGAATTCTTCTTCATCTGAGATCATCCTTATTAGACTTTCTTCTTCCATTTCTCTTCCCCCCTCTGTTAGAAGAACCTAGTCTGATAAAATACAAAACCTTGTTGAATACACTCACATCTTTGATTCTGCTCAAATCATTGAAACTGCATTACCTCTTCTAAATCCTTACAACATCTTCAAAAGAAACAAGTCAATTGCCCGAAGAATTACTCATCTTGTGCATCAAAGACGACCTCCCATTAAGGAATATGTGGAGTCCACTACACTTGACAACTGTCTGATCCCAGCAACCTCTGTTGAGCAATATGTTGATCTAGAAATTGGTCAACCTTTACTCGACCAATGGATCCGAGAAGGTTACTCTAACCTTCACATCGGGGCTGTTCGAATCATCTTAACCCTTCATGGTAGAAAAGGGTTACCAGTTACAGCCAGGATCGCTCTGCTTAATACGGTCTTTAAAGACTATGAGCAAGCAATCATCGGTACTTGCCTCTCCTCTCTTCATGAAGGTAGTATCTCTCTGACATACTACCCAAACTTCAATATCCCCTTGAGAGATAACAACCTCCACAACTGCCTCAAAATTCAACTCCAGCTTATGGGTATTACGATGCTCCTAGACTCATATATGGCCACTCTCTATCAGATAGCTTATCGTCTTCAAGATCATGCTCTTGATCTTCCAATTCCAGGCCATTCCGATGACACCATCTTTATCAAAGCAGAAAGAGAAGACGAAGTCCCTACCATTATCTAGATCCTCAAACAACTGCCCAAAGATCAGCTCATTGAGCTCATGCCTCTGTCTTGGATCTCTAAATATGAAAAGGCTTTCCAAAATACCATCCCTGTTATTGCCTCCCTGTTATTGCCTCTGACACATCATATACCAGGCAACTAGATGGCATATAAAAACTGTCTACAAACCTCTCACAGATGTTCCTAACTCTTCTTCAGAATTAGCACCCAGTGCTCCTCCTCCTGATCCTCCGATATTCCAATCACTAATGATTCGACCTCTTACCTCTGAAGACGATATACCCATTCATAGCTTCGAAGCTGATGGCTCTGCAATCTACACAGATAAGATCAACAGTCACTTTATTTGGGATGTTGATCCCTCCATGTGTGATCCTGATTGCTCCTGCATACGTTCTTCACGTCTGATCCAAAGTTCCTCTTACAACCCAGTCCACCGTCGGTTTCATTCCCCAGACGACCCAGACAGTCCCTGGATAGGTTTGTTACCTATCTCGACACAACCTCTTCCTATCTATGAAAGGCCTTTTGCCTACGCCTGTTTCACGCCCTATTCCTTGTTTCATGGCTTCTAGCTATGACCAGGACTTTCCTTCTTTGGAGCCTGCTTCTAACCCTGAAAAGATCAGACTCTCCAGACCTTATGTCCAATCCATTGAGGTCTTACCTGATGGTTCCTTAAAACACCCTTTTCATGCTGAACAGGTTCTTAACTGGCAATCTTATAATGCCAGAGTCCAGAATAGAGTTTTAAGCTCTATTGATCAGAAGATTGATCGAGTTTCCCATCATGTTTCTCAATATGAAAACAGACTCCACAGCATGGATTCAACCTTCAGAGAAATGTTCTCTGACCTCCAATCCCGAATTACAAAGCTAGACGCTGATCTTCACTACCATATCAACCTTGGCTATCATGGCTCAAAGTTTGATAAGAAAGAAAGGAAAATTAGACAACTCAAAGCCCAACTGGAACACCTGCAGAAAGACCAAGCATATTCTAGGCTACCTCCTTCTAAGCCCAGAGTATCTCACTCTCACTCTCACTCCATGGGGTTTTCGTCCTCTCCTCCTCCTTCACCTGCACTATCCTCAGATTATTCACACTACTTCAAGTCCACAGGAGAGCTGTTCTGCAAATATCCTCTTCTAGAAGCCACATCTAAGTCTAAGCCTCGTTCCTCTAAGGCTTCGTATTCCCGCAAAGATAACGGTCCTGCTTCTTCCTCCACTCATTATAAACTCGCCTTATACACATCTCCTCAGTCTACCCCTTCCACTACAGTTGACTAGGATTCTGCCTCAGTCTCATCTATTATGTCCCATTCTTCCACAAGGTCTCCTTTCCACATGTCCTCTTCTCCAGATCCCACTCAAGCCTTCATGGCTTCAAGAGCAGAACCTTCCGCCAGAACTTATGAATCTCTTGGAGAAAGTTCTACAAGCTCTACTCCTATTGTTGAGAAACCACCTTATACACCTCCTAACCAGCCCAATCAGGTCCCAAAATCTAGACCTACTAATGGTCCTTGGTTTCAACTTGATGATTCTTCTCCTGACTCTTGGAGAAAGAAAATTTCGGAAATGAGCACTTGGCTCGACTTACAAATGGCTAAGTCTGAACAAACCCTTGAAGCTATCCTGCGTGAATTTGTTTCTTGATTTACTGGTTCTTTTCGAGACTGGTATCAAGCTTTAGGAGAATACAGACAACTTCAGTTTGTTCGATCCCAGTCCACTTCTCATGCCATGGGAATCCTCTTCCGAGAATTCTTAGGTGATCCAGACCAAGCAGGCTAGACAAGAGTTTTTTGACATGCGTTGCTGTTCTTTAAAGAAAAAAGATGTAGAATATCACTACAAACATATGTCTGGCCGATACCACATTCTTGGGAGTATCAATGATCAAATTCTCAAGCATGTGTATATTAACTCTCTTCCCACGGAACTCCAGGAAGAGCTCCAACGCAGAATTGACACCTCTAGCAGACCTTTTCATGATATCACATTGGGAGAAATTCATATGTTCACACTTGGTGCTCTTGACAAATTATGCGCCACCCAGAAGATCTTCTCTAAGATGATTAGAGAGGGAAAGAGATATGAAGCTCAGTGCAAGCAACCTTCTCTTCATATCAAATGTAAAGACGCAACCCACTGCCTTTGCAAGTCCAAAAAGAAGCATCATTACCGACCCTTTCAACAACGTTTTGACAAATATTCTAAGTCCAAGTCCAAAAAGTTCAAATACTTCCGAAAGAAATCTTCCCGAGCCCAAAACAAGTTTCCAAAATGCTTTGTTTGTGGCTAGCCAGGTCATTATGCCAAACAATGTCCAAACAAGAAGGCCAAATCTGGCAAACTTGTTCATTAACTGAAAGAAATTGCTGATGAAGTTTCTTTCGGATGCTGATGTTGAATCAATCTTCTCTGAGCAGGAAACAGTCGATCAAAATACTACTTTTGTCCTCCAGTACTCTGTTGATTATGGCCCCAGCTCTGCCTACAGTTCATACCAGGCAGTCTCTATAGAATCTCCATCAGGACCACAAGTTTCCATCCATATTCTGTTAGAAAAGTTTTCGAAGCCCATTGATGCCATTGCCTATTTTGATATCGGTTCTCATAACACCATGATGAACCCCAACATCCTCCCTCCTGCCACTTGGAAGCCCCAAACCCGCTACTTTAAAGCTGGGGATGGAAAGATATTTACTACCAACCTCATCTCAAAACATAAGATTGGTATAAAGATTTTCCCCTCCTACACCATCTGGACACAAGTCCTAGGTACATACTTACCAGATAAAGATATCCTCATTCGCTGGGATGTATATTGCCAATGCAAGTCCCTTCGCATTCTTCCCTCTGGCATCATATACAAAATAGATTTTAAACCCTTTTCCTATATTCCCAAAATCTTCCCTCTGTCCGAAATTCAGCCTCATTTCCAGGACATCCAATAGAAGCTCCTTCAGTTATTTACTAATAGTCATGCTGAATTTACCTATCCTTCTCCTCTATGGAAGAATCCCGACTTCTTCGTTTATCTTCCCTTCAAGCTCAATGAAGATGCCAACCCTACAAAGGCCACACACTCAGGCATGTCTCCTTTAGATCTCCAGCTAGCCACCGCTGAATGCAATGAGCTGCTCAGCCAAGGCTTAATTGAGCCCACTTCTTTCCATTGGGCCTGCCAGTCCTTTTATGTTGAAAAACGATCTAAATTAACCCGAGGAAAGAAAAGACTGGTGATTGACTGCAAGCCTTTGAATCTCTTCCTTCGAGATGACAAATTTCCAGTCCCCAGAACCTCCACTTTGTTCTCTCAGCTCCCTGGTGCTACCATCTTCTCCAAGTTTGATCTTAAATGTGCCTTTTGGCAAATTGGTATCCATCCAGATGATCGGCATAAAACAGCTTTCTGTCTCCCAGTGCTCATTACCAATGGAAGGTTCTTCCTTTCGGTCTAAAAACTGCTCATTCCCTTTTTGAGAAGGCAGTAACCAGAATTTTCCATCCTTTACTACATTCAGCCCTCATATATATATTGATGATATCCTTCTGTTTTCTCCTGATGAACAATCCCATGCTCAGCTTCTCTAGACCTTTCATGATATTATTCTCAGATATGGTATCATGCTTTTTGATAAAAAGAGTATGGTTGGTCAATCCGAAATTGACTTCCTTGGAATGCATATTTCCAATGGACAGTACCATCCTAGTCCTCATATGGACAAACAACTTCTTGATTTTCCAGATTCTCATCTGTCTCAGAAACAGATCCAACAGTTTCTCTGGATAATTAATTTTATCAGAAACTTTATCTTTAAAGTCAGCCACTACACCTCTCAGCTCTCAGCTCTCAGCTCTCAGCTTTCAGCTCTCAGCTCTCAGCTCTGCTGAAGAAAAACCCTCCTCTGTGGGACCACACCCACACCTCAACAGTGACTCACCTCAAGCAGATCGCCCAATCTCCTCATGCTCTCACTATTCCATCTACTGGGCACCTCATCCTCCAGACGGATGCTAGTGATCATTATTGGGGGGCCATCCTAATTGAAGATAGGCACAACCACCGTCATTATTGCGGTCATGCTAGTGGAAAGTTCAAAGAGGCCCAACAACATTATCATACTGTCTATAAAGAAATCTTAGCAGTCAAATATGCCATCCAGAAATTTGACTTCTACCTCAGGACAAAAAACTTTTCGGTTGAAATGGACAACTTGTTGTTTCCCAAAGTTCTCGAGTTTCGTAATAAGATTCCTCCCAATCCTCAATTATTACGGCTCAAAGACTAGTTTGCACGATATGATTTCACTGTTACACACGTGAAAGGGGATCACAATATAATAGCTGATATGCTCTTAAGACCCCTATCGGTTTATCTCGTCACCTCTACCTACAAGATTCCTCTTATTCTCATGGCCGGCTCTGCATCTTCCTCAGCCTCTTCTTCTTTCCCCCTATCATGGATTATCCTCCTGAACTCCTTTCCCATGTCCCTCCTGGTCAACAACCTTCTCTTTTGCAAATGCAGAATTTTGCCCGAACTTACCTCCCTATTTACTTGCTCCAAATCAAGCAGCAATGGCTCAATCATGTTCTCTCTAACCAATCCAGGCCTTTCCTGGATTCATTTGTCATGCCTCCAACCTATTATTTCACTACTCAAGCTCTCTGGTATTTATGGTGTTTATCTATCCTCTATCACCATGTCATTGTCTTCCCTCTCCAGGCCACATATGCCTTGGTTCACGAACCTTTTCCCTCCAGCATACTGGTTTTAACGTTCCTCCAGTGGTTCAACCCCTTATCCGTTTGGAAATATGAACTCACTAAGCTCATGGGCCAGTACAACCTTTGGAAATTTGACCTAACTCTGCTGCCTATGTTTCCTATATCTGGATCTTTCACCGTCCATACCGTTTTAGCCCTCATCAGAAACTTTTATGGACCTCCAATATCAGTTATGAATGGCAGACCACTTTTGACTACCAAGCCTCCTATCCTCGAAATCTACAGATTGCTTTTTTGAATTTCTTGATTGACGTTAATGGCACTTCTATTGACGAATCCTTCATCCTTCCCGGTGTCCCCAGAGATTCCTCTCAGGGTTGGCATCCTTTCCAGGACTCTGCCCAACCTGACACCTGACCCTGCTTCATTTGTGGAGCCCAGGACTCTGAAGATGAAGACCATGCTAATTGCAATCTCAGCGGCCCGTGATCTTATCCACTTTATGCATTATTGTAAAATACTATTTGCTTTTGATTGTCGGCCACCTGTTAGGCCATGTTTGCTTTTCTCTTGTCGGCTCTACCTTATCCAAGCTTGTCTGCCGTCTACTTCTGTCTCCTCCTATAAAAGAGGTCATCTATTGTAAAATTCAATCGAAGAAAAATAATACAATATCTTTTCTGTTTATCCCTATGTCTAACTAACTCTTCTTTCTTCCTTCCTATATTGTTCTACTAGATGACTTACAGCCTGTAATATCTAAGTATGTTCTGTTCTTGCCTCCAGTTGAGGATTCTGCACATCAGAAACATGATGTTGATTCAATGGCTTAAGGTCCTTATCTGTTTCTCAAGAGTCCAGTAAGCTAGTTTCCCGTTCAGGCTAAGGATGCCGCTTTAGGGAAAAATGCTGAGAGACTAATGGAGAGACAGATCGAAAATGGAGGAAATCCCCAATGTCATCTTCTCCTTTCCTTCACTAAATTGTTTTCCTTTCTCTTCCTCTGCCACCACCGTTTCGATTGATTGACTCTCTTCCTCCGCTCCATTTCACTCCATCGTGTCTCACTCTGCCACTATCTGGTTGTCTTCCTTTCACATCCTCCACTGTTACATCACTTGGCCATCTATCTCCCCTCTCCATCTCCGGTCTCTAATCCAGTGAAAGGAAAATAAATCTGCTGTCTCTAATCCAGTCAAAGGAAAATAACAGTGGATTTTTGTTTTGATACAACATAGGATATGGTTAAAAATAAAATAATCCAATTTTTTTTAAAATAAATTGATTTTTTTAAAATTTATTAAAAAACTAGGCATACATTCATCAGATCAGAAATGGAGGAAATCCCCGATGTGAAATCCCCAATGTCATCTTCTCCTTTCCTTCACTCAATCGTTTTTCTTTCTCTTCCTCTGCCACCACCGTTTCAGTTGACTGTCTCTCTTCCTCCGCTCCATTTCACTCGATCGTGTCTCACTCTGCCACTATCTGGTTGTCTTCCTCTCACATCCTCCACCGTTACATCACTTGGCTAACTATCTCTCTTCTCCATCTCCGGTCTCTAATCCAGAGAAAGGAAAATAAATCTGCTGTCTCTAATTCAGTCAAAGGAAAATAACAGTGGATTTTTGTTGTTATTTAAACGAAAAAAAAAAGTTTCTTTTATACAATCTCTAAACAAATAGTTCTAACCTAGTTAAAAGATATAGGAGAAGATGGTGATGATGAATTAATGATTGATAACCCAGATTTTTTTGAAGAAATATTCTGAGAGATTAAATTTTGTTAGAAAATTTGGATGAAAAAGAGAGGAGATGGGAAAGACATTAATCAATGATGATAATGACAACGGGTTCAAATGAATATTTTATTAAATGAACAACTTATAAAGTTGAAAAATATTTAAATTTATTTAAAAATAATATAGATCTATATTTTGAAAATATTTTTGGATATTGTTACTTTAAAAATATATAAATTAAAATATTTATTTTCTTCAAATACATATTACAATAATTTATTATTTAATTTTAAAATATTATCAAATTAAAAACATTATTATATCTAGTCCAATCTCATGTTTCATCAAACAAAATATAGTATTAATTCAATCTCGTCCTATGTTTCTCAAAACAAAGCATACTATTTATTTAGTCCAATCTTATAAAATAGTCAAATTCAATCTCGCATACTAACCTTCCTGTCTTGAACTAATTTTTTATTATAATTTTCTGTCTTATTCCAAGGGCAAAATAGTGATTACAACACCATTATGTCATAATGTCATATTAGGGGTATTTTTTTCTTTTTACTTATTTTCAAAATCAACCCTAAAGATTAAAGATCAACCTCGAATTATTATTATTATTATTATTATTATTATTATTATTATTATTTGTATTTGGTAAGATATTTGTGAAAGGAAAGTTCAACAATCAACATGGTAATGTTAATTATTATGTTTAGGTTATTAGAGTTGATATGAATATCAGATGAGATAAGATGTAATGTGTGATAGAGAAAAGCATTGTAGATCTTATATAATGTTAGCCCAATGACCAGCAATCAAGCATTTTCTATTTAATTTTAATTCTCTTTGGGGTGAGATTAGTAATACTTACTAATTCGTAGAGGTGGGCACGGTTTATGATCCGTGGTTAACAGAATCGAACTGAAAATACGTGTTCGAATCGAGTCATCTTATTGAGATGAGTCAATCCGATTAAAAATAAATGAAAACCGAGTTTAAGTCAATCGCAGATGGTTTTTCCTTGCGAAAGTACCTCAAAATGTTTGATTACACTTGCAAGAGGATTTTACCGTAAGACTCTAATTGATGTTGTATTTGATTTTTGTGTACAATAATAATAATATGAGAGGTATATAATAGATAGAGAACAGAACCATTAATTAGTGCTTCTGATGTAGGCTTTGTGATACAATAAAACCATGTAAAAGTGCCCGCATAATATCTGGATTTCTATGATTGGTGGCTGCATAATATCGATTTTGAGTTACAGTTGGTTTGGACGGGAAAAAGTACCTTTTGAACTAGAGTCGATTTTGGACGGAAAACTAAAAATGTTTTGGTAATTTTGGGTAAAAATAAGTTGAAAAAGGGTTTTTAGAGGATATTTTAGTAATTTTTTGTTTATGGAAAAAAACCTAGTTTTGGAGGAGATTTCGGTAATTTGTGGTTATGAACTGAAATTTTATACAATGTAGTTAGAGTAATGCTAGATGTCCCATTTTCTTTTTCCAAATTCTGTCTGAAATGATGTGGCACATGAAGTGTCAATATCACATTAGTCACCACATAAGAGCATCTCCAATGCAGCAATGGACTGTGAAAAATTATATGCCAAATAAGACAAATATATATTGTGTTCAAATACGTCTCTCTAATGCATTTGTTGCTACTCAATGTCAAGCTGGTGTGGCAAAAAAAAGACATTGTCAAGTTGAATATCCACTTTCTGAGGCTCTGTTAGACATTTATATTATAGGCCAACTCATCATTTGGAGATAAATATAAAAAATTGTTAAGAAAGTTGTTTGATTAAAATAAAAAACAAAAAAAAAATTTAGACATGTCATTAATAAATTAATATTTAAACAGGAGCATTGAAGACAACTTTTTTATTTGGCTATCTATCAAGTAGGCTTCTATGTCACATAGGAAGCAAGTATCTTGATATTGTTGACATGTCAACAATTATTGAAATGCAAGCCACTTTTCCATATCATTTGGAAATGAATTTTGGAAAAAAAAATTTGGGACGTGTAGCATTACTCATGTAGTTATTATACATAAGTATTAAGTAGTAATTTTTAACAATTTTCAATGATATAAAATAAGAACATAGTGTAGATGGTCGATCTACGGTTGATGTGGATTGGGTCGGATTCAAGTTAGGCCCAAGCAACTTGATCTAACCGGTCGAATCGGACAGTCGACTATTGGTTCAAGATTTTATTAGACAATTTTTAGAAGTAAAAGTCCGGTAGTATTGGATTGAGACTTTTTAACCAGTTAGATAAGTTTTGTGGTATTCGATCAGAACTTTTAAGATTTTTTAAAATTCTTGTGGTATTGGATCCGAACTTTTAAGAGACGTCAAATTGTCTAATGGTATTTGATTGAGATCAAGATTTTTAGGATTTCATGACAAAATGAATTATTCAGACGTTTTTAGTGATTTGTATAAATAGTTGGGCCTCAAAATTGTCTTGCCCTCTCCCATAATACTTTCCAAACATTCCACTCGTTCGGGCTTCCTAAATCTGCTCTGCAATTCTCAACGTAAGGCTATCTTCTTCTTCATCTTTTTCTTCAGTCTTCTACCTGTTTTCATGTTGTTCTTGTTTTTCTTTAACTTTTTTATTGTATATTTGTAGTGGATTTTTGGTGGGATTTCTTTGTCTACAGATTGATTGTGATCTTTGAATTGTGGAGTTTGTTTTTATACAGAGAATGATTGTGATATGTTGATTTGTTATATTTTCCTTCTGATCTTGCTTGTTTTCATGTTGTTCTTGCTTTTCTTGACCTTTGTTATTATATATTTGTTGTAGGTTTTCGGTGGGATTTGTTTACCTAGAGAATCATTGTGATCTGTGAATTGTGATTTGTGATTTGTGGGGTTTGTTTTTATGGAGAGGATAATTGTGATTTGTTATGTTTTCTTTCGGTTCTTTCTTGTTTTTATGTTTTTCTTGCTTTTCTTTAACGTTTTTTTATTGGATAATAAAGTAAACAAAGCAAACTATAAATTGTTGTTGATACGAATGATCTTGCATTCTTGTGTAATGAAATGATATGTAAATGTAAATATGTTAAAAAAATGATTTTTATAAATCATCACGTTGTCTAAAAATTGTATTGTATTAATGGTGAAAATAACTTTATTAATAAAGTTTTTATCAATGATATTTTATATGTTGTGAGTTTTTGGTGAAATTTCTTTATCATGTAGAGAATGATTGTGATCTGTCCTCCGTGAATTGTGAGATTTGTTTTTCATGTTAACGATATGATATATGATCAAGTTGTCTTAAAAAAAAACGCATTAAGTATTCATTAGTTAATTTGTATAATGGTGGAAATAACTTTATTAATAATAAAGTAAATAAAGTAAACAAAGCAAACTACAAAATATTATTGATACGAATGATCTTGCATTCTTGTGTGATGAAATGATATGTAAATGTAAATATGTTAAAGAAATGATATTTATATATCATCAAGCTGTTTAAAAACTACATTGTATCAATGGTGAAAATAACTTTATTAATAAAGTTTGTATCAATAATATTTTATTTGTTGTGGGTTTTTGGTGAGATTTCTTTATCAAGTAGAGAATGATTGTGATCTGTGATCTGTGAATTGTGAGATTTGTTTTTCATGTTAAAGAAATGATATATGATCAAGTTGTCTTAAAAAAAACGTATTGGGTATTCATTAGTTAATTTGTATATTGATGGAAATAACTTTATTAATAATAAAGTAAACAAAACAAACTATAAAATGTTGTTGATACGAATGATCATGCATTCTTGTGTGATGAAATGATATGTAAATGTAAATATGTTAAAAAAAATGATATTTATATATCATCAAGTTGTCTAAAAACTGCATTGTATCAATGGTAAAAATAACTTTATTAATAAAGTTTGTATCAATGATATTTTATTTGTTATGAGTTTTTAGTTGAATTTCTTTATGATCTAGAGATTGATTGTGATATGTCATCTGAAAATCGTGAGATTTGTTTTTCATGTTAACTTTATTAATAAAGTTTAAACAAAGCAAACTACAGATGTTAGATAGCTAGCTAGGAGTGGGAGGACTCGATTAGATTGGTATCGCTTGAATTTTTATATGGTTACTTGCATAGATAATTTAGCTGTTTTCGATTTTGTTTATTTTAGTACTAGTTGAGATGGAAGTTGGGGATTCGCAAAATGGAAATGGCAAAGAAAAGAGAAAAGATGATACCTATCAACAGTGGACCCTAGATGATAGTAACTTGTTGTTAGGGTTGTTGGCTGAAGCTCTAAAAAATGGGTTGCGTGATGCAAATGAATCTTTAAGCCAGTTGAATATAGACCCTATAGAAGAAGAATATGCATCGTCATCATCACCAATTGTTGAAGAGGAACTTGAAGAACTAGTTTCACAAACCCAAGAGCAACAGAGAGAGGAAGCTAATGCATGTAGACTTAATATAGCTAACCATATGTAGAGAGAGATATTAGACCAAAGGATTACAAGTTCTAGCAATTGTTTTGTGTGTTTTTATTTTTAGAATTTCGAATGTGTTGATGGCTATGATTCATACTATTGTTGTATTTGTTTATGCGCAATTTCATTGTATATTGATGCATGTTCTAAAAATGTATATATTGTTTGGGTTTTTTCCAGCTCAGACCATCTGCCTAGTTTGGGTTTCTTAACTCAAGAATGTGTGTTAGCTAGCAAATTTATAAGACCAATATTTAAAAAGTCCCAAAAGTCCAAAAAGTCTTGAAATAAAGTCTAGATAATCATAATAGTTCATAAATAAAGGTAAAAAAGTCTTTCAAAATCTTAAAAGTCTAGTCTATATAATCCTAATAGCCTTTAAAGTCTTACAAATCCATAAGGGTGTTAGCGCACAAACGTCACTACGCGGAAACATTACTGGATAGAACACAACAAACAATAGCAAAAGAAATAAGAAGGAAGAGATAATCAATCCAAACACACAACACAAGAAGATTTTACGTGGAAACCCAAATCGGGAAAAAACCACGGTCGTCAGGATGATAATAGATCAATCCACTATGAAGAAAATTGTTACAACTTCACTCTCATGATTTTCTCTCTCTAATACCCCAAACCCAATTACACCCAATGCACTCTTGAGATCTCTCTATTATTTGCTAAATTGCTCCACCACTTATTTTGGCTCTCACTCACCTAATAACATAGATATTATGATCTATTTATATGAGTTACATGGAGTTAAAAGATAAAAGGAAATCCTATTCCTATACGTACAAGAAATACTTGTTCCACATAAATAGTATTTCCTATATATGACAAGATTTCTTATAAGGAGAAATCCTTTTCCTTGAAGCATAGGACTTTCCTATTCTATAAACACAAGAACTTCTAGAAGAAAACCTTTCCTTTTTAGGCCAACATTCCTGATCTGGGCAAAATCTGTCATTATCGTGGTCTGGGTCGCGGTTGGCCACCCGTGACGTGGATCTCGGAAAGCTACTGATGTCCACTGCTCAGAATACCTCTGTTGGTGCCTTTGCCTCCGCCGCGCTCTACTCACTGGAATGTACTGCTGTCTGTACCGCTCTCTATGCACATGTCCGTAACGCGGTCCACGTAGCTGTTCTCTTCAGAATCCATTTCTTCAGTTCTTTTTCAGTCTTCAAGCCTCCCTCAAATCAGATCTTCTACTTCCAAATGATTCCACTTCTCCAGGAAGTCTCCGCATTGGTTGAATTCTATTTGGTAACCATTGGAAATTCGAGCCATATCCAACAAAGAGTGCGTTTGGTACGGGGACGGGACTGGATGAGACGGAACTAGATTGGACTGGATTGGATAGTTGTTCCATGTTGTGTTTGGAATGTTTGGGACAAAACTGTGGACTGTACTGTTATGCGTTTTGTATGACTGAGACATGACGTGACAAGAGGTTCAAATAACCCGAGTGTCATCCTTGTTCTATCTAATATTTGTTACATAATAGTGACACATGGGACATGACAAGTCAGTATTTATTTAATTTTATTAAATAAATATTTTTATATATCATATTTAACTATATTAAATAAACATTGTAATTGAAATATACTATAATATTTAACAAAAACAAGAGGTTCAAATGACTTATTGTTTTCAATTACAATATTATTATATTTAACACAAATAATAATTATGTAATTGAAATATATTATAATTATTTAACATTATTATTTAATATGTAATATTATATATATATATTATATATAATATATATGATATATTATATTATTAAATACAATAATAAATATAAGATATATAGATATATATAATATTAAATATTAGTACATATAAAAAATATAATATATTATAGAATGCATATCATATATATATATATATTATAATATATGTATATATATTAATAATATATATATATATACAGTATATATAAGATATATAATATATATTAAATATTATTATATATAATATACATTAAATATTATTACATGTATATATTATTATTATTATTATTGTATAGGTAATAATATTATTATATAGGTAATAATATTTATATATTATATATTATTCTAACATAATAATATATTTAATATATTATATATTATTATTATATAATATATATAATATTATATATATAATTATAATATATATATATAATATTGGATATGATTGTAATTGTTTGAAGATTTGACGAGCAAATGCGTCTTTTTGACATTTGTCCCTTTCATAGGACAAGTAGTCCCATGGTTTGAAGTGGGACAATTTTTTCTGATTTTTGTCCCATCTTATCTGTTTTGTCCCATACCAAAGTCTACCAAACGTGGAATAAGAAGAAACTATTCTACATTGTTTTGTCCTATACGTACCAGACGCACCCTAAAATTCTTATACCTTAAAATTAACTAATAAAATTCCAATCGGATACACTCCCCAAGGCCCCAAAGTCTGTGAAATTAATGCAATTTATTCAAAATAAAATTAAAACAGTATTTTTTTTTCTACCATAATTCTATTACGCGTAACAAAATAACAATTATTTCACATCCCATTTTGTTTCATACCAACATCATGCCAAACGTAGGATAAAAATAAACCGTCTCACGTTATCTTATTCTGTCCTGCGTACCAAACGCAACCTAAAATTCTTAGGTCTTAAAATTGTCTAATAAAATCCCATTCAAATAAACTCCCCCGGAGTCCGAGAAATTAATGCAATATATTCAAAATAAAATTATAACAGTATATTTTTTTCTACCATAATTCTGTTACGCCTAACAAAAAAACAATTATTTTCATATTTACCCCACGATACAATCTCCTCTCTCTCTCTCTCTCTCTCTCTCTCTCTCGATCTCTCGAGTCTCGACTCGATTCAGGAGACTGCTGAAATAACAGAGGTTTAGGGTTTTTTTTTTTTTTTTGAAAGATAACTGGTACATTAAACAGAGGAAGGAAAACAAGAGAAGCTAGCATCCAACCAAAGCGCTCCCTGATAATGGCGTTCAGACTCCGAAGCGTAAAGCTGCCGCCCAACTCGGTGAGCTTAGAGGAGGCTCGGAGCCGCGTTTTCGATCTCTTCAGGTCTTCGCGCCGATCGATTCACGCTGCTACGGTGGAAGTCCACAACCTACACGACGTCGTCTCCAAGTTCCAGCTCCGCTCCACCATCGCCGCCGAGATCCGAAAAAACTCTCACTTCACCGAATCCAAGGTTCGGCCGCGCTCTTCTCTTCATAATATTTAACTCAAAAGTTTTTGCTTATCTCGTGTTCGGTTGAATTATATCGTATTTTTATTTGATTCTGATTGGTTACGAATTATAACTTCCCGCGAGATTTTTTGTGATGGGTGTTTTAGGAAGAATTGAAGATGAATATGATATCAATGCTTAATGTTGCCGATGCTAAAAATATTAGGTTTTGTTTCAAACGATACGGGTGTTGAGTGCCCTATAGGTTGCATTGAATAGAATTATAATAATGCAGTAAAAATTATGATCGTGCCAGGACCCAGATTTATCTGGGTCCTGGATATTAAAAAAATTATACCCATACTAGCTTAAATAACACTCGCAATACATGTAAAAACGAGTCAAAGAACATCATGTAGCCCATTTTGCTCGTACTTTTTCCCACTGTTCTGTAGTAGAAGGAAATTTTGTTGGAATTTTTGAATTCCAACAAAACAATTAACGATTCCATTTGCTTCTATTAATGGCCATGACTTACCTCACTTTAATTTTGAGTCCTATTTGTGGAACATGAACTTGTATTGCTGCTTACTTTCGATATCCTAATGACTTGTAAAATCCATGTTAAGAATTTTAATTTGTCCTTAAGAGAAAATTATGGGAAGATTAGAATGACTATTTCTTTTGATATAATTACTTGCTAAGTTTATTGATTAATGTTGTATCTGTATTTGCTATTAAGTTACTTTCTGATGATAATGCAGTTGGCCACGGTATTGAGGTCAGATATTACAAGACTACCTAGTGTTGATTCCAATCAGAAGACAAAGGTGAGACAATCACTTCTTTTTCACTCCCTTTTTATTTTATAGCATATAGCTGCAGACTGATTTTTTTCAACTTAAGCTGCAGGAGGTACTTGGAGCTTTTGGTAAGTGATTGTTACCCACTTACCCTAATTATATCTGTTGATTTATTTTGATTTAAACTCTTCTATGAGGATAACAGCCATCTTAAATAGGTTAGTGCAAGGAAATGGTGCGTTGGATTTGTGTGTTAAATGGTGGTATCTTTTTACCATTTAAAGAGGGAAAATATGGGAATTTTTTATTAGATTTTTGCATGTAGGACTCCTTTGTGCTGTTTTTTCATGGTGTTGAGAAGCCAGTGTTTGGGGCTCTGCAATATTATTTATTCCATTATCTTTTCTGGTTGACTTGGTCTCACATTTTGGTTTTTTCTCTCTGGAAACCAGGTCCCTCGACCCCGTTCATGGGTTTCCAATAAAATTTCAGGGTTCTTGTAAATAAAAACGAGAGAAAAATTTATGGTCTCATTGCTTAATAATTAGTGCCATCTTCTTGCTTTCTGATAAAAAAAGAAAAAGAAAAAAAGATTTCTTCTCTTGTTCTGTAGGTGTCTATTTTTGTAAGCATCATCAACAGTTTGTCCTCTCAACAATTGGATTTTTATATGACCATTATGCTTGAGCATACTACTTTTGTGAAAAACATGTACTTGTTTCTGTCCTATGCATTTGCTGTCTTGTCATGGGCGTAGTAGGAAAAACAGAATAATTGACTGAGGGGATGCCTTTGAAGGAATGAATCATTGGGCATTTAGCTTCTATAGAATTTTGACTGGCCAGTAACCAAATTTGTTTGCTAGACATTTTAGTTGAAATCTGGCTAGCTCTCAGAGTCAATAGCTATGTGATGGCTACCAGCCTTTCTCACACATTTGATAACCAGATATATGACATTTTAAAAATTAAATTTATATAAGTGATACACAAAGTTCATATTCAAATTCACTAACAGACATGCAAATCCACTGTTAGTGAGGTGGAGGAGAGAAAATATGAATATGTTTATCAATTAATATTTTATTTCCTTTTGTGGATTATATTTTGATTTTTGAACACACAGGAGTCTCTGCTCTTTTTAGACGTCAATGTACTAGGGGATACATAGTTAGCTGTCGGTCACCGCTTCATCTCATAGAGAAGCATGGAGCAAACCCCACAACACATTGTTCTGCTCCGTCATTTGCATCAAGAGCTTCCAAGCAGCCGACAGAAACATCTTCTGAGGTTTGGATGTCAACTGAAGTTTTGAGCTTATGTGTCTGCGGTCTATCTTCTTGTTTTTGTTTGCTAATCTTTTGGCATTTTGTTGGTAATGCCTTCACCAGTTGATAAATGTGCTTGGTCCGGAATTTTGATATGTTAGTAAATGAAACAGAAAAAAGTGGAGTTTTAAGACTCTTTCCTGTCATTAATCCTTGTCTGAGAGGTTCCTGACCGAAGTTTGTATTCTAAACATCTTACTTCACAGAAAAACTTAAAGAGCAACTCATCCTATTACATTGTATTTGGAATGTAAACAGAGCTAAAGGACGATCAAGAATGGACAGTTCTAATTGTATATTGTTATTGAACATAATGCTTTACTATCAAGAGTCAAAATCTTCATTCTGTTTAAAATACCTAATAGTCAGATCTTGCACACATAAAATAGTATAGTGCTCTCCATTGACTTATCCTCTACTGCTCATACAGCCCAAAAAAGACGTATCTACTGTTGAGGATCCCTTTGACGATATTACATACAATATCCCTCAGAAGCCGGTGACATTTGCAGAGGGTGCTTCCTACAGTCTTATAATTCTTGCAGGGCTTGGGGTTGCCGGTGCTGCAGCATATGCTGTTTTCAAAGAGCTCATATTTGAACCAAAAGAGTAAGAGATTTCTTGTTGAATTATGTTATGAGGTAGATTTACTTGATTGTAATCTTTAATACTTTTGTCAATCCACCCTGATTTAAATTATTGTCTGTTTTTAGGTATACAATTTTTAACAAGGCTCTGAAAAGGATTCAAGATGATGGCCAGGTTTGTCAAATTTACTATTATCTTTTTGTTGCAGCCACTTTCTAAAACACTGGTGGATACACCTATATATTCAGTTACTACATGTAGCTACAGTGTAGCAATAATACAAAAAAAAAAAAAAGAAACTAGAGGGGTTGCAAAGGCTTTTGTTTATACAAATATTTGCTGGAACAAACGCAAACATGTAAATGATGATTTGTTATTTATAAACTAAATGATGTTGTACTATTTATCATTCATAAAAGTCTGCATTCTATTTTGAGTGTGAAGACATTGGATGGTTCACAAAGATTGACTTAAAGCACTTAAAGCTTCTATGTTTACATCCATTGTCAAAGACATTGGATGGTTCACAAAGATTGACTTTGCTTTGTATCAGGTAAGAGTGAGGATTGGATCCCCTATTACCGGCTATGGTCAGGAAAGTAGAAATCGTGCTGCTCGTCAACGTATTCCCAATAGGGTATTCACTGATGAATTCGGCACAGAGCACGTTGAGGTAACTCCCTCCTACCAGATGACAATATTTTAAATTCCAGATGATAATATTTAAGTTTGTTCATGAAACCGATGGATAATTGTCAGCACCATCCTAGCACACACAGTCAACCCTAACAAGGAAACATAAATAATATAAACAAAATATACACCTGAATGAATCGTTTAAATGTCAACATTTCTCATTTCTCAAATATGTCAAAACTAATATTCTCATTTCAAAAAACGATTGACTATAGTTTCCTCCAATGAATGATTTCAATATAAAGTTGTTCAGTCGTATATATGTATTGAATGATTGAATGTAGATTAATTTCTACATTCGCGGGCCTCATGGAGCTGGAAAAGTTTTCACGGAGATGTTCAAAGACCAAGAAGACAAGCACTGGAAGTTTACATACTTGATTGTTGAGATCAATTCACCTTCCAAAGCACAATTGATGCTAGAGTCTTACATCCCATCAGCAGCATCAGCACTAGCATAAGATATAGTTCAGTTGGGGCGTCATTCTGTATCAATTAACGTGTAATTCTCACTGTTTTCAATTGATAGTCACTTGAAATTTCAAGTTTGGTGGAAACGATTGAGTTTTGTTTTTCTCCAATCGCAGTTAATACAAATTTTGACTGCTAGAAGCGACGAGTACATTTGCTCACGACCAAATCATATTCTAATCAGCCTTGCCCTAATACACATCATATTCTAATCAGCCTTGCCCTAATACACTTTCTTAATTATTCTTCCATCTTAAGGTCCATAAATGTTTTTGAAACAGAGAGATTGGTGACATTGAGGAACAATTATGTTCAATTTTCATTTCAACAGTTTTGTACCAATCTTCATCCTAATAGGATTGCACGGGAGGCCTTATCATCATGTCAGTGTTTTACCTAATAATATCTCAAGGCACCATGATTGCATGGCCTTTCTATTATTTGCAATTTGTCACTTTTGTAATGGAAAGGTCTTATAGAAATTGTGGCAAGATTAAATGAAATTGTAGCCAACTCTGGCATTCAAAGTCTTTTCTAGCCGTCGGACGAACCTCTTCATCCCTAGGCGGTCGGCTATCAAATACGGCCAGCAAATAGTAGCCAAGAAATTCTCCAACGACTGCTAATCAATCCATCAGTCTCCATTTCTCCATCTCCACTCTCCACAACATTTGTGGTAAAGAGCAGGGGTTGAACTTTGAAGTTTAAACATGAAAAACTAGAGCCTAAAAAATCCCTAACCCGAAATTAAAGCTCATAAATTCTACATAAAATTGAAGTTCCAGGAACCCTTTTAATTTGATTTTTAAATAAAATCAGAATACTTCAACCGAAGATAAAGAAACATGAACTAAACTAATTAATGGACCGCTTTCAATTTGATCATCAAACCCCATTTCTTGTGAAACCTAAACCTAAAATAATCTCTATTGTTTCGTAAAATATCACTTATTTCACTATTTGAATTTGACCAAAATAATCCCTAATATTTGACAATATACCATTTTTAAATTATGGGTAGATAAAATATATATATATATATATATATATATATATATATGGATAAGTGGCAGTTTGTACTCAATAGACGATGGCGAGATACTATTAGAGCAACTCCAACATAGTGACCCATACACCATTTATACCAAAAATACTAATTTAGTGTAAAAACCCTCTCCAACTAACATACCAAAAATACTTAAAAAAAAAAAAATTTGGTGTGCACCTAGTTACATCAATTTTTGTGTGTTAAATGTCACATCAGTCATTTTTTACTTTTTTAAATTACGAATTTAACCGTATTATATTTAATTATAACAATATATATTCCTAATAAATATACTGTTAGAAAGATATCGTTGAGATCTTTAAAATGAAACAAATATTGATATATATATATATATATATAATTTAATTATTATATTTATTAATTATACATTTAACTAATTTTAAAATTTATAATAATTTAAAGATTATTAGAAGAATATTCTTTAAAGATGTTTTTTTTTTTGGTGTGGAACATTGGAACGGAAAAAAATTTAGTGTAAACATATTATCCCAAGATACTCTTTTACCGGTGTAAAATTTGGTATAATATATTGGAGATACTCTTATGCTCCATTTGTAACCTTGAAAAATTTAACAGCTGCTTGTTACAGTTGGTTGGTTAAGGTTGGTCACCAACGATCTGTACTCTAATCTCACTTTTTTTTTTCTTTAAACAATCAACCATCTCCTAATAAGCACAATCTTATAATTCAACTACTAAATTGTTCAAGTCAACGAACATATTCACCCTTCCGTAGTTCAGTGTCTTTGATGTTAATGCTTTCGATCAATCAACAAAAAAAAAAAAACATTTGCAAAATACAAGAATAAATCACAACTATAATATGTAGATTTCAATTTGAATCCCAACACATTTTTGACCTCGATCAAATTATACTTAACCATGTGTAAGTTTTATTCAACTTATTCGTGGGCCACAAGGCGTTTAATGTGTTTCGATGGTAAAAATACTTATTTAGTCTAACAATTTGCCGTCAACGTAGGTGATATTTAAAAAAAAAATGTAATAATTTAAAATATTCATATTTATATTTCAAATTTTTGTTAAATTTCATTGTATTATTTCACTTATTAGTCAATTGAAATGATGCCCATAACTTAGAATATAAAATTTTGAAGTACAAATTTAGGATTTAAGCATGCAAGGCATCTTGATTTGTATTCCAACAACAAGTGAGTTGTCAATTTAATTCATCCAAATGAAATAAATCATTATTAGCGTAAATCAATTTATTAATGTGGAAATTGTAGGAAATTGCCTTTCTCAATGTTTAGTTTCTAGGAAATAGCCTTGTTGGTGAAAAAATTACACTTTTAGCCTTTTTGCTAACCACATTTACCATATTGCCTTTTAAAACCCCTCACCTAGAATTTCCCTCAATACCCTCCTTAAATATTTTATTCAATATAACTTGTTCAAGTTTACTAAAATACCCTTCAATCTTATTTTCCACAAAAGTCATTGATCAACAACACAATTCAAAAAAAATAAAAAAACAAACAACGGGAAGTTGAGAACCCAGAAATAGAGTGACGCAGAGAGAGGAAGGAGAAGCAAGGTCGTCGTCGCCGTCGCCGTTCAATCGTCGCCGTCGCCATTCAATTACAAATCCAAAAAAACCTTTCTTGTTCTTGCTTTGTGTACCCAAACAACGAACAAAACTCAAACCCAAGCAATAACCCAGAAATAGAGAGGAAAAAGAAGCAAGGTTGCCGGTCGCCGTTTAAAGCCCAAGGCCGACAGTTGGCATTGATCGAATCACCACAAACCCTAGACGAAATGCAAAGAGAGTGAGATAATTTCAAAGTACTAATTTGTTCAAACTACTTTAATTTGTTCAAATTTGTGTTTTTTATGGGAGATTGTTCTTGTTTGTGTTTTTGATGGGAGATTGTTCTGTTGTTTGTGTTCCATTGTATGTGTATTTGGAGGGTGTGTGTTCTGTTTGAAGGGCAAGCATTTACTGATTGCTGAACTATACTGGAAAAACATTTAGTGGGATGTAATTCAATGGGAAGAAAAACGTTTGCAGACTAGAATGACTTATTTTGCATGTATGTATTATATTAAGCCTAGTAATCATTGTAAGAGGCCTAGGACTGATGGATGAAGCATGTAATTTGATGAGCCTAGGTTTTATGCTGAATGTATATGTTGAACCTATGAATGATTGTCATAAGCCTAGAGCTGATGGATGGATGATGCATGTATTATTTTGAGCTTAAGACTGATGTTGAATGTGTAATTTTAGCCTATGAGGCTATGGATGATTTTCATAAGCCTAGTACTGATTATGAGCCTGGGACTGATGATACATATATAATTTTGAGCCTATGACTTATTTTCATTTATAAAGCTGATACAAGTATAATAATATAATGCTGATACAAGTATAATACTATAATGCTGATACATGTATAATGTTGATTTTGAGTCTGACTGATTTTCATTTATAATGCTAATACAAGTATAATACTATAATTCTGATACAAGTTTAATACTATAATGCTGATACATGTATAATGCTGATTTTGAGCTTGGACTGATTTTCATTTATAATGCTGATACATGTATAATGTTGATATATGTATTTCATTTTGAACCTAAGTTTTTGTTTATTTATTTTTTCCATTTTCCAGATGCTGAAATATTCAAATGAAAAGTTGTGGCGGTTCCCAGGCCATGAGAAATGGATTCCACTGAGATTAAACAGTCGAAGTAAAATGTTTATGATTAGAGACTTGAAGGTGGTCCTACAAAAATTTGGGTTGGTGGAAAAATTCAAGCAGGGCCCTTTCGGCCAATATTTGGATATGAAACAACCGTTGATAGTTTACGGGCACCTAACTCATAATATTTTGAAAAAAAGATTATTCACCCTAATGGACAAAGACCAGCAGAGATGTGGTTTGGGTTTGGGGAAGTCGAGAGTTTGTTTCGGTCAAGAAGAATTTTTTCTATGCAGCGGGTTGAATATGGGACAGCCGCTTGAAGGTTTTGCCAACAACAATGAAGTACAAAAGGATTCAATGCTTAGAAGAATTTCCAAAGGGAAAATGCCTACTGCTGAGGTATTGTATGCAACTTTGAAGAAAATGTCGTCCGAAGAGAGTGAAGATGCGTACAAGATGTTGAATATCTATATGGTGAGCCAATTCTTTGGCACGGATGACGGACGGACGACAGCCATCCCGGGGTGGTTGTTTTCATTAGTTGAAACAAAGATGAATTTAATGAATTTCTATGGGGTTCTTACATCTTCAGTTTTACACTATATTTTCTGAAGGATGTACTTAACAAATGCCTTATCAAACTGAGAGGTGAAGAAGAGAAGGAAGATAAAAAGGGAAAGATGAAGAAGAATAAGAAGACAATAGAAGAAGAAGAAGAAGAAAAGAAGAGGAAGAAGAAGAAGAACAAGAAGAAGAAGAAGAAAAAGAAGAAGAAAAAGAAGAAGAAGAAGAAGAAGAAGATAAGAAGAAAAAGAACAGAAGAAGAACAAGAAGTCAGTAGAAGAAGAAGAAGTGAAAGTGAAAGGGAAAGGGAAAAGAAAAGGGAAAGGGAAAGGAAAGCTGCAAGGTGAGGAAGAGAAGAAGAAAAAGAAATCCAAGTATTATACCTACAACTTGGCCGGGTTCCCTCTAGCACTTCAGGTAAGTTTTATAAAAATTTAGCATGTTTTGAACATAGCAAAACTATTTATGATTGTTAGATGATATATTATTGTGTTTCCCGTTTGATACTTTGTTGGAGTGAACTTCCAATTCGATTCCTTTAGTCCATGATTGTTCTGTTGAACACAAAAATTAAGAAACTTATTGCTAGAAAGCTAGTTGTTTTGGTGAGGGGCTGGTGCTGTCCAGTATTGTTTAACAGCAAAAAGAATCTTTTCCCTATCAATTTCTAAAAATATGTCTTCCATTTCACATCTCCCTCGTAGAAAAACATTGTTTGATATTAGTTAGTTTAAATTGTATAGGTCATGGCCATGGAGAGAGTTATTTGTTTAGGAAATCTCGTCGGAAACAGAGTTGCTACGGGGTATCCACGGTTCAATAGATTGGAATTCAATGCAAGAGTTACAAATATTGAATCTAAACTCAATACATTGGTGCGTACTTAATTACCCTTTATTTTTAGTTATACAGGGATAATTATTTGTAGAAATTCCCTAACAATTGTTTGTTCCCAATATGTAGATGGCTTTATTTCCTTGGGATGTTGAAACTTTTGAAAAGGGTACAGATTACTTCAAGTCATTGAACCAGAAATATGTGTGTGGCCCACTAATTGATAAGAAGAGGGATAAGTTGGCTCTACATCAAAGTGAAGAGGAAGAAGATCTTGGGTTTGACGATGAAGGTGATGAATGCCAGTAAATAACGAAACCGACCAGACCAAGTTCAGTCAGTTGATGAGATAACTTATTGGGTTGATAATGAGCAATTAATAAGATAACTGAACAAATAAAAATGGTCGGCCAAATACAAAACTAGTTAGATTGAGTTAGATCAGTTTAACAAATAGTTGTTCAGATTAGCAACGATCGAGTGACAAGATTCCCGACCAAGTAAATAGCAATAGGATAACTAGTTAACCGATTAAAGTAACACCGCAAGTTTATAAAGATCATCAATTAAAGCATGAAGGCTCACATAAGTAAATAAAGATCTGTATTATTTAAAATAAAATAATTGTTCATATGATAATATAGAAAAATTTACAAGGTACGTGTCGAAAAAGAAAGAATGATAGCAGCAGCTTGTTCAGCCAGAACCAGCTTTTGCTCCAGTTCAACACACCACTGTTCTGCTTTGGTCAGATTTGCTCAAGGTGGGAACTCTTCCTGGCGAGTTCAGTGAGGTTATTTGTGGCATTGTCAGCTCCGGTCTCAGCAGTAACCACCGCCTTCCTCAAAACCGCTTCAGCCATGTCACGTTGCTTTAGCCTCTCGTCATATGATTTCTTCAGTTTTGACTCACTGGCTGAAACAGAGTCAAGCGCCTTTTTCCTCCCTTGAAGCTTCTTCTTCAAATGGGAGATCTCAGAATCCTGCCTCTCTTGAGCGATCATGGCTCTGGTCAGCTCCTCCACAGCCTGAAAAGAAAAGAGACAGGTTATGATAATAAGCAGAAAGCGAAAGAGGTCAATCGGAAAGCTCAAGACGCTTACATATACGCCATTGTTGTAAACTGCGTGGACCCGCTCATGGTTGCTGGCATTCTAAAAGTCCTTCCAATAGCCTTCCCCAACATAGCCATTGCCAGCAGACATGGTCTATAACATATCAAGAGGGTCGACCGAAGCTTCCCCAAATCTAGAAGGGTCCGTAATGACATGTGTTTCTACCACCCAGTGACTCCTAGCCTGATGAGCGGTTAGGGGTGTCCTGGATGCAGACGAGATGGCCTTAGGAGTGGCTTCCAAAGGCATAGCAGCGGTTTGCCCCTAATCAGTGCCTCCAAATGAACCCACTTCAATGACACCTGTAGGAGGGTTCATTCCAACTCTCGGTGAGGCCCCTTAGGATACGACCTAATTATAAGGCAATTTTTCAGTATGATCTGCCCCTTGATCAGCCAGATCATTTTCAATTTTAGGAGCAGGAGAGTCAGTAGCTACTCCTTCATGTTCAGCATGCCTCTGGTTAGAATCCGAGTCAGTAAAGACTATCTGACGTTTGACCGAAAATTTTATCAGAGCCTTGCTAGTGCGCTGCATGAGAGGCTTAGTGGGGACTTTGTCCATTGGACGGGAGCCGATTCAGACGGAACTGGGGGTTAAGTTTGTTGAGGGATAGCTTGCTTGCTGGCCCCAGCAGGAGTTTGATCATCCACTCTGGGCAGATCAGATGGATGAATGTCAAACGTAACAGAGACGCGGTCGGGTTTCCTCTTTGATCGCTGCTCCCTCAGGATCAATTTAGTCACCGTTTCCTGATCCTCAACTTCCTCCTCAGGAATAATCGGCTTGACTCCAGTCTGATGAGCTGCTGGACCTTCGCCTATTTTAACCTCTCTTTTTTTACGAGCAGCTTCGGAAGTAGAGGATCCTTCAATTTTCTTAGCCACTTTGCTTACCGAAGACCTTTCAGAAGGTGTGGCCACCTTTCGAGCAGCCATTTCTTTAGTAAACCTTCTCTTGGATCTTCTTCTCGCTATCCCGATCAGAGGATCTTCTCTCTCGTTCCCGATCAGAAGTGCCTGTGGTAGTATTGGGATCAGGCTCATGAGTATGCTTGAAAATACACCAAGTGTGTCTAATACAACCTAAAGGGGGGGGGGGGGGGGGGGGGGGTGAATAGGTTTTAGTTGATTTATTACCAACTTTTCGACTTAATCAATTTTAATAATCCTACTCCATATTAACAATCAATCAATCCAACATAAATATGCGGAAAACAATAAAAACACAAGGATTGATTTACGTGAGAAACCCTCCAACTGGGCAAAACTCACGGGCTATCCTTCTAGCCACATACGGTCCTCAAATCCACTATTTGAACGAAAGTTTACAACCTAGGTTGACCTCAAGTCACACCTACTTGGTCACTAACCCTTTCAATCTACCCAACGGGCCTTTAATAGTGATTCTTGACCACAAGCTTGTGCACTAACTCACTTAGTCACAAAGCTTAACAATCAATGAAGAGGTTAAACAACCTATGTGAATATGTAAAAGATATTCAAACATGCAATTAATGCTAGGCAACAATAAATGCTTATCTAAGGATTTAAAGATATCAATAAATGCAAATCCTAGATATCAATATCTAAATGCAAATGCATGAAGATTTAGCTAGAAGGGTAAAATCGTCATAAATGCTAGCTATTAATGAACAAGGCTCTCAACCAACAAACAACAACTCAATCATGTTATAAATGCCAATAAACATAAAGATATGCAATAAAATCACATAAAAGAGCTAACCCTAGGCAAACAAGAACATAAATAAATACAAAGAGATTTAGGGCATGTTCAAGTTACCTAGTCAATGAAAGCAAGAAGAATCCATGATGAGATGATGCTTAAAGATGTTAGATGCACATGGATTTGTGTTTGGTTGAGTAAAGATGAGTTCTTGAGAGTTTCTCTCTCTAAGGAAAGCTTGGCCTATCAAAAATGGCTTCTTGAACTCATAAAAAACGAGCAAGGAAGAAGATAGAGCATATATAAGGGAGCCCTAGTTGAAACATCGTCGTTTTGAACTTAGGGCACAAAATCCCGTCAATACCGCTAGATGGACCGCGTCGCAGGCAAGTGTCCAGACCGCGGTACACACAGCAGTGCACCGTCTGGACAACAACGCGGTGCAGGGCGCTGTACATGCAGGTGCACAGGCCGCGGTATGGGCAACATAGGCTTACTGGACAACACCGCGACTTGGGTCGCTTTGCGTGCAAGTGTACAGGAAGCGGTACATGAAGCATGACTCTGCTGAGGAATACCGCTCTGTATGCCGCGGTACAAGCATGTCTTGCCAAGCGGTCTAGGCCGCGCTAAGAGAAGAATTTCTCTTTTCTGGGCAAACTCAACACACTAAGAGATGTGCAAAATGTTCAAGTGTAGAGTGTGAAAAGAGGCATACAATACATCATTCAATTACATGAAGATAGGAACATAATGCATGCAAGTGAGTGTGTGTAACTAGATCTCTTCAAAGAAAGTTAAACTAGTGAGATACCTTTGAAGTGCTCTTTGAGAGAGATGATGTCCTTGAAGCTTGGCCTAAATTACCCTTACAAAGAATAATCCCCAATGTGGTTTGTCAACGAAATAAGCCAATCAAAATATGAGGAACTTACAATGCTTAACCATATTTTGTTGAGGGGGAGCAATCCCCTGAGCCATTTGGGTAGTAGCTTCCGCTCGGCTAACATTGTCAAGGTTCTTGATCCTCTCGATCTGCTTGCCAGCAACGATGACCATCTCATATACTGAACGAGCAGCATAAAAAACGTCATCCAAAGCAAGTATAATCTAGGTAAGTTAAAATTGTGAGAAAGATAAAACTCATATCGCTTGCGCCAGTTGGAAATGGCAGGGAACAATCCCAATTTCTGAAGCTCTGTCTCAAAGAACAGTACCCGGTGATCTCTAACTTCCCAAGAAGTCTGAGCAGCTTTAATTACATTTCCAGCCTGTTCTTCATTCAGCAAGGCTGAAGTCTTGTTCCACAGGTCAGGATTGCAAAAATACCTGGTGTTAGCGGAAAAATTCACTCGGGGTGAAAATCTCAGTTAACACCCTCACCCACTACCGGTAGCAGTAGCGGGGTAGGTACCTTCCGTACCGGGGTCCCTCTTTTAGTATGATCGAGGTCGGCTGACCAAAGAACCGATAAAGGACACAAAGGGACCCGGAGATGTAAAAACGAACACTGTTTTATTTAATCAACTACTACCATGGGTTTACAATGTGAATACGTACATATCTCTCACTCTTTTTCACTCTTTTACACAGAATAGAGATGGAGAAAACGTCCATGTCGATAAGTGGATTTTCCTCCAGTGATTGTCAAGGGACTCTCACTGGCTTCCGGGAATCTCCCGGGACCTCTCTTTCGTTTTGGTGATCAAGAAATCTTCAAAACAAAAAAGTCTCTTTCTTTACCCTTCAATGCCGTATATATAGTACTCCCCTAATCTCCTCAAAATCCGGTCGTTTTTAAATGAAGATTATAGAGAGTCCTATTTTAAGCGTTGAAAGGCATTTGTGTGGAGTTGAAGGCGCGAGATTAGATCCCGTTAATCAATGGTGAATTCTAATTATGATTCGATCGATTATAGGGTCATTGATGGCGCTTTATTTTGGCGATGGAAACTTTCCTTCTTCGTGGAGCTTGGAGGGAGATTCTGATCGTGAGTTTTGATGGACTTGTTTTACTTCCTGCTGGAATGGTGCTCGTGTCTTCATGTTCCCTATCGTATTGACTGGGAGGTAAGGTACTTTCCTTAGAGGAGCTCCGGATGATCATACTGAGTATTAGGTGGGAGTCGAGATGACACCAAGGTAGATATCGAGGTAGCACCGAGGTAGGTATGGAGGTACCTGATACCTTGATCGACGCCGAGATGCTTGCGGGGTGCTGGGCGTGCGAGCTATCATCGTGCTAGTCTTGAGCTAGTATCAGGAGCTTCAGTATGGCGAGATACATACTTTCGGGGATGATATCCTATCTAGATAGATAGGTAGTCGAGGTCCTGACCTTATCAAGTATCGGCTCCATCTAGGTAGTGGTATCAATCTCACTAGTTATCTTGAATATCATGATGATCTTTCCTAGATAGATTCTCGTCGGAAAATTCTCCTTTGGTCCCTTGCCAGAAAAAACTGTTAACAGAAGTCCCCCCTGACTTGAACACCGGTATCGGGTTGGGGTTGGAGTCAGGATAGATAGCACATTGGAGAATTTTTTCGTAATGTCTCATAGGAGGGAATCTTTTCTTTGCACACTGATTTACGTTCCACGTGGCTGATCAGGGTAAGCCGAATTCAAAAGGAAAATATTTTGGGGGCGCACGTTTCTTGAAAACGATCCCTACACGTCACCGATTTTATCGCGGCATTAATTACTCTTTCTGCCCGTTACAAGTTATCATCCCTATATAAGCTCGGGTGCCTTCGCAAGCGATTCTTATCAAGCAAACTTCCTGATTGAGATTTTCTAGCAAAAGGAAAAAAAAAACCTAGCCTCAACCTTCAACTTCTCCCTTTTCTCTAGACATCACTCTCTGAAACTGTCATTATGTCTTCACCTGGTGGCGATAGCATTGAGCAGCTCTTCGACGGCGACGCAGTGGCTAGCGGGAGCCTCGCCCCTAGAAAAAGGGCACGCGATAGCAGCGACAGCGGGGACGACGTTCCCTTTCAACGTCGCCGTTCCAATCGGAATATTGCAATCGGAACATCGTAATCGGAACATCGTAATCGGGACAGGCTTCTCGAACAATCCTGAGACTCCGGTTGATGTCGATCAGGAGTCGAGTGAAGATGTAGAAACCGCTGTCGGAGTAGGTAGAGACCGGGCCGGCGAGGTCACAGACAGTATAGGGAGGGTACTGGCCCTTCAGTATGAGTATAAATGCGTCCCTCCCTCTACCAGTACTCAAGAAACCATCAAACGTGTACAGAGAGATTTCAAGATCCCTAAAGAGATCTCTATCGCCGTCTCTCCACGGGAGTATGATATGTATTCTCCTTCTTCCAGCGAGGTCCCGATTCATACTGCAGCCTTCGATTGCGGGGTCAGGCTACCTCTCCACCCCGCCTTACGTAGGGCTCTACATGCCTTACAGTTAGCTCCCCTCCAGTTGACACCAGGATTTTGGAGGCATTTGGTAGGGTTCCTCGTGTTGTGGAGGGAGCAATGCCAAAAGGATAACATCGATCAGGAACCAGGTCCAGATGAGATTGGGTATGTGTTTCAGATTGCTACTAATGCCCCATGTCCGAAAGGGCAATTCTTTGCTCGCGCCAAAAACAACTTGCAATTTGTGGTACCGGGGGCCACGAAAAAGGAATCCTCCTGGAAGGAGGAATGGATCATCCTCGGAGGTGAATGGGGAAGCTCGGTTCATATCGGAGGGTCTGAGTTCCGAGTTCCCACTATTTTCAGTGGCAAGCCCGCGTTGGAGAAGGGCAAGCTATTTGGAGAATCGGAGAAAATCTTGCGGGCTATCATGGCCCGTTATTATGTTAACAAGAAGTTTCCCATCACGGAGGCCTTCGAGGCAAAAAGGGTAGATCATTATCTTCGCATTCCCGGAGCTTCTCCAGGTAGAAAACTTTTCTGACTTTGATCATATTATCTTGTTTTTATTGACTCTACGAATATTGACTCTGGCTATCTTTGTAATTTCAGCAGTATCTTTATCGGTTCCTGAGATAGAGACCCACCAGGCAGGCGGTACTGTTGATTCTCCTCCGTCTTCCCCTGTTAGGATTCCAATCAGTTCCGATCTCGATGCAGGGGTTGGAGTACCTACTGGAGGGGTTGGAGTACCTACTGGCTCTGATAGGATCTCGGTCGGGGTATCAGGATCGCCAGCCCCCCATTTTCCTACCTCGGCTAGGTCGTTGGAGGTTTCACAACCAGATATGGGAGGTATCAAGGTGCTTCCAGCCGGGTGCAAGAAGTGTCACCCCTCAGACCAGTTAATGTTGCAGCAGCTATTGATGCTGGTGCCTCAGCTTCTCCTGCTTCTCCCGTTGAGGCATCTGGTCAGCCTAAACTGGCCGAGAAGAGTTCTGACTCTGCTATGAAGAAGCGGGTGGTACCTTGAGATAAGGCTCGGTCGAGGTCGAAGGAAAGCAACCAGGATGAAGTTCTGGCCCACTTCGCGGATTTCTACCCAGGTGGGGGTCTAGATGTCATGACCGCCATGCCGACTGAGCTTCTAATTAGAAGGGGGTCTGCTCTTCTAGCTGAGGTAAGCTGTCTTATTTTAATCCTTTGTTTAGGTAAGAGGTTAAGAACACTCTGACAAGTGCATTATTTTTGTCAGGCTTTTAAATTCAATGTGACCATATGCCAACAGGTTGGCCTCCTTCTAGAGCAAGTCAGGGGTGCTACAACAGAGCTGGAGAGGTCTAAAGAGGAGCTTGCTAAGGCTGCTCAGGGAATGGGAGTTCTGAACCAGTCGCTGACGAATACCCAAAAGGAAGTCGATGAGATGAAGGTTGACAGGGAGAGGATGCAACATGCCCTGGATATGGAGAAGCTCAGGTCCCTCCGTCGCAATGAGGAGAGGGATATTGCGAAGGAGAGAGTAGTGGAGCTGGAGAAAGAAATCTAGCCCCTTCGAAGCAACATGGCCAATCTAGATGCCCAGGTAGACACTGCCTTCGGGGATGATTACTTTTTTGCTGGTTACTAGGTGGCTCTGGCTCTCCCTCCTCCATTTGATCTAGGTGACATCGCTGGGTGGAATCGGGAGGAGATCATGGCGAAGGCTGCTGAGCTAGCTAGGGCAGCACCTTCTGATGTGGCTGGGCCCTCCCAGGTTGTTAGAGATAGTGGAGTAGTAGGAGGACAAGACCAGGGCTCTATCTCCCTTCCTCCACCAAGCAATGCTGGGTCAGCTCCAAATCTGCAGGATCCTGAGTTTGGTGTGGCACAGGCTAGAGGAGGGGTTTCTGCCTCCTTTGCTTCTCCAGTAGAGTCTGGCAAGGAGGTAGGAGATCGGTCTGCTACCGATGATGGAGAAGCTGTCCTGCCTATCTCATTATCTGACCCTGCCTAGGAAAAGAAAGTCAGGCTGCTCTGATTGAGGAAGTTGGAGGGAAGCTTCAAGGAGATCCATCTCCAATGGATATTCTGGTTGCTGTAGGTGCCCATGAAGCAGATGGGGCTCTATCCAGCATTGAAGGAGGGGAAACCATAACTGGTGGAGCTGACGAGGAGACGGCCACTCAGGAGCAGGAAGATGCTTGATCCAGCTTGATCCCTTATTCAGTAGCACCTAGATAGTGTTATTTTTTGTAGCCCGTGATCGGGGGATGGGCTCCCCGGTTTTAGTAATGAGAACTTCTTTATTTTTCTTGACTTCATGCGTGTATAGTTTATCACATCCCAAGATGAAATGATTGTTCCGGGATGATTCTTAGTACCCAGGTGGGAATTTGGTGATCCAGAAGTTAATACCACGAATGGTCCGGGAAAAGTACCAAGACCTCAACCGGTCATAGATTGGGGCGCTTTATTTTTTATGGGTTTCCACATAGGCATTATTGGTTCGGATTTTGTATTCAACTGTCCTTCCATATGTCGATCTAGGATAGGTTCGATTATCCCAATCATTAAGCCTTGGGGGGAAAGCACACTCCGCAAGGCTTCCCTTTCCTGTGTATTGAACGTTGTGTACATAAATGACTTTATCCTCTCATTTTGATATTCGATCTTTCCCTCTATAAATACCCCTTATCTGTTAGGTGGGTCTTCAAACAATCCCTTTTTCCTTTGTAGCAGGCAGTCTCCATAGGTTGACCGATGATCGTCGTATCACCTGACATTGTGGGAGGAGGAGGAGATGTCGGCTCTGTGACTGGCAGGATACTTGGTATTGTGGAAGGAGCTGTACTGGGTGGATTTAATTACCAGAGGAGTAGGAAAAGTGGAGATTCGCAAGATCAGGATGAATGGTGGGCTCTGACGCTGCGGCCTTGCCAATGATGTAGGCATTACCCGGTCGAGCCGCGGCTTCGTGCCCCTTTGCATCTTGGACGTGGGGGGAAATCCTTATTTCCTTCTCAGTCTTACTGATCCCAACACGGCCTCTGCTCCTACCTCCGGGGTTCATGGCAGCACTGTCAATATAGATTTTGATTTAAATCAATGTTTCTAGGTAGGCAGATCTAGTAAGTAGGTGAGAAGTTAGAGATGGAACTGGTTGTTTCAAACCTCCAGTTTATTTTCTTGTCTCTTTCTTTATTGTATCTTGTATGTAGCTTAAAATAAGGGCAAGGTTCCTCGATTTGATCAATGTAAAGAAAAACTCACTTCCATATATATCTGTCGATTTAAATTTAGTCTCACGCTTCTGATTGTAGCATAGACTCGGGCAAGAGTCCCCAGCATAAACTTGAATTAATCAAAAATTGGTAACTCATAAAATCTGATGAGAATAAAGCAGTTGATTGGTACCATGGTACCGAGCACTCCAGTTCTGAGCGTCCTGGCAGTATGGCGATTAGTCTGGCAAAACTAGGAACCTCGTCGAATGATTGAGTACCTAGCTTTCCAGTTCATGGAACCTAGGTCTCCAGGGAAGTATTCTGGCGAAACTGGGTACCTCGCTCCTTTATCTATAGGAGCATTGGTGCCTTAGAGAATCAAAAATTTGGTGAATCTCAGTACCTCGCCTTCCTGTTTTTAGGAATCTTGATACTCTGGAGAAAACAGTGGCGTACGAGGTACCTTGCACTTCTGTTTGTAGGAATCGTGGTATCCTGGTGAAAACAATTGGCGAATAAACACTAGCAGCAAGATCCAGGTTTTCAACTAAGGCCACTTTAGCACCTGGTCTTTCTCGGTGGGGGGTGGTGCCCGGCCAAGGCTATGATCTAGCTGGCAACTATGCTCTTACTATCCAGATCCTTCTCAGCGAGGGGTGGTGCCTGGCCAAGGTCTGATCCATCGGGAAACTATGCTCTTACGTACTGGATCCTTCCTGGCGGGGGGTGGTACCCGGCCAGGGCTGCAGGAAGGCCATATGGTCCTTTCTGGTCTTGAGGCGATCATAATTGGGTACCTTGCATTCCTGTTTGCAGGAATCTTGGTATCCTGGCTAAAACAATGGCGAATAAACACTGGCAGCAAGATCCAGGTAGGCAACTAAGGCCACTTTAGCACCTGGTCTTTCTTGGTGGGGGGTGGTGCCCGGCCAAGGCCTTGATCTAGCTGGAAACTATGCACTTACTATCCAGATCCTTCTCAGCCGGGGGTGGTGCCCGGCTAAGGTCTGATCCATCAGGCAACTATGCTCTTACATACTGGATTCTTCCTAGCGGGGGGTGGTACCCGGCTAGGGCAGCAAGAGGGCCATATGGTCCTTTCTGGTCTTGAGGCGAGCCTCCTAGATGGACTGATCCGATCTAGGGTATCAGGAGTGCTATGCAGCTTTCCTGGTTTATGGCCATCCTCTTGGAGGGATCTATCAGGTCCAGGGCATTAGGAATGCTATGCAGCTCTCCTGGTCTTAAAGAGACAATCATGGGGAATTAGTTGGTGACATAAAGCAGGTGGATATAGACAAATGTAGGCAGGAACATATGGAGAAAGAAACCTTATTTATTGATGATAAAAAAAAAGAATACAAGTACTCACGACTACTAATATCTTTTGACAGTCGTTCTGATCGACTTGCCTTGCAGAATTTATGGGTAGAATCTCTTGAGATGATCAGCATTCCAAGTGTGGTCTACTGGATGTCCATCCATATCATTCAACTTGTAGGCCCCACCCTGGATCACCATTTTGATTAGGTAAGGACCTTCCCAATTAGGTGATAGCACTCCGTCCGACCTCTTCCGGGTATTCTGGGTAACCTTTCTGAGCACCATATCCCCTTCCTTGAAGAAGCTTCAACTTCTCACTTTCTTGTTAAAGTAACGAGCAATCCGGTTCTGGTAAACTGCTACTCTTTTGGCTATCCTGTCCTGCTTCTTCTCTAGGAGGTCCAGGCTGGCCCTCAGCTTGTCCTCATTTCCATCAGGGTCAAAATGTTGCACCCGGAAGGAGACGAGCTTGTGCTCTATAGGAAGGACGGCTTCTACCCCGAAAGTTAGCGAGTAGGGGGTTTCTCCCGTAGCGGTCCTCTTGGTGGTGCGATATGCCCATAGTACGTCCGGGAGTTCATCAGCCCATCTTCCTTTCTTCTGCTGAAGTTTTTTTTTTGAGGAGCCTCTTGATGATTTTGTTTGTAGCTTCCACTAGGCCATTAGTCTGGGGGTGCGCCACGGACGCGAAGCGGAGTTCAATCCCCATACTTTCCACAGAATTCCTGAAATCTGGCGTTGCCGAACTGCTTACCCAGATCCGTGATGATGACCATTAGAGTCCTGAATCGGCAAACCACATTTTTCTTGATGAACTCTGTTGTGTTTGCTTCAGTAATTCTGGAGAGGGGTTCTGCTTCCACCCACCTAGTGAAGTAATCAATAGCCACGATTGAGTGCTTCTGCTGACCTAGAGCAATTGGGAGGGGTCCAATTAGGTCCACTCCCCAGAATGCAAACAGATACGACGAGCTGATGGTTGATAACCGTTCTGAAGGTAGGTGATGCAGGTTGGCCATTTTCTGACACGGTTCACAAGACTGTACTGAACTGCTTTACGTCATGGTGCAGAGTTGGCCAGAAATATCCCATGCGTAGCACCTGGTAAGCCAATGCTTCTCCTCCGATATGATTTCCACAGTCTCCGGAATGCACTTCCCTCAACGCCCAACTCGCATCCTCAGGATGTAGGCGTCTGAGCAAGAGGAGTGATCTACCTCTGCGGTAAAGGTGCCCCTTCTATCAAGCAGTATCGAATTGAGGTTCTTTTGATCTTGCGAGCTTGATCGGGGTTTTCTGGGAGCTTTTCTAATTGAAGGTATTCCACGATAGGATCCATCCAGCATGGAAATCGTTCCACGAGGCTTACTTCCTTGCCTTCAGAAATGCTTGATATAGTGATTACCTGGAGCGGGACTCATTTCGGCAGCGCTTATCCTCTATTGGCAGCTATCTTCGCTAGGACGTCAGCTCGATGATTCTGCTGCCTAGGTATATGCTCGATCCTGAAACCTTTGAAGCGAGGCAACATCTCATTGCACTTTTTCGAGATAGGCTATCATGTTATCCCCCTTGGCCTAGTATAAACCAGTTATTTGGTTGACTACCAGCTGTGAATCGCATTTGGCAAGGAGGTAATCAGCTTCCAGCTCTATTGCCGCTCTCATCCCTGCTAACAAGGCCTCATATTCAGCCTCATTATTGGTGGTGTTAAACCCGGATATGAAACAATGACAGCACTCGACTTTCTCTAGGTCTGTTAGAATGACCTCACCTCCACTTTCTGCTTGATTTGATGCTCCATCGGTATACATGATCCAGATGTTTCGATCAGTGGGCCAATCTGCAGGCTCTTGTTCCTTCGAAGGAGCTCAAATCGGGCTCGGGAGAGCACTCTGATCTGGGATCGCACTGAATTCTACCACGAAATCTGCTAAAGCCTGGTCCTTGATGGTAGTTTTGGCTTTGTATTTGATGTCGTACTAGGTAAGCTCAAAGGCCCACAGCACGAGTCTTCCTGATACATCCGACCTTTGAAGAAACTGTCGCAAAGGTTGATCAGTGACTACCACGATGGTGTGAGCAAGGAAATAAGGGCGGAGCTTCCTGACTGCTACTACCAGTGCAAATGCGAGCTTCTCCAGGAGAGCGTAGTTCCTTTCTGATTTGGTTAGGGAGCAGCTCACATAGTAGACAGGGCGCTGGGCTCCATCTCCGCATTCTTTTACCAAAGCTCCACTGACGGCGGTTTCAGACACTGCCAGGTATAACTGTAGTTCTTCTCCTGGTGCTGGGCTAGCTAGCGTGGACAGGCTAGCGAGGTATTCTTTTAATGACTGGAAAGCTCGCTCGCTGCCTTGGTCCCATTTCATGTTCTTCCCCTGTTAAATTGCCTTGAAGAAAGGGATGCACTTGTCAGTGGCCCGCGATCTGAAGCGGTTCAGGGCTGCGATTCGCCCTGTCAAACCCTGCACTTGTCTGAGTGAGAGGGGAGATTCAAGATCCAGGATAGCTCTGATCTTTTCGGGATTAGCTTCAATTCCTCTTTCGTGGACCAAGAATTCGAGAAATTTCCCAGCTGTAACCCCGAAGGCGCATTTAGCCGGATTCAGACGCATCTGATTTTCCCTGACTATCTGGAAAGTCTGGCAGAGGTGGTCTTGGTGATGTTCAGCTATCTGAGACTTCATGATCATATCATCGATATATACCTCTATCGACTTTCCTATCAGTCCCCTGAATAAGCGGTTGACCAGGCGCTGATAGGTAGCCCCAGCGTTCTTGAGCCCGAAGGGCATAACTCTGTAGCAGTACAAGCCTTGCCCAGTTATGAAACTGGTCTTATCCTGGTCAGCTGGGTGCATCAGGATCTGGTTGTATCCTGAGAAGGGGTCCATAAAGCTTAGGAGCTTGCTGCCCGCGGTTGAATCTATCAGTTGGTCGATCTTCGGTAACGGGAAGCTGTCCTTCAGGCAGGCGCAGTTAAGATATGTGTAGTTGACACACATGCGTCACTTCCCGTTTGCTTTGGTTACCATGACTACGTTGGCAATCCATTCGGGGTACCGAGACTCCCTAATGAACTCTTCCTTTAGTAGTTTGTGTACCTCCTCTTGCACCGCAGCATTTCTTGCTTGATTGAAATGCCTTCTCTTCTGCTTAACTGGCTTGAAGGTGGGATCCACCGCTAACCTATGTGTTGCTAAGACAACGGGTATTCTCGGCATCTCCTCATGACTCCATGCAAAGATGTCGTTATATTCTCGCAGGAGCATTATCAGAGCCTTTTTTACCCTTGTCTCCAAAGCAGAACCTATCCTGACAACCTTGGAAGGATCGGCCTCCCTGATAGGTACCTCTTCTAACTCTTCTACAGGATGGCTACTGGCCCATCCTTTTCCTTCTTCTTCCCTGATTTCTATGTCGGGGAGCTCTGACGTAGATCCCATTTCAATCGAATCTGTTTCACCTTCGACATCTTCCTTTGGGAATTGGCGACCTTGGTTGATGGTTACCTGCACGCATTGCTTAGCCAGCACCGCTGGATTGATAGATACTGCATAACACTTGCGTGTAACATGTTGATCTCCTCTCACTTCGCCCACCTTGTCTCCTACTGGAAATTTCAGGACGTTATGATATATCGACAAGACTCCTTTGAGAGCAGATAGGTAGGGTCTTCCCAGTATGGCGTTGTAGGCGGACAAGGTGTCCACTATAACGAAATCCATAATCAGGTTCTGCTATAATGGCGCTGTCCCTACTATTACCGGTAAGATCATAGACCCGGTAGGAATCAGTGAGTCTCCTGTGAACCCGTATAATGGGGTAGTACATCTATTGTAGCAAGGACTTTTCAGGTTGAATTGCTCCAAAGCGCTTTTGAAGAGTATATCAACGCTACTGCCTGTGTCAATCAAGACACGATGGACCAAGTTGTTGGCTATCTGCACAGTGATGACCATAGGGTCATCTTGGGACTGTACGGTGTTGTACACGTCCTCTTCTGTGAAGACGATCTGTGCAGTAGGAGAGAACTGAGGTGGTCCCCTAGTAACTTTGAAAACATTATGGCTTGCTTCCAATCTGGGAGCTTTCCTGGCATGGTTTTTTCAAGCGTTGTTGGAGATTCCGGCCAGGGTGGGACCTCCGCTGATGGTATTGACAACGTGGATCTGCTCTATTAGATCTTTCCCTTTTGCTTTCCTTCCTTCCTCATATGCCTTGATATCGGCCTAGACCTCCTTTCTAATACGTATATTGTCACGTACCTATTGGAGGAATTCCTCCAAGCAACCTCCCCTAACCAAGGCTTTGATCTGGTTTCGCAGACTATAACACTCCGAGGTATTATGACCTGTATCCTCATGGAAGTCACAATACTTGTAGAGATTCCGCTGATCAGCTAGTACCTTCATTGGGCCTGGCTTTCTGAGCAGTCCCTTGTCGCAGATGGCAAGGTAGATAGTTTCACGAGATGCGTTCAAGGGGGTGTAATGTGAGTATCCCCTTTCATCTCTATCGACCCGGGCTACTTCCTTAGGTGGAGGTGTAGCTCTGGGTGAAGTTCACCTGAGTGCGTACCGGTTCCACGGGGGCAGGTAGTGTGACGACCGATATGCAGACTTGTTAGGAGGTCTATTCTGACCTTTCTAAACTGGTACCGGCTTGAGCGCTTCCTTCTTCTGGCGCTTGGCAATCCTCATATCATCATACTCCATTTTGACTCGGAGCTGTTCGTCTATCTCGACCTGCTCTAGAGCTCTGTTGTAGGCTTCCTGGTAGGTCTCCGGGGGATATTTGGCGAAGGATCTGAACAGCCTACCTGCCCATATGTTCCTTCTGAAATTGGCCAAAGTCTCCTTTTCCGCGAAGATCCCCCATCTGGATCACTTCCTTGTGGAACCTCTTTACGTAGGCTCTGAGCGTTTCACCCCGCTCCTGGACCATATACTGGAGATGAATGGGATCCTTAGGGGCGAGGTTTGATGCCCTGAAACTGGGTACAGAAGTCAGTAGTCAACATGGTGAATGAATCAATGCTCCCCGCCGGTAGTTTCCTGAACCATGTCTTGGCACAGTCAGTCAGCGTGGTAGGGAACATTCTGCACATGGCAGCCCTAGTAGCAATCTAGACCTCCATCTGGTGAACAAAACTCTCTATATGACTCAGAGGATCCTCGGTTCCAGAAAATTTATCGGTTGGCATCTTGAATTTGGGAGGTAGTTCTGCCTCCTTGATCCTCATCGAGAAGGGATCATTCTTCTCTCCCAAAGGATCTTTCCGATTCTTTCGGTGCTTACCCTTCTTCAGCTCTTGGATCTCTCTTGCCATTCTGGCGACCTGGTCCTGGATATGTTTGTTGCCATTATTTCCTGATTCCACCTCAGAATCTCGGTTGTCAGATCCCCCCGATGTCGCAGAGGTTTCATCCTGCTTCTCTCCACGGGGAGGGTCTTCTCTGACATCCCTGTTGTTGTCCCTTGCCACTGAATGAGGGCGCCTTTTGGTCGTTTCCTGTCGAGGCTGTCTAAAGGAAGCTTCTGGTTGGACCAGATGGTAGCGCTCCCTAGTTGGGAGATTAATGGTTGATCTAGCGCGTCGGGGTTGATGACCTGTAAGACTTCCTGGAACCAGGGGTGCTAGGTCCGAGTCTATCATGGACAGATGGTATTGGGGGCATGGGCCCGAGTCTATCATGGATTGGTACAGGAGGTGGCGGTCCCAACCTGTCAAAGGTAGGTATCCTGGTACCTTACCGATTGGCCTCTCCCCTGGGATCTGGTATCGCAGGCTGATTGGTGTTGCCTTCGGCTGCCATTCAGAGGCGAATGCTCTCTATAAAGGCCGCGACCTGTTGGTCTAGGTTGGCAGGTCCAGCTGCTGGGGTAGTAGGTACTTGGGGGGTAGCCGGCGCGTCAGCTGACAGCTTTGAGGTGGGCTTGCGACCCTTTCCCCCCTTCTTCGCTTCTAACCCTTTCGGGTTGAAGCGTTCGACTGATGTCCTGACGGGTCAGGATGATCCTGAGAGGATCGGAGCTTCATTCTGATAATCTAGCAAGAAAACAAGACACACAGGCTTTCTTTTGAAGGTGTGGTATCCCCACAGACGGCGCCAAAAAGTGTTAATGGAAAAATTCACTCGGGGTGAAAATCTCAGTTAACACCCTCACCCACTACCGGTAGCAGTAGCGGGGTAGGTACCTTCCGGTACCGGGGTCCCTCTTTTAGTATGATCGAGGTCGGCTGACCAAAGAACCGATAAAGGACACAAAGGGACCCGGGAGATGTAAAAACGAACACTGTTTTATTTAATCAACTACTACCATGGGTTTACAATGTGAATACGTACATATCTCTCACTCTTTTTCACTATTTTACACAGGATGGAGATGGAGAAAACGTCCGTGTCGATAAGTGGATTTTCCTCCAGTGATTGTCAATGGACTCTCACTGGCTTCCGGGAATCTCCCGGGACCTCTCTTTCGTTCTGGTGATCAAGAAATCTTCGAAACAAAAAAGTCCCTTTCTTTACCCTTCAATGTCGTATATGTATTACTCCCCTAATCTCCTCAAAATTTGGTCGTTTTTAAATGAAGATTATAGAGAGTCATATTTTAAGCGTTGAAAGGAATTTGCTTAGAGCTGAAGGCGCGAGATTAGATCCCGTTAATAAATGGCGAATTCGAATTATGATTCGATCGATCATAGGGTCATTGATGGCGCTTCATTTTGGCGATGGAGTCAACTTTCCTTCTTCGTGGAGCTTGGAGGGAGATTTTGATCTTGAGTTTTGATGGACTTGTTCTACTTCCTGCTGGAAGGGTGCTCGTGTCTTCATGTTCCCTATCGTATTGACTGGGAGGTAAGGTACTTTCCTTAGAGGAGCTCCGGATGATCATACTGAGTATCAGGTAGGAGTCGAGGTGACACCAAGGTGGATATCGAGGTAGCACCAAGGTAGGTATGAAGGTACCTGATACCTTGATCGACGCCGAGATGCTTGCGGGGTGATGGGCGTGCGAGCTATCATCGTGCTAGTCTTGAGCTGGTATCAGGAGCTTCAGTAGGGTGAGATACATACTTTCGGGTACCCACCGTAACCAGAAGCTCCACCTGGGATAGATCGCCCCGAAGTTCTCCTGTTGCTGCTTGGTTAGAATCTCCTCCAACTTCCGTGATCAAAGTAGCCTGACCTTCCTCTATCTAGGCAGGGTCAGAAGATAAGATAGGCGGGGCAGATTCTCCATCATCAGTAGCAGACTGATCCCCTACCTCCTTGACGGACTCTGACGGCGGAGCAGAATGGGCAATAACCCCTCCTTCAGCTTGAGCCACACCAGCCTCTGGAGCCTTCAAACTGGGAGCCACTCCAGCATTGCTTGGTGGAAGAAGGGAGACAGAACTCTGGTCTACACCTCCTACCACTCCACTGGCTCTAGCAACTTGAGAGGGTCCAGCCACATCAGAAGGTGCTGCCCCCGCCAATTCAGCAGCCTTTTCCATAATCTTCCTCCCAGTTTCATCCAGCGATGGCACTCAGATCAAACGGAGGAGGGAAAGCTAGGGCCACCTGGTAGCCGGTTAAAAAGTAACCATCCCCGAAGGTGGTGTCTACTTGAGCATCTAGGTCGGCCACGCTACTGCGAAGGGATTGAACATCTTTCTCCAGCTCCGTTACTCTTCCCGTAGCAACATCCCTCTCCTCCTTACGGAGAAGGGACCTGAGCCTCTCAGTATCCAAAGCATGCTGCATCCTCTCTCTCTCAACCTTCGCCTCATCCTCCTCCTTCTTGGCACTATCCAGAGATTGGTTCAAAGCTTCCATTCCACTAGCAGCCCTAACGAGCTCCTCCTTAGACTTCTCCAACTCGGCTAGTAGCACCTCTAACTTGCTCCAAGAGGGAGCCGACCTGTTGGCTCATGGCCAAGTTGAACTTAAAAGCATGCCAAGAACAAAGCACTAGTCAGGATATCTCCCACGCTTAATCATGATAGAAGACTAAAATGAGACAACTTACCTCAGCCAGAAGAGCAGATTCCCTTCTAATTAGCAACTCGGTGGGCATGGCCGTCATGACACCCAAGCTCTCATCTGAACATGAGGCAAGCTCCCATCTGGAGAGGAGGCAACGAAGTGGGCCAAGACTTCATCCTGGCTGCTGTCCTTAGACCTCGATCGTGGCCTATCTCGAGGTACCACCCGACTAGCCGCAGCGAGGTCAGAATTTTTCTCAACCAGTTTAGATCGACCAGTTGCCACGACGAGAGAAGCGGAGGGAGTTGGGGCACCAACATCAGTAGCAGCTGTAACCTTAACTGACTCAATGGGTGATGTATCCTGCACCCGACGAGGAGTACCTCGGTACCTCCCCACTTTGGCTATAAAAGCGTCCAGCGATCTAGCCGAAACATGGAGAGTGGGAACTAGAGATCCAGATACCCCGACTGGGATCCTACCAGATCCAGCAGATATGCTAACTCCTACATTGAGATCAGAGCCAGCAGGAAGCCTGACGGAGGAGGTTGAAGGGGAATCAACTGCGCCCCCATCTTGGCCGGGCTCCACCTTCAGGGACCGGTAGAGGTACTGCTGAAACTACCAAGATAGCACAAGTTAATGTCAGTAGAATTGATACAGCAGTACAGTGAAAGCAAAACCAGAAAGGTGTTTACCAGGAAGTGCATCAGAAATTCGGAGGTGATATTCCACCCTCTCTGCATCGAAAGTATCCGAGGTAGGATACTTCAGGTTGATATAATTCCGGGCCATGATGGCCTTTAAGATCTTCTCGGACTCAGCGGAGAGCTTACCATTCTCCAATGGGGGCTTCCCAATAAAACAGGTAGGAACCCTGAACTCAGTTCCTCCGATGTGAACCGAGCTGCCCCATTCACCCTTGATGATGACCCATTCCTCCTTCCAGAAGGTATCCTTCTTTGTGGCCCCTGGTACCACAAATTTCAAGTTGTTCTTTGCCCGAGCATAGAACTGCCCCTTCGAACCCGAGGCGTTGGCAGTATTCTGAAACACATATCCGAGCTCGTCAGGTCCCGGTTCCTGATCGATGTTGTCCCTCTCACACTGTTCCCCCTATAGTACCAGGAACCCCACCAGTTGCCTCCAAAACCCCGGTGTCAGCTGAAGAGGGGCGACCTGCAAGGCGTATAGTTCCCTACGCAAGGTAGGGTGAAGAGGTAGCTTGACCCCACAGTCGAAGGCCGCCGTATGAATCGGAAGCTCGCCAGGAGTGGGAGTATACATATCATACCTAGGCGGGGGTATGTTAATCAAGATATCCTTAGGGATCTTAAAATCCCTCCGCAAGCAGTTCACAGTGTCCGAAGTGCTAGTAGAATCGGGGATGCATATATACTCGTAAGGAAGGGCGAGTACCCTCCCCACGCTGTTTGTAACCTCGCCAGCCCGGTCTAGGCCTACCCAGATGGCGGCTCCAGTTTCTCCGCTTGATTCCCGGTCAACATCTACCAGGGTAGTAGGATCGTTTGAGAAACCAGTTCCGATGGCGGTTGTCCTGTTGGAACGAATACTTTGAAAGACAGGAGCTTCGTCCCCACTGTCGCTGTCAATGCGAGCCCTTTTTCTAGGGGCGAGACTCCCACTAGCCGCCACGTCGCCGTTGAACAACTGCTCAATGCTGTCGTCCCCCGGTGAAGACATGTTTACAGAGTCGAGTTTAGGTTTTTCAGAAAATGGGAAAGTTGAAGATTGACGAAAGAGAAGCTAGGTTTTTTTTTTTTTTTTAGGAAAGTTTGCTTAAGTGAACATAACGAGAAGAAGCATGGCTTATATAGAGGTAATTACTTGTAATGGGCAGAGAAGGTGTTAATTGAAAAATCACTCAGGGAGTGAAATCTCAGTTAGCACTCTCACCCCCTACCGGTAACCAGTAGCGGGATAGGTACTTTCGGTACCAGGATCCTTCCTCGTAAAGTAGATGATGTAAAAAAGGAGCAAGATGAGAAGGATCAATGATATATGAAAATAACACTGTTTTATTTAGCAAAAAGGGTATCGATATTATCGTCACAATTAAGACTATCCTCTCACTAAAATCTCTCTTTTCTCCTACATAGGATGAGGACTGAGCCTCCGTTTATGTCAATAAGTGTATATTTTCTCCCAATGATCATCAGTGGACTCTCACTGGCTTCGGAGAACTTCACAAGGAATTCAACAGGAAAAAATCTCTCTCTGTCTTTGGCGATCCTAATATTCAAAAAGCCCCCTTCTATTAACCCTTCAACGCCGTATATATAGTTCTCCAAAGAATCCTCATGAAATCCGGTTGTGTTAATGAGGATTATTGAGTGTCCTATTTTAGGCATTGAAAAGCATTGTATGGGACTGAAGGCGTGGGATTTGATCCCATGAAATCACTGTCGAATTAGAATTCTAATTAGATTTTATTAATGGCGCTGTATTTTGGCGATGGAGTCAACTTTCCTTCTTCATGGAGCTTGGAGGGAAACTCTGACTCTGAATTTTGTTGGTAGGGTGAGGTACTGGTATACCAGTCGGATCCTACCGGCATGGAGCTTGTTCTATCTCTTGATGGAGTAGTTCTTGTGTCTTCGTGACCATCTTTGTATTGCTTGGCAGGTAAGGTACCTGCCTTGGAAGGCCTCTGAATGTATACATCGAGGTACTAGGTACCAGGTGGAAGTCGAGGCAGTACCAAGAGGGGTATCGGGATATCGGGTTCCTTGACTGATGTCGAGGCACTTGAGGGGTGCTGAGTGTGCAATCTACCATTGTACTGGTCTTGAGTTGATATCAGGAACTTCATTAGGGCGAGGCATGTACCTTCGTTAGCTCGTGGTGCTAGTGTTCTATCTAGATAGATAGGTAATCGAGTTCCTGGCCTTACCAAGTATCGGCTCCATCTAGGTAGTGGCATCGACCTCGCTGGTCACCCGGAAGCTAGGACTGGCGCCTATCGGGTTGATACTAGTTGGAAAATTCTCCTTTGGTCTCTTTCCAAAAATCCCTGTTAACAGAAGGTAATCAATGTCGCGGGATAGTCGGCAACGTGGAGGGAACGGTTTCTGGAAACGTGTGCCCTAACTTTCCTTCTTTTGAATTTGGCCTACCCTAGTCAGCCACGTGGAAGGCTCATTTAAATCAGCGTGCAAAGAGAAGATTCCCTCCTACGAGACGATTGTGAAAAATTCTCCAAGTTCTATCTATCCTGACTCCAACCCCGACCTGATACCGGTGTTCAAGTCAGGGGGAACTTCTGTTAATCGGGTTTTCTGGCAAGGGACCAAAGGAGAATTTTCCAACAGGGACCTTCCTAGGAAGATTCATCCAAATACTTTAAGAAACCAGCAAGATCGGTACCACTACCTAGAAGGAGCTGATATTTGACAAGGTCGGAACCTCGACTACCTGTCTATCTAGGTAAGACATCAGCTCCGTAAGCTAACGAAGGCATGTACCTCGCTTTAACTGAAGCTCCTAATACCAACATAAGACCAGTACGATGATAACTTGCATGCCCAGCACCCCGCAAGTACCTCGACATCAATCAAGGCACCTGGTACCTCGATACCTACCTCGATATGGCCCCGACTTCCTCCTGGAACCTAGTATCTCTATTCGAAGCCCCCCAAGGCAAATACCTTACCTTCCAAGCAATACGATAATGAACATGAAGACACGAGCACCATTCTAGCAAGACACAAACAAGCTCCATCAGACTGATATACTAGCCCTTCAATCTGTCAGAGACCAGAATTTCCCTCTAAAGTTCCACGAAGAAGGAAAGTTGACTCCATCACTGAAATAAATCGCCATTAATGAGGCCTAATGGTCAACCAAATCAGAATTTGAATTCGACAATAATTAATGGGATCAAATCCCCCGCCTTCAGCCCCACACCAAGCCTTTCAACACCTAAGATAGTACTCTTAATAATTCTCATTAATATAACCGGATTTTGAGGGGATTCTTGAGAGAACTATATATATATATATATATATATATACGGCTTCGAAGGGTAAAAAGGGGGGCTGGAACATTTTTTTTTGGATATCTTTGATCGCCAAAAAATAAATAGATTAATCTCCGGTAGAATTTCCTCTGAAATTCTCCGAAGCCAGTGAGAGTCCATTGATGATCATTGGAAGGGAATATCCACTTATCGACATAAACAGAGGTTCTGCCTTCATCCTGTACAAGAGTGAAAAGAGATTTAAGTGTGAGGAGAGTCAGAATTGTAACTATAATCTTGATACCCCTTTTTAAATAAACAATGTTATTTCATATCTCGTTGATCCTTCTTATCCTGCTCCTTACTTACGTCCATCTACACTATGAGGAAGGTTCCCAGTACCAAAGGTACCTATCCTGCTACTGGCTACCAGTAGTGGGTGATGATGCTAACCGAGATTTCACTCCCCGAGTGATTTTTCTGTTAACAGAAACATTTCTTTCTTTTCTTTAGCTCCATGCGTGTGTAGTTTACTGCTTACATGGTTGAATTCTGCCTTGATTTGGGGGAGAAAACTGGGTGCCAGGCATTCTTGTTCTAGGAACTCTGGTACTTAGGTGAGATTGCAGTTGGACTCAGGGTATCAGGCATTCTCGTTCCGATACTCATGATACTCAGGCGAAATAGCAGTCGAAAGAACCCAAGTATCATGGATACTCGTCTTAAGAGGAATCTTGGTACCGAGGTGTAGACTTGGTGATCTATCTTCCATACCCAGATAAAAATGGGCCGTTGAGGTAGTTGGTCCAGGAGTGGTACCAAGGCATCTGTCGAACACAGATCGCGGTACCTGGTAACTGAGATAGTCATGGTCCACTCCTCATTCGAGGTTACCTAGGTAAAAAACTCTTCTTGGAATTCCTAAGTAGGAAATTTTGGTTTGGACACTATACCCGATTGCTTCTTCCATGTGTCGACTCAGGATAGGCTCGTTTGCTTCAAACACCATCTCTTGGGCACACGCTTTGCAAAGCTTTCTTTTCCCATATTCCTGGTGTCGTGCCTCATTAATGACCTTACCTTTCTATTGATGAGACTCACTGATTGTTGTAAATCGTGTTAATTAAAAACAATACTCGCAAGTGCACGAATCGTGAAGATATGTACATCTGCAAGTAAGGATCGTTCCTACGAAGACTAGAAATTTAATGGTTGAAAACTAATTTTAATTAAATCTAAATAAAAGTAATCAAGAAATTTGTTAGTGATTGATTAATCTATAAACTAAATTAAATTAAACTAAATAAATCAGTCAAAGGAATTGGTGTTTGTGATCAAGAGAAGAAGAACCTGGTAATCGATGATCCCCATATATAAACTCAATGTTCAACAATTATCTCCATTAACAAGATTCAATCCAAATTAGGGTTCATTCTTATCTTAATTATGGTATTACCATTATTCATACTTGGGTTTAACCACGTGCTTTCAACCACTACTCACCCTTTTTCCAAGGTGTGAGCAATAACCAAAAACCTATTACGTGCAAGAATTTGTGAACCAAAATTGTCTTGCATATTCCTATGTCAAGAACAATTATACTTATTCAATTGAAAAATAATTAAGACTACTGTTAACTGAAAAATCACTCAGGGAGCGAAATCTCGGTTAGCACCCTCACCCACTACCGGTAGCCAGTAGCGGGATAGTTACCTTCGGTATCGTGATCCTTTTTATAATCGAATGCAAGGAGTAATATGATGGAGAAGAAACAAAAAAGGACCGGGAGATATAGAAGAACACTGCTTTATTAAATAACACTACAACGAAGTTACATGATATACACTCTTCTCTCGTTTCTCACTCTTTTACACAGGGTGACGGTGGAGAAAACGTTTATGTCGACAAGTGGATATTTTCTCCCAATGATCGTTAGTGGACTCTCACTGCCGTCGGAGAATTTCACAAAGGAATTCAACCAGAAAAACTCTCTCTATCTCTATCTTTGGCGATCCTAATATTCCAAAAAAGCCTCCTCTATATACCCTTCAACGCCGTATATATTGTTCTCCAAAGAATCCCCACGAAATCCGATTGTGTTAATCAGGATTATTGAGTGTCCTTTTTTAGACGTTGAAAAGCATTGTGTGAGGCTGAAGGCGTGGGATTTGATCCAATGAAATCACTGTCGAATTCAAATTGCCAGTAGATTTCATGGAGCTTGTTAAATTCAAATTCAAATTCTAATTCGAATTCAAATCACTGAAGGCAGGGAAACTCTGATTCTGAATTTTGTTAGTAGGGTGAGGTACTGGTATACCAGTCGGATCCTACTGGCATGGAGCTTGTTCTATCTCTTGATGGAGTGGTGCTTATGTCTTCGCGATCATCTTCGTATTGCTTGGCAGGTAAGGTACCTGCCTTGGAAGGGCTCCGAATATATACATCGAGGTACTAGGTACCAGGTGGAAATCAAGGCAGTACCAAGGCGGGTATCGGGATACCGGGTTCCTTGACTGATGTCGAGGCACTTGAGGGGTGCTAGGTGTGCTATCTACCATTGTATGGGTCTTGAGTTGATATCATGAGCTTCAGTAGGGTGAGGTATGTACCTTCGTTAGCTCGCGATACTAGTGTTCTATCTAGATAGATAGGTAATCGAGGTCCTGGCCTTACCAAGTATCGGCTACATCTAGGTAGTGGCATCGACCTCGCTGGTCACTGATCGTGCCAACTATGTAGTTTATTTAGGCCCTCAAATCCTTATCTTGTGTTTTGTTTTCATGCGTTTTGGTATCTCTAATGGGTTGTTATGTACGTAATTGTAGGTAATGGTGCAAAGATGGGTTTGGAAGCATGTTGCGGTGATTCCAGTAGAAAATGGGCAAAAGAAAAGACAAAGGATCATAAACAGCTCTACAGTGCGGGTCAAGTGCGCGTCAAGTGCGTGTCTCAACCGCACTCCAACTGCACTCCAACCACACTCATGCTCATAGCCGGGACCTGATACAGGAGAAGAGTTACAGTGCGGGTCTAGTGCCGGTTATCCAACCGCACTCCACCCGTACTGCTGCTAAAGCCAGATAAGCTGAGTTGAACCTGACGTTAAAGTGCGGGTACAGTGCGGGTCATCCAACCGCACTTCACCCGCACTGTTGCCAAACCAGAGAAGCTGATTTGCACTGACATTAGAGTGCGGGTCATCCAACCGCACTCCACCCGCACTTTTGCTCAAGACAGAAGAGTAGATTTGCACCTGACATTAGAGTGCGGGTACAGTGCGGGTCATCCAACCGCACTCCACCCGCACTATTGCTCAAGACAGAGGAGTGGATTTTGCACCTGACAGTAAAGTGCGAGTAAAGTACGAATCAAGTGCGGGTAATCCAACCGCACTCCACCCATACTATTTCGTGATCCGAGAACTAAAGATGAAGACAACCCATACAGTGCGGGTATAGTGCAGGTAATTCACCCGCACTCCTACCGACACTTCACTGCGCGCCAGATTGATTTTTGAAGTTTAAGTGACCTATTTTTGTATGATGTATAAATAGAAATGGATGGAAATGTTTTAGCCAGCTTTTGGACTCTGTTTTTCAGAGGTTTTACACACTTTAGATCTAGAATCTCTCTATTTTTCTCTCTCTCTCTCTCTCTCTCTCACATACTTACATTCTCTACTCAACTACAAGGAAGGTAGGAGATTGAAGCAACTTCAAGGAAGGAGATGTTCTCTAAGGGTTCTATTAACAGAAAAATCACTCAGGGAGCTAAAACTCAATTAACACCCTCAACCCGCTACCCCGGAGGATGAAGCGGTGGGTAGGTACTTCGTACCGTGGTTATGGTAAAGAGAAACAGTAAGGAGAGATATCTGTTCGACCAACGCTCTCAAACAGGGTAGGTACCGCGAGAGAGGTAAGGTGCTGCAGTAGGTAGTAGAAAGATCATCTCGCCAATCTGGTGCAATAGGCCGGTACCCTGTCTATGTATCTGATCCTGGTACTTAGTCACCTCTCTAGGTGCCCTCTATAATTCCCCGACCTAGATAACGTGCAGGGAGGGGTACAAGAGAGCTAGGACCAGTAGGGTCGGAACCTAGCTTCCATGCATTCATAATAAGGAGATAGATGAGAGAATGACAACTCATTTGGTAGAGGTGGACTGACCTGGGGGGAAAAAGCATCACGAATGATCATATGCTGAAAAACCCCCAGGCAGTATCCATAGGAAGGAGAAAGACCCTTCTGTATGTATATATATCACGAGAGGTGCTCCAGAGAGCTTACATAAATACAATCTGGGACCTAGTAGGTCACCATTGGAGGGGTACCACTAGGTACCGATACATTCATGGAGAAAATAGATATATACAGTAGTCGATAAAATGATGGCAAAAACGATCCTGGTAGGCAACTATGCCATCCAGATCCTTCCTAGAGGGGGGTGGTGCCCGACCAAGGCAGCAAGAGGGACATTTGGTTGTCCTAGTCTTGAGGTGAAAACATGTAGGCGAACATATTGGTGAAAATGGGTACCTTAAATTCCTGTTCCAGGAATCCTGGTATTCTGGCGAGCACATGGAGAACATATTGAAGAATCTGGGTACCTCTCATTCCTGTTCTAGGAATCTTGGTACCTTGGCGAACATATGGCGAACATTATGGAGAAACTGGGTACCTCGCATTCTTGTTCTAGGAATCTTGGTACCTTGGCGAACACATGGCGAACATTCTGGAGAAACTGGGTACCTCGCATTCCTGTTCTAGGAATCTTGATACCTTGGGGAACACATGGTGAACATTCTGGAGAAACTGGATACCTCGCATTCCTGTTCTAGGAATCTTAGTATCCTTGGCGAACACATGGCGAACATTCTGGCAATAAGATCCTGGTAGGCAACTAAGGCCACTTTAGCACCAGGTCTTTCTTAGCGGGGGGTGGTACCCGGCCAAGGTCTTGATCTGCCTGGCAACTATGCTCTTACTATCTAGACCTTTCTCAGCGGGGGGTGGTGCCCGGCCGAGGTTTGATCCGTCGGGCAACTATGCTCTTACGTAGCGAATCTTTCCTAGCGGGGGATAGTGCTCAGTCAGGGCAGCAGGAATGCCATGTGGCTTTTCCTGGTCTTGAGGAGATCCTCCTGGATGGATTAATCCTGTCCAGGGTATCAAGAGTGCTGTATAGCTATCCTGGTTTTATGGCGATCCTCCTAGAGGGATTAATCCGGTCCAGGGCATCGGGCATTCCTGTGCAAGGATTCCCTGTCTTCAAGCGATGGTCCTGGTAGGCAACTAAGGCCACTTTAGCACCAGGTTTTTCTTGGCAGGGGGGCGGTACCCAACCAAAGCATCAGGAGTGCCATGTGGCTATCCTGGTCTCGATCATAGGCGAAAGGCGATCGTATGAGAACTACCAAGGCTATCATAGGAGAGCTACCAAGGCGATAATAGGAGAACTACTAAGGCAATAATACTTAAGGCGATACTGGTCAATGCTTACCCCGCAGGTTTCATTGGTGAGACCTTCTGGGATAATCCGCGTTCCCGGTATAGGTAAGTAGAGCGACCTACTGCAATGGTGCTTCTTATTGTGGACTGGTCAATAGGTGAACTTTTCTCATGTTGAGGTCATTACCTTTTCCATAGGAGGACTAGGGAGAATGATGAGCTTCTAGTCCCCAAGTGATGTAACCAGTTTAGGAGCCTGCTTGGAGTAAATAGGAGTCTTCACAAATCATAAATGCACTCGAGACTCTGCTCGAACAAACCTGGACCTCGGCAGTTCGCTGGGGCGTTAAGTAGCATGGTATAAAAGATCGTAAACCGACAATCTTGCAGCTGTGATTAGGGGTGGGCATTGATTGGATCGGTTCGGTTTTCACTAGAACCGATAAAAAACCAATAAACCTCGGTTTTTGTAAAAACGATCCGGTCCAATTAAATTTACAAATATCAACCGATTAAAAACCAACCGAATTGAACCGGTTCAGTTCGGTTCGGTTTTTTCGGTTTGGGTCTATTAGGCCAAAATTCTGGACTTTAATTATTACACACTTTGTTCATTTTTTTTAACATATTGGGCTGAATTTATCTACATTACAACAAATCATATTTAAAATTTCTGCTGATAGCCTCATACAATATCATACTGAAAAAACACAAAGTGTGTCTAATACAACCTAGAGGGGGGGTGAATAGGTTTTAGTTGATTTATTACCAACTTTTCGACTTAATCAATTTCTAATAATCCTACTCCATATTAACAATCAATCAATCCAACATAAAAATGCGGAAAACAATAAATACACAAGGATTGATTTACGTGAGAAACCCTTCCAACTGGGCAAAACTCACGGGCTATCCTTCTAGCCACATACGGTCCTCAAATCCACTATTTGAATGAAAGTTTACAACCTAGGTTGACCTCAAGTCACACCTACTTGGTCACTAACCCTTTCAATCTACTCAACGGGCCTTTAATAGTGATTCTTGACCACAAGCTTGTGCACTAACTCACTTAGTCACAAGGCTTAACAATCAATGAAGAGGTTAAACAACCTATGTGAATATGTAAAAGATATTCAAACATGCAATTAATGCTAGGCAACAATAAATGCTTATCTAAGGATTTAAAGATATCAATAAATGCAAGTCCTAGATATCAATATCTAAATGCAAATGCATGAAGATTTAGCTAGAAGGGTAAAATCGTCCTAAATGCTAGCTATTAATGAACAAGGCTCTCAACCAACAACCAACAACTCAATCATGTTATAAATGCCAATAAACATAAAGATATGCAATAAAATCACATAAAAGAGCTAACCCTAGGCAAACAAGAACATAAATAAATACAAAGAGATTTAGGGCATGTTCAAGTTACCTAGTCAATGAAAGCAAGAAGACTCCATGATGAGATGATGCTTGAAGATGTTAGATGCACATGGATTTGTGTTTGGTTGAGTAAAAATGAGTTCTTGGGAGTTTCTCTCTCTAATGGAAGCTTAGCCTATCAAAAATGGCTTCTTGAACTCATAAAAAACGAGCAAGGAAGAAGATAGAATATATATATAGAAACCCTAGACAAAACTGCGTCGTTTTGGGTTTGAGAAACAAAATCCCGTCAATACCGCTTGCTGGACCGCATCGCAGGCAAGTGTCCAGACCGCGGTACACACAGCAGTGCACCGTCTGGACAACAACGCGGTGCGGGGCGCTGTGCATGCAGGTGCACAGGCCGCGGTATGGGCAACAGAGGATTACTGGACAACACCGCGACTTGGGTCGCTTTGCGTGCAAGTGTACAGGAAGCGGTACACGAAGCATGACTCTGCTGAGATATACCGCTCTGTATGCCGCGGTGCAGGCATGTCTTGCCAAGCGGTCTAGGCCGCGCTAAGAGAAGAAAATCTCTTTTATGGGCAAACTCGACACACTAAGAGATGTGCAAAATGTGTAAGTGTGGAGTGTGAAAAGAGGCATACAATACATCATTCAATTACATGAAGATAGGAACATAATGCATGCAAGTGAGTGTGTGCAACTAGATCTCTTCAAAGAAAGTTAAACTAGTGAGATACCTTTGAAGTGCTCTTTGAGGGAGATGATGTCCTTGAAGCTTGGCCTAAATTACCCTTACAAAGAATAATCCCCAATGTGGTTTGTCAACGAAATAAGCCAATCAAAATATGAGGAACTTACACATACAATACAAAACAAAGTGAAATTACAATTCAAAATCCAATACAATATACCTAATAAAATAACAAAAATAACAACAATCCACAACATAAGACCTAATAAGAGTTCATAAACCACATATTAACGATCCACACCATAATGAGAGTTTATAAACAATCCATAAAGTCTAGATAAAAATAAAACAACATAATAAAAAACAGTCCATCAATTGAAATTTTTAAAATTCTTCATTGCTCCATAAAAGTAGTCCACGGCAGTCCTTGTCTCCTTCATTGCTCCAAACCCACTCCAAATTAATAAGAAACTTGTGGGCTGTCATTGAATTAAATACATTCATCAAACAATAAGTAAATGACAATAAAAAAATTCATATTATTTTTGTAATTCTTATCTTACCATTTATCTGTTTCAACCTTACCTATTTCAACAACTGATATCAATTATTTTTGAAATTTTGTCTTGACTCTTGCTATTTTAGTAATTTTCATTTCAACAAGAAACGTACTTGCGGTCATTGGTCAACAACTTTAGATATACATAATATAGAAAATTAAAAGCATGAATTTTGTATCAAATATCAAGGTTCATACATCTTCATGAAGTCTTACATTCATGATAGGAATTCTGCTTAATAAACAAATCACAAACAAAACAAAAAATTAACGAAGTAAACAGTGCGTTAAACTTACAGTCGCATGTAATTTTTTATAAAGTTTGTATCATTTGGCATTTTAATTGTATGTAATTGAAACCGATACTTATCTTTTCTTTTACAAATCAGTTCAATTTTCATGCTCAGAAATGGAGTAAATGAATTGAAAGGAAAACATCAACATTTTTGCATGGAAAATACAGAGAAAAACACCATATACAGACACAATCAATATTTATAAATATATATATTGGTATATATACCCAAATTGTAACCAAGTTGAATGATATATCAATCCAATAAACTTGAAAATGTGTTTTTACAAGGTAGGTGAATAACATCAGGACAAATATGAAGTTTAGTGACATGAAAATTTGGAAAGTTGTCTAGACTTATCTCACATTCAACACCAGGCCATGGTAGTGGGTACTGTTTAGCCCAGTTAGAGTAATTAAGAAAAACAGAATAAGTAGCAGCAAAGGAAGACACCAAACACAAAACAAAACAACAAACAAAAACAGCCAAAGACAAGACAAACCCAGAAAGAAAATAAAAAACAGGGGAAAACAGGACACGAGAAATTAGCCAAACTCCCAAATCAATCAGTATTCAACATCAAAAAGACAACAAACACAAACCCTACCGAAATTTACTTGGTGCGACCGAGAAGATTGATGCGTAAGAGGAAGAGCTGCCGGAGGATGTCACTAGCAGAGGACGAACGGCTACAGAATGTGGAAAGATTAAATCAAAGCTGAAACAAGATGATCTCCATTGACGGAGTAAATCAAAAAATGGAAAGATTTGAGAGATCTAGTAGATTTAGAGAAGAGATTTTGTTTAACCAACCTGAGCAAAAAGCCAAAAACGATGAAGGAGGACGGCGGACCAGGACGGCGGACGAGAGAGACAAACGGCGACGAAGACGGCGGAAGGCGTAGTTGACAGAGTTAGGCTTACTGGGTTAGGGTTAGGCGAAGACCAGAGAAAGAGAGACAAAGATGAGGCTTCAGGCTTCATTTATAAAAAAAATAGGGATTTTTTGTTTATATATACCGGTTCTCGGTTCGGTTTTCGGTTCGAACCATAGAACCGGAAAATCCGGTTTTTTTAAAAACAAACCTAACTGAACCGGTAAACAATATAAAACCGAAAAAAAACCGATTGTACCGATTTTGTCCACCGGTTCGGTCCGATCCAGTGGATTTTTACCCACCCTAGCTGTGATCTAGGTAGCTCACATGGGCGCTGTGAGGGGCCCGATACAATAAGTGATGAACCAGTGATCTTACAGTAGTGCTGCTGCTCCAAAGGCATACTTAGGCATACAGGAGGCCTCAGCAAGTGTAGGAAGCCTTTGGGCTCTCCCCGAACGGATCGGAATATCAGTGGCTCACTAGGGCGTTGAGGGGCCCAGTACAAGAGGTAGAGAGCTACCGATGTGATGCTGGTCCAGAGGCATGCTTGGGATTATAGAAGTCCCCAGCAACTGAAATGTGGCTCTGGACCGTCCTCGAATGAATCGGGACACAATGGCTCACTTGGGCGCTGAACGACCCGGTATAATAAGTGAGGAGCCACTGGGCCATGCGGCGGGGCTGGTGCTCTAGAGGCTTGCTTAGGCATGTAGGAGGCCATAACAATATGGGAAGCCTCTGAGCTCTCCCAGAACGGATCAGGACATTAGGTGGCTCACTAGGACGTTGAAGGGCCCGGTACAAGAAGTAGAGAGCCACCTGCATGCTACTGGTCCAGAGGCATGCGTGAGATCCTAGAAGTCCCCAACAACTGAAATGTGGCTATGGACTGTCCTCGAATGAATCGGAACACAGTTGCTCACTTGGGCGCTGAACGACCCGGTATAATAAGTAAGGAGCCACTGGGCCATGCAGCGTGGCTGCTGCTCTAGAGGCTTGCTTAGGCATGTAGGAGGCCATAGCAATATGGGAAGCCTCTGAGCTCTCCCAGAACGAATCAGGACATATGTGGCTCACTAGGGCATTGAAGGTCCCGGTATAGGAAGTAGGGAGTCACCAGCATGACACTGGTCCAGAGGCATGCTTGAGATCCTAGAAGTCCCCAGCAGCTAGAATGTAGTTTTGAACTATCCTGGAATGAATCGGGACAAAGTGGCTCACTTGGGCGATGACTAGCCCGGTACCCGGAGTGAGGAGCCACTGGGCCATGCAGCTAGGTTGCTGATTCAGAGGCTTGCTAAGGTATATAGAAGGCCTCAACAAAGTGGGAAGCCTCTGAGCTATCCCCGAACGGATCGGGATATAGGTGGCTCAGTAGGGCAGTTGGAGGGCTCGGTATAGGAAGTAGGGAGCCACCAGCATGATACTAGTCCAGAGGCATGCTTGGGATCCTAGAAGTCCCCAGCAGCTAGAATGTTTCTTTGGACTATCCTGGAATGAATCGGGACACAGAGGCTCACTTAGGCGATGACTAGCCCGGTACCAAGGACTGCGGAGCCACTAAGCTTCAAAGGCTTGCTAATGTATATAGAATGCCTCAGCAAAGCGGGAAGCTTCTGAGCTCTCCCCGAATGGATCGGGATATAGGTGGCGCACTAGGGCGTTGAAGGGCCCGGTATAGGAAGTAAGGAGCCACCAGCATGATACTGGTCCAGATGCATGCTTGGGATCCTAGAAGTCCCCAGCAGTTGAAATGTAACTCTGGACCATCCTGGAATGAATCGGGACACGGTGGTTCACTTAGGCGATGACTAGCCCGGTACCAGGAGTGAGGAGCCACTTGGCCATGCAGCTAGGCTGCTGCTTCAGAGGCTTGCTAATGTATATAGAAGGCCTCAGCAAAGTGAGAAGCCTCTGAGCTCTCCCCGAACGAATCGGGATATAGGCGGCTCATTAGGGAGTTGAAGGGCACTGTATAGGAAGTAGGGATCCACCGGCATGATACTGGTCCAGAGGCATGCTTGGGATTCTACAAGTCCCCAGCAGCTTAAATATACCTCTGGACCATCCTGGAATGAATCGGGACACAGTGGCTCCCTTAGCGATGACTAGCCCGATACCAGGAGTGAGGAGCCACTGGGCCATGCAGCTAGGCTGCTGCTTCAGAGGCTTGCTAAGGTATAAAGAAGGCCTCAACAAAGTGGGAAGCCTCTGAGCTCTCCCCGAACGGATCGGGATATAGGTGGCTCACTAGGGCGTTGAAGGGCCCGGTATAGGAAGTAGGGAGCCACCAGCATGATACTGGTCCAGAGGCATGCTTGGGATCCTACAAGTTCTCAGCAGCTGAAATGTAGCTTTGGACTATCCTGGAATGAATCGGGATAAAGTGGCTCACTTAGGTGATGACTAGCCTGGTACTAGGAGTGAGGAGCCACTGGGCCAAGCAGCTAGGCTGCTGCTTCAGAGGCTTGCTAAGGTATATAGAAGGCCTCAGCAAAGAGGGAAGCCTCTGAGCTCTCCCAGAACGGATCGGGACATAGGTGGCTCACTAGGGCGTTGAAGGGCCCAGTATAGGAAGTAGGGAGCCACCAGTATGATACTGGTCCAGAGGCATGCTTGGGATCCTACAAGTCCCCAGCAGCTTAAATGTAGCTCAGGACCATCCTGGAATGAATCGGGATACATTGGCTCAATTGGGGATGACTAGCCTGATACCAGGAGTGAGGAGCCACTGGGTCATGCAGCTAGGCTGCTGCTTCAGAGGCTTGTTAAGGTATAAAGAAGGCCTCAGCAAATTAGGAAGCCTCTGAACTCTCCCTGAACGGATCGGGATATAGGTGGCTCACTAGGGCTTTGAAAGGGCCCGATATAGGAAGTAGGGAGCCACCAGCATGATACTGGTCCAGAATAAAAGGTGTGGACTAATGTCGGCTTAGGAGTGAAATAGACTCACTGCCATTCACATTATTACTAGAATGGAAACGCTAATGAAAAGAAAACTACCTAGGTAGGTTGCCTCCCACCAAACGCCCTATTTAACTTATAGGCAAGAAGTGGTGAGAGCACTACGGCTCTTTAAGCTCAAACTCCTCCAACCAAGTGATGTCCCCTACTCGATCCACCACTCTTCATGTCAAGGAGTTTTGGACATTCTTCACTATCAAGAGTTTTCTTCCCGTCAACGATAGTGACTCTTACTTGGTCAAGCTTGTCTTTTTGGACCCACACTTGCCGAATTTTCCTTGGCTTCACTTTAGGCATGCTTTGTTTCTTTTTGCGCATTGCAATGAACTCAACACATTGGGCCTTTTTGTGACCCCTAGTATGGCAAAAATGACATTTATAAGGAAAATAAGATGAATTACCTCTAATCTTCGTCACTCTTTCTTTTGGGTGGTATACATCTCTCTCGATGGTGTTGCATCTCAAAGTACCTTCCCTTATGCTTTGTTCCTCGGTCAAGACCTTGATAGAGATTTCGGCTTTTTCAAGCTCCACTAGACGGTCAAATTCCTTAACCCTTGCTACCCTTAAAGCAACCTCTTTTCTGCTTAATTCTTCCTTGATGGCATCGATTGCCTTGTCTTTTAGCTCTACTTGCCATTGCATCTTTCTTTTCTTTCGGGCAAAATCTTCCTCTTGTTCTTCTATTATCCGTTCAAGATCTTCCGCCCTCTTGATCTCTTCGTCTCTTTCCTTCTCAAGGCCTTCCATCTTCATCATCAAATCAATATTTTTACTCACAAGCTCATAAATGTTCGAGAATCTTGATTTGTCACATGTATCCCCAACTTGACCACTTTCCTCACTTTTTTCTTCAAAAAGTGCCAATATCTCATCTAGATACTCATTTTCATTCTTTGAGTCATCTTTTGACTGAAACGTGTCTACTGCTAAACAATCAATTGAGTTAGAGTCTTGCACATCTGAGCTAAAAACCTTAAATTCTACTGTGTCGTCCAAGACTGTCATGGAAAGCTATCCTTCATGTACGTCAATGATTGTTCTTACAGTCTTTATGAACGGTCTACCTAAAAGGATAGGTCTCATGTTTATCTCACCACTCACATCATCCATATATAGGACCACAAAGTCTGTTGGGATGATAAGCTTCTCAACTTGAACTAACACATCTTCCACAATTCCTCTCGGGTACCTTGCTGAACCATCTGCTAACAATAGTGACATTGATGTTGGCTTGAGCTCATTCAATCCAAGCTGCTTGTAAATGGTGGACGGCATCAAATTGATGCTAGCTCCTAAGTCTAACATGGCCTTCTCAAGCTTGGTACCTCCAACTGTGATGTTGATATAAAAACAGCCCGGATCCTTAAAGCTTGGGTGGAAGCTCCTTCTGTAGAACTGCACTAGCTTTTCCTGCTATGAACTCTTGGTGGTTTGGCCCAAACTTCTGCTGGTTTAGGTGAAGACTCTTGAAAAACTTAGCATACGCCAGCATCTTCTCTATCATCTCTAGTAAGGGTAGGTTTACATGCACCTTGGAAAGGACATCAAAAATCTCCTTGAACGCCTTGTTCATTTTATGCTCCTTCAACCTTCTTGGAAATGGAACCGATGGAATGTATGGTTGGGTGACTTGTGTAAAAGAGATGTCTTCTCGGGAATTTTCTCTACCACTATCTCTTCCTCTTCTACTCTAGTCTTTTCCCCACTCTCTTCTTCCGACTACTTAACCTTCTTTCTCTTAAGTTCACCAACATCTACGGTGTCTAGAACTTGGCCACTCCTCAATACTGTCATTGCCTTCACCTGTTCTGACTGACTAGGAAATCTACCCGGTTCATTCTTGTGGATAGTGTCAGCTACATGCCCCTAGTTGTGTCTCCAACTTTTTCATAGATGCTTCTAAATTGGTAAACCTCTGCCCACTTGCCTGTATGAAATTGTTCAAGTTTTGCTCTGTCTACTGTGAACTCTGAGCAAGGCTAGTAACTAGATCTTCCAAAGAAGGTTTCTTAGACTGATATGAAGACACTTCTCTATTTCCCGAATTGTTCCACAGTTGACCACTCGATCCTAGGCCATGGTGACTTCCCTTATTGAATCCTCTGTGATTTGCACCTTGAGTAATTGACTGACCGTTCAAAGCATTGTTAGGGTCTGACCACGAGAAGTTGAGATGATTGTGCCATCCTAGATTGTAGGAGTTGGAGTAAGGATCATTTCTTCATCTTTGATAGTTCAAGGCTTGGGCCTTCTTTGTCTCAAATGGCACTATTTCTCTACATTGATGGTAACATTCGTATACCACGTTTGCCCTTCCTTGTTGTTAACCCATATTCCTTGCCATTACCTCCACTAGCTTGGTTAGTCTAGCCATTTGAATAGCCATATCGGTATCTTGACTAACAAAATACTTTCCTCATCTTATTGAAGTTGAGCTTCTATGTTGGGAGTTGAGAACCAATGTCTCATATATCTCGACTATCTCCTGGGCAGATTTCTTTGTGAGTGCACCTCCACATGCATTGTCAACCACATCTTGTGTGAACTCCGTCAAGCCATCATAAAATGTGCGGACCTTGTACTCTTCTGATATCAAGTGAGGTGGGCATTGTTGCAAGAGCATTCGATATCTTCCCCATGCCTCATGAAAGGGTTCATTGTCCTCCTCGGCGAAGCTTGCAATTTGGATCAGAATCTCTTTTGTCTTTGTGGCATGATCTCAAGGAACCTGGCTTCAATGAAGTGAACCACACCCCAGCTCTATCCTTCATGCAATACCGAAAACACCTCATCTTCAACTTGTTCCTCTGTGAGCCGTCCTTATCGGAAAAACTTCCAAGATGGATTGGTAGTCCTTCATGAATTGTAAACAATCTTCATTTGGGAGGCCATTGAAGGATGGAAGCATGGCCACATGGAATCCCTTCAACTCATAACTCCTAGCCGCCGCATTCAACACTATAGGCGATGGTTGGCTCTCGATCATCGGTTGCCCGGACTCTCTCGTTGCTAAAATCCCCTCATCAATCTCATGTGTCGGAGACCCCGGTGGAACTCATATGCTCTTCTTGCTCGGCCATTTCCGGAATAGAAGTATTCTCCAAATCAACAAAAATGTCTAGCCCTTCGAATTTCCTAGCAAGCCGGCCTACAAGGTTGATGTTGTCATTAGCTGGAAACAAATTACCTCCAAGCGAATGGCGTCGTGCATACACCTGTGGCCCTGAAACACCAAAAACACAAAGTCCAACGAAGTAAAAAGAAACTAACTAAAATAACACTAATATAACAAAATATTGACACGCACTACCTAAACCAATTAACTAGATTAAACTAATGAATCTACGTTGATCCCCGGCAGCAGAGCCAAAATTGATGCAGTATTTTATCTCTACTCAATTTAAAGAAAAGTTCGTTCACTGGGATCGGTGATTCTATTGTTGAAAACTAATTAATTCAATTAAAAACTAATCTACGTGCATGAAATCTAAATGGCATAATGCTTGGTTTTTTTAAACGAGACAAGTGATTAACTAATTGGCAAATGTAAATAAGCTAATTATCGCAAACACACAAAAAGAGATGAATATGGAGAAAAATGCTAGGGAATTAATGCTACCTAATGAAACTTCTCGATGTAATCCTTAAGTCCTATAAAGCTCTTCAATCCTATTATGAGGGCTTGTTTTGCAACCATGAAGTTCTTAATCCTTTCTAATACTCACACAAGGTCATGTAATGAGCAATGGTTAGAATTAAATTTTAATTAAAACTCTAAGCCAAATTAAACATAGCAAGGTCATGCATATGCAAATTCTCTCAATTACTAAGCTTAGGGTTAAGGCTTAAATGTGATGGTCACCCACACTTGATCCTCTTCCTCTTGTATAAACTAATCCTAAAACACGCATTCATTGAGGTCACAACCGAATATGAGTAAAGAGATTAGAGCAAGTAATTTAATCAAAGAGACAAATAATGAATTAAATTTAAAGTATTAGACTCTTGGATTACAAAGAGTTGTTTCATTGGTTACATCAATCCCCTAACTTAGAAAATTAGTTACACATCAAAGGAATAAAAGAAGACATGGAAGAGTTTAAGAAGAAGCCAAAGTTTGTCATTAAGGCCTCTTGACTATTGAGTTCCCTCTTCTTGATTCCAACTCCAATGATGGATGGATGATGGTAGAAAGATGTGTCAAGGCTGATGAAAGGCTGCTGGGTGGATATTCTCTGTGTTTCTCTTCTATAAAATTAAAAAATGGGTATTTATATGGGGACCGAATTGGGCAAGGAATCAACCTAGAAAATCGTAATGGGGTGCTGCCGCGAGCCTAGTTATCGTGGTCGTCCAAGACAGCATTTCGACCGCGATGACGCTTCATCTTCCAATTCGTGAGAATCCAGCAGCAGCTTTGCGACACTTCATGCGTGAGAATTGCTGTCGCCAACTATGTCGCGGCCTTCCAAGACGACAGATGGGTTGCGACACTTCTTCAACCATTTTCGCTCATTTCTTTCCAGACGACATTCGTGACACTTTCCTTGTGAGAATTGTTGTCGCCCGTGGTGTCACGGTGTCCCAAGACGACAGATGGGCCGCGACACTTCTTCCTTCAGGCTTCAACTTCTGAATTTGCACTTTAAGCCCCAAATCTTCTTCCTTCTTCCAAAACTGCCCCTATTATTAAAAAAACCTGCAAACATCTCATCGAGCCATTAAACACTCGATTTTACCCGAGAATTTAGCAATAAGCATAGGAAGTGGGACCTAAAATCTAGTGTTATCGTGGCTCGATCATGGCTCACTAGGGCGTTGAAGGGCATGGTACAAGAGGTAGGGAGCCACCTACATGATACTAGTCCAGAGGCATGCTTGGGATCCTAGAAGTCCCCATCAACTGAAATGTGGCTCTGGACCATCCTGGAATGAATCGGGACATAGTGGCTCACTTGGGCGTTGACTAGCCCGGTAAAAGAAATGAGTAGCCACTAGGCCATGCAACTAGGCTGCTGCTCCAGAGGCTTTCTTAGGCATGTAGGAGGCCTCAGCAATGTGGGAAGCTTCTGAGCTCTACCCGAACGGATTGAGACATAGGTGGCTCACTAGGGCGTTGAAGGGCCCGGTACAAGAGGTAGGGAGCCACCTGCATGATACTGGTCCAGAGGCATGCTTGGGATCCTAGAAGTCCCCCATAATTAAAATGTGGCTGTGGACCATCCTGGATAGAATCGGAATAGTAGTGGCTCACTTGGGCGTTGACCAGTCCGGTACAAAAAGTGTGGAGCCACTAGGCTTCCACCTGTCGTCCTGCTCCTATGATCATATAATTGTGTTGGCTTCTGGGGTACATGTGTTGACCTGCTACTTAGGATCTTTCGAAATGAATCCGGTGACATGAGAGGGTCTGGATGAACAGGTGCAAATCCAGTGGATCTGATGGATATGAGATTTTGGTAGTGGAGCAAATCTTCTATAAGGAAACAGGAGAGGTGCAGCTCTACTGCATAACAGCTCTAGATGTACCGAAACGGGTCTACTATAGAGGAGATCGAGGCGGATCTGCTGCAGAGGAGATCGTAGTGGATCTACTGCATAGGAGATCTGTTGAAAATAGAACAAACTCTCTGTATGGTAGCAGAAGAGGTGCAGCTCTACTGCATAGCAGTTCTAAATGTACCGGAACAGATCTAATGTATAGGAGATCGTGGTGAATCTACTGCATAGGAGATCTGCTGATAATGGAACAAACCCTTTGTATGGTAGCATGAGAGGTGCAGCTCTACTGCATAGCAGTTCTAGATATACCAGAACAGATCTACAACATAGGAGATCGTGGCAGATCCGCTTTATAGGAGATATGCTGATAGCGGAGCAAATCCTCTGTAAGGTAGCAGGAAAGGTGTAGATCTGCCACAAAGAAGCTCTAGATGTACCGGAGAGAATCTGCTGCAGAGGAGCTCTGCAAGTATATGAGCAGGTTTATTGCATAGGGCAGTATAGGAGATCGGTTCTGCCAAGAGTCCCACGTACCATATTTGTCAATAGTAGAAAGTCGAGCATGCATGTAGAGACAAGGATGCTCATGTAGAGACAAGGATGCTCATGTAGAGACATGGAAGCCACGTTGGTGAGCTTCCCACAGACGACACCAAAGAGTGTTAACTGAAAAATCCACTCGGGGAGCAAAATTTTAGTTAACACCCTCAACCCGCTACCCCAGAGGTTGCAGCGGGTGGGTAGGTACTTTATACCATGATTCTGGTAAGAGTGAATGAGAGAATCAGATTGATCAACGTCCTTAGACAGGGGTAGATACCGTGAGATAGGTAAGATAAGTAGGAGAACAATCATCACGCCTGTAAGTTCCTCATATTTTGATTGGCTTATTTCGTTGACAAACCACATTGGGGATTATTCTTTGTAAGGGTAATTTAGGCCAAGCTTCAAGGACATCATCTCTCTCAAAGAGCACTTCAAAGGTATCTCACTAGTTTAACTTTCTTTGAAGAGATCTAGTTGCACACACTCACTTGCATGCATTATGTTCCTATCTTCATGTAATTGAATGATGTATTGTATGCCTCTTTTCACACTCCACACTTGCACATTTTGCACATCTCTTAGTGTGTTGAGGTTGCCCATAAAAGAGAATTTCTTCTCTTAGCGCGGCCTAGACCGCTTGGCAAGACATGCTTGCACCGCAGCATATAGAGCGGTATATCTCAGCAGAGTCATGCTTCATGTACCGCTTCCTGTACACTTGCACGCAAAGCGACCCAAGTCGCGGTGTTGTCCAGTAAGCCTCTGTTGCCCATACCGCGGCCTGTGCACCTGCATGCACAGCGCCCTGCACCGCGTTGTTATCCAGACGGTGCACTGCTATATGTACCGCGGTCTGGACACTTGCCTGCAACGCGGTCCATCTAGCGGTATTGACGGGATTTTGTCCCCTAAGTTCAAAACGATGCTGTTTCAGCTAGGGCTTCCTTATATATGCTCTATCTTCTTCCTTGCTCGTTTTCATGAGTTTAAGAAGCCATTTTTAATAGGCCAAGCTTCCATTAGAGAGAGAAACTCCCAAGAACTCATCTTTACTCAACCAAACACAAATCCATGTCCATCTAACATCTTCAAGCATCATCTCATCATGGATTCTTCTTGCTTTCATTGACTAGGTAACTTGAACATGCTCTAAATCTCTTTGTATTTATTTATGTTCTTGTTTGCCTAGGGTTAACTCTTTTATGTGATTTTATTGCATATCTTTATGTTTATTGGCATTTATAACATGATTGAGTTGTTGTTTGTTGGTTGAGAGCCTTGTTCATTAATAGCTAGCATTTATGATGATTTTACCCTTCTAGCTAAATCTTCATGCATTTGCATTTAGATATTGATATCTAGGATTTGCATTTTTTGATATCTTTAAATCCTTAGATAAGCATTTATTGTTGCCTAGCATTAATTGCATGTTTGAATATCTTTTACATATTCACATAGGTTGTTTAACCTCTTCATTGATTGTTAAGCTTTGTGACTAAGTGAGTTAGTGCACAAGCTTGTGGTCAAGAATCACTATTAAAGGCCCGTTGGGTAGATTGAAAGGGTTAGTGACCAAGTAGGTGTGACTTGAGGTCAACCTAGGTTGTAAACTTTCGTTCAAATAGTGGATTTGAGGACCGTATGTGGCTAGAAGGATAGCCCGTGAGTTTTGCCCAGTTGGAGGGTTTCTCACGTAAATCAATCCTTGTGTTTTTATTGTTTTCCGCATATTTATGTTGGATTGATTGATTGTTAATATGAAGTAGGATTATTAAAATTGATTAAGTCGAAAAGTTGGTAATAAATCAACTAAAACCTATTCACCCCCCCTCTAGGTTATATTAGACACACTTTGTGTATTTTCAATTGGTATCAGAGCAGGTTCCTAGATACACTTAGGTGATCCTTGCTCGTTGTGTGTCTTGCATATTGTTTGTGTTTGTTGCATCATAAACATTCATCTCATTCATACCCAAACACTATGAGTGGGAACGGAAGTGGTAATGAGGGAGCCTCTAGCACAAGACCCCCTTTGCTCACCGGAATAAACTATGCCTCTTGGAAAGGCAAGATGGAGTCTTACATTTGCCAAATAAATGACCGAGCATGGATGGCAATTGAAGACGGCTACACTCTTCCGGAAAAGACTCTTGAAGACGAAAGTGTAGTTCTCAAGCAAAAGTCGGAATGGTCAACTCAAGAGTTTGAAGCATCCAAGTGGAACAACAAGGCTATGCATGCTATTCTTTGTGCAATGGATGACAATCAGTACAAATTGATCCAAACAACAAGAATTGCAAAAGAGGCATGGGAGATTCTAGAGACGACCCATGAGGGAACCGAGGTGGTCAAGGACTCCAAGCTTCAAGTCCTCCAAACACAATTCGAGCAAATTAGGATGGAGGAGGATGAGTGCTTCAACGACTTTCAAGTGAAGATGATGGACATAGTCAATCAAAGCCATCAACTTGGTGATCCCTATTCGGATAGGAGGATCAAGCAAAAAATTATGAGGTCGCTTCCAGCAAGATTTGAGTCAAAAGTGATGGCTCTTGAGGAGAATAGTGACTACAAGAATATGAAGCCAAGTGAAGTTATTGGAAGGCTTCTAGCATATGAGTCTAGATGGACTCCCACACCTACACCCCAAAAGAAGCAAAAGAGCATTGCTCTGAAGACTTCTAAGGTTGAGAAGGAGGAAGAAGAATCAGATGAAGAAATGGCCCTCATGGTGAAAAGATTCAAGAAGTTCATCAATTTTGAGAAGAGGGGATTTGGATCCAAAGGAAAGGAAATAAAGAAGAAGACTCATTTCAAGAAGTTTGAGTCAAGTGAAGACAAGCCCACAAGAAAATGGATTCAATGCTTCGAATGTGGAGGCTTCAGACACATCTCCACAGATTGTGAAAATTTGAAAAATAAGAAGAAAGGAAAGGCCATGGCCGCCACGTGGAGCGATTGGTGATGACTTGGAAGAAGAAGGAGAATCCTCAGATGATGAGGATCATGTGGCAAACTTTATTGCATTCGCATCTTCTCTCAAGAGTAAGGAAGCAATAGATGATGAAGAGGTAGAGAAACAAAGTGAAGATGACTCTAGCTATGGTGACTCTTCATCCCATTCAACAAATATGGATGTAGGAGGAATGGATCTTGAAGGCTTCATTGAGCATTTTCAAAGCTCAAGATTGAAGATGAAGAAAGAGATTCAAAGGCTAAAAGGAGAGAATCTCAAGCTATCCACCGAAGCTACTCACTTAAATAAAGAAGTGAAGATAGCCAAAAGGAATGAGGAATTGATGGAAAAGGAGTTTGAAGAAGCTAGAGAGATCATTGCTAAGATGACTTCAAGCACGAATAAACTTGACCACATGTTGGGAGTTGGCAAAAGGCCAAGTGATAAGAAAGGTCTTGGCTATGAAGATGACAATGAGACCTCATCCTCAAGCAAAATTGTGTTTGTTAAGAGTTTGGATAACAAAGAGCCTCCACCCCCACAATATCCTAGGAAGAAGATCAAACTAGGAGAGTGCTCTAAAGATCCTCAAGTCAAGGTAGCACAAGGGAAACAAGCTCAAGCTCAATCAACAAGGGTGCATCAAGCAAGTTTCCCTCAACCGAAATACCATCAAGCCAAAAAGCAATTCATGCAAGGTCAACCAAGGAAGCAATTCATTCCAACTCAACAACAAAGAAGAAGAGAACCAATCCAACACAAAAGACAAGCTCAAATGCGTGGGAAAGCCCCTTTGTACTCATAAGGGCATGGTATGTCTTCTTATTTTATTCCCACTTGTCACTTTTGTGGTGTTGATGGTCACATTAGACCAAATTGCTTTAAATACATTGAAATGTGTAGAATCAAGAGCATGATTGAAGAAATAGAGCTAGAGCTAGAATGCATGTTCCTAGGAAACCCAGAGCAAATTTGCATGATCCTAGGAAATCTAGAGCCAATGTGACTAATACCACTAGGAATGAGAACATTACACCTAGGTGGATTAGAAGAGATAACTATTCTTGCTATGTGGCTCAAATTGCCTTGAAGGCAAATGCTTCTAACACTTGGTATTTGGATAGTGGGTGTTCTAGGCATATGACAGGGAACAAGAGCTTCTTTAAATCCCTTGTCTTGGAGGATGGAGGATTTGTCACCTTTGGTGATGGATCTAGAAAGAAAGTCATAGGGAAAGGAACCATCTCCATTCTCGATTTACCCTCCTTGTCCAATGCTTTACTTGTTGATGGCTTGCAAGCCAATCTTATAAGCATTTCTCATCTTAATGATGACGGACTCTCTGTCTTGTTTAACAAAAACGATTGCTCTATTTTAATGCCAAATGGACAAACCTTGCTAAAAGGAAAGAGATCTAGTGACAATTGCTATTGTCTTGAAGCTAGTGCTATCTCATGCAATATGTCAAAATGTGAGGAAATTGAGTTATGGCATCAAAGACTTGGCCACATGAACTATCGAGATTTGAGGATCTTAGATAAGTTCAAGGTTGTGCGTGGCCTCCCTAAGCTTGGGAAGAAAGTCGATGGCGTTTGTGGACCTTGTCAACAAGGGAAACAAACCAAAAGTATGCACAAGAAAGGCAAGTATCTCGCCACCAAGGAGCATTTAGAGCTTCTACATATGGACCTTATAGGGTCCCATGCAAACCGAGAGTCTCGGTGGCAAAAGATACATTTTTGTTTGTGTTGATGATTTCTCTAGATTTACTTGGACATATTTTCTTAGAGAAAAATCTGAAACTTTTGAAAAATTTAAAATGCTTTGCACTAAAATTCAAAATGAAAAGAACTCACACATTAAAAGCATTAAAAGAATTAGGAGTGACCATGGGAGGGAATTTGAAAACGCTTGTTTTGAAAGCTATTGCAATAGCTTAGGCATTTCCCATGAGTTTTCGGCTCCTAGAACTCCTCAACAAAATGGAGTTGTTGAGAGGAAGAATAGGGTCCTTCAAGAGATGGGCAGTGTGATGTTTCTTAGCAACAATGTCCCTAGGAACCTTTAGGGCCGAGGCCGTCAATACGGCTTGCTACATAGGAAATAAAGTCTTCCTAAGGCCCGGTACTAGGCAAACCTCCTATGAATTATGGAAGGGTAGGAAGCCAAATATTAGCTACTTCCACTCATTTGGGAGCAAATGCTACATTCTAAATGACCGAGATCAACTTGGCAAGTTTGATGCCAAGAGTGATGAGGGAATTTTTATTGGCTATGCCCTTAATAGTAAGGCCTATAGAGTTTTCAATTTAAAAACTCGAAGTGTCATGGAATCATCTAATGTCGTCATAGATGATTGTAGGCCTAAGACTAGAGACCATGATGAGGAGGTCATTGTGCTTGATGATCCTTTCTTGGAAAAGAATGGTGATACTTCAATTGATGTGAAGTCAAGTCTTGATGAAGAGGTCATCCAACCTCTTGATAGAGATCCATCTTTGGACTCTAAAGAACCCGCTCCATGGGTAAGACATCTCCACAATAAGAATGACATTCTTGGAGATATGAATGAGGGTGTTAGGACTAGGCGTCAAATAGCTAATCAAATTAGCTATACTTGCTACACCTCTCAAATTGAACCCAAAAAGGTTGATGAAGCCTTGAATGATGAGTTTTGGGTTCTTGCCATGCAAGAAGAGCTAAACCAATTTGAAAGAAATGAGGTTTGGACTCTTGTTCCTAGACCCAAGGATACTAATGTCATAGGCACCAAATAGGTATATAGGAACAAGTCGGATGAAAATGGCAATATTGTGCGCAACAAGGCTAGACTTGTAGCACAAGGATACTCTCAAATTGAGGGTATTGACTTTGAGGAGACTTTTGCTCCGGTTGCCCGTCTTGAGTCTATAAGGCTTCTTTTGTCCATATCATGTGTGCACAAGTTCAAATTGCATCAAATGGATGTTAAGAGTGCCTTCCTCAATGGTTTCTTGCATGAGGAAGTGTTTGTTGAGCAACCCAAGGGGTTTGTGGATCCACACCACCCCAATCATGTCTATAGCCTCAAGAAGGCTTTATATGGGTTGAAACATGCACCTAGGGCTTGGTATGAGCGCCTCACTCAATTTCTTGTTGACAATGACTACACTAGGGGTAGTGTTGACAAAACTTTATTCATCAAGAGGAACAAAGATGAGCTTTTCATAGCTCAAATTTATGTTGATGATATTGTCTTTGGCTCCACCAACAAATCCAAAGTCCAACAATTTGTTGATGTCATGTCTCATGAGTTTGAGATGAGTCTTGTTGGGGAGCTCAATTACTTCCTAGGTTTGCAAATCAAGCAATTGCATGATGGGATTTTCATATCCCAAGCTAAGTATGCTAAGAACCTAGTGAAGAAGTTTGGCCTTGAGAATGCCAAACATTGTGACACACCCATGAGTACCACCTTAAAACTAAGCAAGGATGCTAGTGGCAAGAGTGTGGAACAAAGTCTTTATCGTGGCATGATTGGTAGCTTGCTTTACTTGACCGCAAGTAGGCCCGATATAGCCTTTAGTGTGGGTGTGTGTGCTAGGTACCAAGCGGATCCCAAGGAATCCCATCTCTCCTCCGTGAAGAGAATCATTCGATATGTGAATGGGACTTCCAACTATGGGATATGGTACTCTTTTGACTCTAATGCTAGCTTAGTTGGCTTTAGTGATGCAGATTGGGCAGGAAATTGTGATGATAGGAAGAGTACATCGGGCGGTTGCTTCTTCCTAGGCAACAACTTGGTCTCATGGTTTTGCAAGAAACAAAATTCCATCTCTCTATCCACAGCTGAAGCGGAATACATAGCCGTCGGGAGTGCTTGCACACAACTCCTTTGGATGAAACAAATGCTTGTGGATTATGGCTTTGATCAAGGTATTCTTACCCTTTATTGTGATAACATGAGTGCTATTAATATTTCAAAGAATCTGGTTCAGCACTCTAGGACAAAGCATATAGACATTAGGCATCATTTCATTAGAGAACTAGTTGAAAACAAATGCATTGCACTTGAGCATGTGGGCACAAATGATCAACTAGCGGATTTATTTACAAAGCCCTTAGACTCAACTAGGTTCAAGTCACTTAGTAGGTCTATTGGGATTTGTCATATGTCTTGATGTGTTTTGATGATTGACCCCTTATGGGGAACTCAAGCAAAGAGAGCAACCTTGCATGTTGGAATAAGCAAAAAACTTGATCAACTTTATGCTTCTTTATTATTTGCTTGAGTATTCTTGGTTGTGCTTATATATATAATCTTATATGGCTTTTTATTCAATAAGTGTGCCTTGCTTGGTTTGTAATCCATGTCACCTCTATGTTCAAACATGCATTTTTGGATTAGGAGAATTGATTGGGAGGTACAATTGAATGACCTATAATCTATCTCCATGATATGTGAACTTGTTAATGACATGCTCAAAATGATATGCATGAAATGTTTTTTTTATTGCCTTAGTGCAAAACATGTGTGAAAGCAAATGAGAAGACTAAACCCAATAAGGATCTAGTATCCATGCAATAAATAAGGATGTCTCATCCAAATTTAGTCTTCCCTTTCTCTTTATTAGTTGAACAAGGCTACTATCATACGGGTATCTTACCTGGAAAAATCAAAAAGGGTGCAAAAGTCGCTCATGTCTTGTTTCGCTTATAAAAGTTTGGTATAGTTGCTCTTTAAATTGAAATTCATTTTTGAAACACTATATCTTGTTTGCTTATGACAAAAGGGTGCAAATTGGTTTGAATTCTTTTGGAACCCTTTTTGAGGTTCTCCTTGCCAAATACCATTTGATTGAACCATGATGTTACATGTCTTACATCCAAAGCAATTAGGTCATACATTTTCTTCTAAACAATAAACCCTCAATGATTCTCTCTCAATTAATTGAGTTGCATAAAGTTGTTGTATATGATTATGCACTCTTCTTGCAAATAGCTCTCTTTGCTAAAGTGACCCGGTTGGGGAATACTCCTTTGTCTATCTCATGACAAAAAGGGGGAGTAATGTTGGTTTATTTAAAGGGTGATTGTATTTAAGGGGAGATTGTCCCGTTGAGGGGGAGTAACCTATATAGGGGGAGCATTTGCATGTTGCATGTTGTAGTTTTCTTTTATTATGCAAATTGCTCTTATTTATTTATCTCTCTTGATCACCTCACATACACTTGTCTTGGAAAGTGTAGTCTCATTGTTTTGTAGGGAAGATGGCTATTCTACAAGGGCTTGAAGTTTTGAAGACCTAGTATCTAGGTATCTTTTTGTAATGTAGAATATCTTTTTGTTGACCTTTAGTTTTTACTTTCTTGTGAGGATGATTTGTGAGTGGTGGTTTTGTCACGAAATAGCCAAAGGGGGAGATTGTAAGTTCCTCATATTTTGATTGGCTTATTTCCTTGACAAACCACATTGGGGATTATTCTTTGTAAGGGTAATTTAGGCCAAGCTTCAAGGACATCATCTCTCTCAAAGAGCACTTCAAAGGTATCTCACTAGTTTAACTTTCTTTGAAGAGATCTAGTTGCACACACTCACTTGCATGCATTATGTTCCTATCTTCATGTAATTGAATGATGTATTGTATGCCTCTTTTCACACTCCACACTTGCACATTTTGCACATCTCTTAGTGTGTTGAGGTTGCCCATAAAAGAGAATTTCTTCTCTTAGCGCGGCCTAGACCGCTTGGCAAGACATGCTTGCACTGCGGCATACAGAGCGGTATATCTCAGCAGAGTCATGCTTCATGTACCGCTTCCTGTACACTTGCACGCAAAGCGACCCAAGTCGCGGTGTTGTCCAGTAAGCCTCTGTTGCCCATACCGCGGCCTGTGCACCTGCATGCACAGCGCCCTGCACCGCGTTGTTATCCAGCGGTGCACTGCTATATGTACCGCGGTCTGGACACTTGCCTGCGACGCGGTCCATCTAGCGGTATTGACGGGATTTTGTGCCCTAAGTTCAAAACGACGCTGTTTCAGCTAGGGCTTCCTTATATATGCTCTATCTTCTTCCTTGCTCGTTTTCATGAGTTTAAGAAGCCATTTTTGATAGGCCAAGCTTCCATTAGAGAGAGAAACTCCCAAGAACTCATCTTTACTCAACCAAACACAAATCCATGTGCATCTAACATCTTCAAGCATCATCTCATCATGGATTCTTCTTGCTTTCATTGACTAGGTAACTTGAACATGCTCTAAATCTCTTTGTATTTATTTATGTTCTTGTTTGCCTAGGGTTAACTCTTTTATGTGATTTTATTGCATATCTTTATGTTTATTGGCATTTATAACATGATTGAGTTGTTGTTTGTTGGTTGAGAGCCTTGTTCATTAATAGCTAGCATTTAGGACGATTTTACCCTTTTAGCTAAATCTTCATGCATTTGCATTTAGATATTGATATCTAGGATTTGCATTTTTTGATATCATTAAATCCTTAGATAAGCATTTATTGTTGTCTAGCATTAATTGCATGTTTGAATATCTTTTACATATTCACATAGGTTGTTTAACCTCTTCATTGATTGTTAAGCTTTGTGACTAAGTGAGTTAGTGCACAAGCTTGTGGTCAAGAATCACTATTAAAGGCCCGTTGGGTAGATTGAAAGGGTTAGTGACCAAGTAGGTGTGACTTGAGGTCAACCTAGGTTGTAAACTTTCGTTCAAATAGTGGATTTGAGGACCGTATGTGGCTAGTAGGATAGCCCGTGAGTTTTGCCCAGTTGGAGGGTTTCTCACGTAAATCAATCCTTGTGTATTTATTGTTTTCCGCTATATTATGTTGGATTGATTGATTGTTAATATGGAGTAGGATTATTAAAATTGATTAAGTCGAAAAGTTGGTAATAAATCAACTAAAACCTATTCACCCCCCCTCTAGGTTGTATTAGACACACTTTGTGTATTTTCAACGCCCATCTGGTACAGTAGGCAAGTACCCGATTCTGGTATCTGATCCTGGTACCTAGTCACCTCTCTAGGTGCCTTCAATATTCCCTCTACCTAGATAATGAGCCAGGAGAGGTACATGAAAGCTAGGACCAGCATGGTCGGTGCCTAGCACGCATACATGCATTCATAACAAGAAGATATATGGGAGAATGACAACTCTTTTAGTAGAGGTGGACGGACCTAGAGGGAAAAAGCATCACGATTGATCACATGCTGAAAAACCCTCAGGCAGTATCCATAGGAAGGGAGAAAGTCTCTTCTTTATATTTATATATCTCGAGAGGTGCTTCAGAGAGCTTACATCAGTACAAATTGAGACCTGATAGGTCATAGTTGGAGGGGTACCACTTGGTACCGATACATATTTGGAGAAAATTGATGTGTATAACAGTCGATACAATGGTGGTGTATAGGGAATTCAGGCAGGGTCCCTTTTACACTACAGGTGATGGCGAACTTCTGTTGTAGGCGATATGTAAGTGTTTTTCTGTACCATGATGGTGAAAACTCTCTGTAGGTGATGATGACTATATTTCTGGTGGAGAAGTGGGCGAAATCAGGGATCGGAGACATCTTAGAGATATGGAGATGCTGGCGAATATTGGAGAGAATGTCGACCGGAGAAAATGTCGGAACTGGAAAATAGTTGGGGGATCCTTGAGATGGAGAAATTAGAGAGAGCTGGTGGCCAGGTCCAAACCCCCTTCTTAGAGAGAACTTGGTCATATTTGTATGTTCTGATTCTTGTTGTCCCCTCCACTAATTAATTCGCAGTCAAAGGAACGTTGACTTGGCTTTAATGGAGTCAAATATTCTCTCATTAATGGCGTTGAGAATGGTCATTAAAGAGTTAAATGATCTTCTTATTAATAGGGCTGATTATCTCTATTAATAGAGTTGACTGATTCCTTCATTAATAGGTTGATGCTTAATCTATCACATGCAAACAATCCTAGAATGTATAGTCTTGATTACCCATGAAAGATCAGAATTAGGTGAGAATAATAAGTTCGGATATTACTTGGGCCATGTACCCTTGTTCAATCCTCATATTCAATTGAGCTTAGAGGCTCAAGCATCATTTATACTTGATTCTCTACACATATAATTTCTCAAACAACTCATGAAGAGAGTCATGTACAATCAAATACAAATTGCTTTTGAAATCAAGTAAAACATTGAAAACAAATGAGATAGATTTGAGTTCATTACAAATACTCATATTTACAAGTGAATCACATCAATCCCTTAATGGGATTTAGCCACTCATAACAAATGGAATACAAGAATAAAAAGGAGGGAAGTAGAGAAAACCCATGTAGAACCTTCTTTCTTCAAGCTTCAATCCACCTCATATGTCTTTATGAGTAGCAATTGATAAAGATAATGGTGGGTTTTTAGTGAGAAAGGTTTTTGAGATTTAGAGAGAGAAAGAATGAATGGAATTTGGTGTATGGTCGTGGGTCTCCCCCTCAAGAATCAGAATTGAAAACTATTTATACTTCCTTCAAAAACTAGGCCAAAATACGGATGTGGTGAGCTGGGTTTCCTGTATAGCACGGGTATAGCACGGGTAGGTTACCCGTGCAGTTACCTGTACAGTCTTCATTTCCTTTCAGATTTGCACAATGTGCATGGGTGGATAACTCGTTCACCACTCGTGCAGTTGCTCTTTGTCTGAGGCTCTGCTCAATGGGTTGTGGATTGCAAGGGTCGTACCCGTGCAATTACCCGTGCACTGAGATTCTTCAATATTTTCACCTTCCGGTGCACGGGGTAAGTGCACGGGTAGTGCAAAAGTATGCTAGCCGTGCACTTTTGCTTTCTTCACTTCATTTGTGCACTAATTAGTCCATTTTGCCCCACTTCATGCCTTTTTACCTAATGCCTGCAATAAAAACCGAAAAGAGCCATAAATACACATAAAAATGCTCAAGAACAAAACAAAAAGAAAGGATATGAGGGCCAAAATGTATAACATTTTTGGCTCGATCACCTGCCAACAATGCCTCATATTCAGCCATGTTGTAGGTAGCTTTAAAGTCAAATCGCAGGGCACATTCTTTGGTCCCCTTTTGGGTGGATACCACTATGCCTACCCCGCTACCATGCGTGTTTGATGACCCATCAACGTGCAGTTTCCAGCTAAAAATCTTCCTCTCTTTATCTTCTAGCATTCTGATCACTTCACTGTTTGGCTCAGTAAACTCAGCGATCAGATCTGCCACTGCCTGGCCTTTTATCGCGGCCATTGGCAGGTAAGTGATATCAAATTCACTTAGCTCGACTGCCCACTTTGTCAACCTTCCCGACACTTCTGGTTTAGATAGGATATGCTTTAACGGACAGTTTGCATACACCACTATCTTATGGGCCTGAAAGTATGGTCTTAACTTTCTTGCAGCTGTTACCAGTGCTAACGTCATCTCCTCGGCTGCCGAGTACCTCGTTTCTACTGGTAGCAAGGCCTTGCTGGTGTAATACACCAAATTTTGTACTCCTTCATCTAGTCTGACCAGTACCGACCTCGTGGCCACATTTGTAACCGACAGGTACAAATACAATGTTTCCCCGTCTAGAGGCTTTGACAAGATCGGAGCCTTGCCTAGATACTCATTAATCTTCTAGAAGGCTTGTTCACACTCTTCATTCCATTCCACTCATTTTCCCTTCCTAATTGCTCTGAAAAAGGGTAAGCACCTATTCGTTGATTTACTAATGAATCGGTTTAACGAGGCCAGACAGCCTGTTAACCTTTAAATGTCTTTCAGGGTAACTAAGGACCTCATCTTCTCTAGGGCCCTTATCTTCTCTGGATTCACCTTGATCCCTCTCTAGTGTACTTGAAACCCAAGGAAATTTCCTGACGGTACCCTAAAAACACACTTGTTAGGGTTGAGCTTCATCCCATACCTCCTTAGTACCATAAACATTTCTTCCAGGTCTGTTGCATGCTTTTCTGATGTGATGCTATTTGTCAGCATGTCACCTATATAGACCTCCATGTTTCTATCGATCTATCGGGCGAACTTCTTGTTTACCAATCTTTGGTAAGTTGCCCCAGCATTTTTAAGGCTAAAATGCATTACTTTGTAACAGTAAAGCCCCTGCTATGTTGTGCATGTGGTCTTTTCTTCGGCCGGGCCAAAAATCGTGATCTAGTTATAACCAGAATAAGCATCCATGAAACTCAGTAGTTCATGCCTCGTAGTCACGTCAACCAACTAGTCTATTCGAAGCAGAGGGAAGCTGTCTTTTGGGCAAGCTTTGTTTAGGTCCGTGAAGTCCACACACATTCTCCTACTGCCTATTTTTCTTCTTTACAAGTACAACATTGGCAACCCACTCGAGGTACTGCACTTCCCAGATCGATCCTACTGCCAATAGCTTATGGACTTGCCTCTTTGATTGTTTGGCTTCTCTCGGGGTTGAATCGTCGCCTCTTCTGGATAACCGGACTGCGCTCGGTGTCAATTGCCAGAGCATGTAAAATTATTCTGGCGTCGATATCGGGCATATCTTCATGCTTCCAAGCAAACACGTCCTTGTCTTCTTTTAACATGTTAACCATCTTGTTTTGTCAGCTATGCCCGTAGCTTCACGGTCTGCTCGGTTTTTTTGTCATCTATTGCCATATCATTAGTTGGCTCGCTTTCCTCATCATTCCCATCTTCCGGAGATGTCTCCCTTGGGTCCAGTTCAAACCGAGTTGTCGTTTCAGCCTTCTCTTCCTCCTCATCCTCCTACAGGTAGTTTTCCCGCTTAGGAAGATCTATCTGCATTACATCCGGCTCTGCATTTTCTGGATAAACAACCAGATTGACTTTCCTTGCCCATTCCTGTGAGCCTTTTATGACCCCGACCCCAGCTTCGGTCGGGAATTTGACGGTTAGGGCATAGGTGGTTGTGACTGCCTTTGTCTTGATCAGGAATAGCCTTCCTAATAAGACATTATGGGGCCAGTTTTTAGTATCAACAACTACGAAGTTAAATAACACCGTATTCTATCATGGGAAGCTTCATATCTCAACTGGCAGTTTGACCGTCCCTAATGATCTTACTTCCGCTCCACCAAATCCTCTGAGCGGAATCATCAGGTGTTGCAGATCCTTCTTTTGTAGCCCTAATTGATCGAATAACCCAATACGTAGGATGTCTGCCGAGCTTCCATTGTCGATCAGTACTCTCCTTACTTCTCTATGACCGATGTGAACTGACACTACAATAGCGTTGTTCAGGCCTTACTTTCAGTCTGTGCGCATCTGCCTCTGAAAAAATGATCAGGCCCCAACCTTGCTTAAGCTTCTTTTGGTCGGGACCTATTGAGTTTACTTATAGGTTCTTCTGGCTATCTATTGCCTCGCAGACTTCAGTCATTCTCTCCCTGCTACTTCTTCCTGTGCATGGCCCACCAAAAATGGTGTTGACAACCTCAACATCTGAGTTTCTTCTCAAGCTCCCTCTTTTGTCTTGGTCATTTTTCGTAGGGTCATTCTATCTATCATCACCTCTTTGAGAACCACATCTTTCAGGTGCCCTTCCCTGATCAGCTTTTCTATGTAATCCCTTAGTTGGTAACACTTAGAAGTCTCATGGCCATTCTCGCAATGAAATCGGCAGTACTTGGAAGTGTCCCTCTTGGAAAAGTTTGACTGCTTTTGGGGCTTTTTGTACAAGTTTTTGTCCTCTATTATGTTTAAGATTTCTTCATGTTTATGAGCTAGAGGGGTATAATTAGTGTACTGCCTCTTGAATGTCCTATTGCCCTTCTGATCGTCGTCCTTGCGGCCTTCTTTACCTTTCCCAGAATTGTTCTTCTGGTCTCCTTTAACGTTCCCCTTTGAACCATTATCTTTGAATTTTTAACCCTCTCCCGGTCGGCCACCATGTATAAGCTCTCCTCCGTGGGCTATCTGCTCATCTTCAGTCATGGCATATCCTCTCACATCATCCACCAGATTTGCATACGTAGTAGGTCCCCTTGAGACAATTGGTTGTGCTGCAAACTATTTACCAATAAATACAGATACTGCCGCGTCGGCATTGGGGTCCTGCACTTCCGAGACCTCCTAAGAGAATTTGGTGAGGTAATCTTTTAGCTTTTCATCATTTCTTTGTCTCAAGGTTGAAAAGACATAGATTGACTTTCTGCGCTAGATATTCCCCATGAATTACCTGATAAAAGCTTGTATCAACTCTTTGAAGTTCCTAATCAACCAGCTAGCGAGGCCACCAAACCATCTAGACCCCTGATCTCCTAATGTCTGAGGGAACATCATGCATAGGAGTGCGTCATCATAATCGTATTGAGCCATTACGCTTTGGTATCTTCTGATGTGCTACTGGGGTTCAGTGTTGGCCTTGAATTGCTCCACTTGAGGCATTCTGAACTTTTCCGAGAAACGAGCTTGCCTTATAGAGGTAGTGAATGGACTACCAGAATTACCAATTAGCAGGTTCTCACAACCCTGCCTCCGCTCCAAAGCTTCGATCCTTCTTAACAGAACTTTCTGTTCTCCTTCTGGTTCGCCGCGTTCATCAAACTTTTGGCTAATGATAAGACCATAAGGATCCTTTGATACTCGCCCCGTGATCTGAGTGTCACGTACGTTGTACTTAGGTGCTGGGGTAGTTTCCCTACGCCCCCTAGGGGGAGCTTCATCATCTGTTAAAGCTGATCGGGACCTCTTCCTATGACCAGCATACCTGTTAGTCGGATAGTAACTCGTCCCCCGCCCTTGGTATCTTCTAGCGTCTTCTTGTAAACTGGGCTCCCTGTGTTCTTTTCTTTCGTGGTTCCTCTAGTCCCCACTCTCTCTGCAATCCTAGTCATCTTGGCGATCATTTCTCTTCTTGGAATGTTCCCTCCTGCCACGACGATCTGCCCTATCTCTACTAGATTTCTGCGGCGCGCCTAGGGTAGAAACCACTATTTCAAACTGTACCTTGGGATCTCGAGCCACCACCGGTGTAGACAACTGGCAGAGTGAAGTCAAGTTAGCGGTAGCAGTTATGTTGATTCCCTGTCTGGCGACATCTTTGATGACTCTCCGCAGGGATTCCTGGACTTGTCGGAAAGCGACTAGGGAGCCACCGGTAATGGTATTTGTAGAAGTCATTACATCTTGTCCGATGCAGGGCGGAGTTGTAAAAGGTAAATCTCCTCCAGCAGCACTGGCGTTTGTCACACCAGTATCATCGATACCATGTGGGGTGCTAGTCTCACGCGGGGACTGACTTCCATCTCTACTATTCGCCATATGACTGTCATACAAATTTCATTAGATTTTGTTGATCAAACCAACACCACCATTTCTTCTAGCGCCAATTGTTGACAGTGATTTTTAGGATTATGTAAATTTAATCACACGTCACACAAAGTATGTTGAATTGATAATTGCGTAATAAATCAAAGAAATAATTGAGATCATGCAAACAGGATTTTAGGTGGAAAACCTAGAAGGGAAAAAACTACGGTTGGCGGTGACGGCGAGAAAGTAATTCACTATGAATAAATTGTTACAACCTCAGCCTCTCTCGCTCTCTTAGGTATCTACTGAATCTTTCCAACCCCTTTTGGGTGTTCTTAGGGTTTATTTATACATGCATGGAACCCTAATTCTTGGAGCACAAGTAAAAGAAAAGATGGTAGTAAATTAATAAAACTCTGACTTGTTAGAGTCGCGTTGTTCTTCTTTCCTGTTTTGCATTGTCTGTGTTTTAAATATAACAGGTCTCTTGCCTATTCTGGACTCTGATATCTTTAAGGAACTTTGTTTCCTTATCAGAGTATGCTTCTAGACATCTTATTCAAGTAAGATTCTTCCTCTACGTATTTGAGTCGTGATTGCATTGAATTCCATGCTATTGACGTGTCATAATTCTGAGCGTGTCTCGAAGTTTTCCACGTGTCGCTCAGCCGACCATATGTCAAACATGACCAAATTTCCTCTACCCCCGACTAGGGATATAAACCCGATTAGGTAACCAAAACCCCGACCATTTCGGGTACCCCCGATTATCTTCTTTACTTTGACCAACTCAATTACTTTGGCTAAGTATTTTCAACTTGACCATCTAAGCAACCCTGACCAGATATTACGGGAGCCATATTATGGTCGTCTTAGGTTGGTTTAACATTCACTGATATGTCATCACTTAATCTCCATGAAACACAGCATTTATGCTGACATGTCATCTTTTCTAATTTTACCAATAACATAACACATTTTTAGAAACATGCATAAACACATTTTCATATACCATATCATATACTAGGGAGATACTTACGAAGAAAGATGTGTTAACCAATTCAATATTTTGCAAGTAGTTAAGCTCACTACTCGATCGCTTCCTCTATAGGATATCAAAGTAACTGTGAATGTGCTGTGTAAATGTAGTGATGTAGGTTACGAAATAAGTAACATAAAGCCTTAAAACCAGGAGAAATAGATAGTTAATTATGTTACCAAATACGATATCCACTTTTCAATGTTGACTAGGTCTAGAAAATCTTGACACATCATGGAAAGGATTTGACCGGTATAAAACTATTCAAGGCCAGTGTTACATCACATTAAAAACTATACAAATGAATACATTATAATACTGACAATATAATAGATATTCGGAATGGAATATTACCTAAGTGTGTCTTCATTCTTCAAGGAAGACGTGAACTCAACTAATTTTATTTCTTCCTCGTTTGACTGTGGTTTCCTTTTCTTCTTGGTCATGGGATATGTCCACGGGCTTTCGAGCCACATGGACCGCTTTCGGCCCCTCTGTTTATCGATGTCTCTGTATTCAACATCAGGGTCGGCCCCATCAAGCGCTACCACACTACTGGGAATGTTCTAGGTAATAAAGCACACAGATGGGGATGGATATTCATCCAAGTCAAGGATAGATTTTTTTTCCCCGAGTCCTACAAAAATTAAATATTTAGTCAAGCAGAAACCATTTATTAATTCCCAGAAAAAACACTATTATAGGATGTACCTCGACCATATCACCCTTAAATGCAACGTCCCCAACAACCACACCATCACTGTCAACACCTTGCTCAGAACCTTTACCAATTTCACCAACAACATCCTCTTGCTCATCATCATTACCACCTTCAAAATGCAGCATCCCCAACAACCACACCATCACTGCCAACACCTTGCTCAGAACCTTTACCAATTTCACCAATAGCATCCTCTTGCTCATCAGCCCTTACCACCCTCAAATGCAGCATACCCATAACTAACAGCATCATCTTGCTTACCACCCTCAAATGCAGCATCCCCATCAGTAACATCATCATCTTGCTCAACACATTTACCACCCTCAAATGAAACATCCCCATCACCAAAAGCATCATATTCCTCACCACCCTTACCAACTTCAGCAATAACATCACCATCTTGTTGGACACCCTTACCAAGTTCACCAACTTCACCAACTGAATTTAGTTCTTCAACATCCTTATCAAAAGCAACATTATTTCCAACACCCTTATCACCAACAACATCATCATCTTGCTCAGCACCCTTCTAAACATCAACATCAATAAATTAGTGGAAATTATTAAGGACTAAACTATTATATATAAATAATAATATAATTTTCAAAAACTTCTTATCCAACCTTCATCTCCTTTCTAATCTTCGAAAATTCATCTCTACAAAATGCAATGATACATTGCTCTCTTTCAAGCATAGAATCATATAGTTCTGGGATAGTGGAAAGCACCTGAATTTTGCAATAATTAATACAATGCATACAAGAATAGCATACAAGAATAGCATACTAAAACCAAACAGTGTAGATGCAATCATACCTTAGGATTTCTATTGTAGAATGGCTGCTTCTTAGAATAGGGGAATATTCGTTAGAAAATGTGCTTCTAGTTCTCCCGACAGAACCTCATATCTCCTCCTTCTGAACAGAAAGTCAATCTCATCACTACCATTGCCTGTCTGATTATCATCACTTTCATCGTTAACCAAGATCTTCTTCCTCTTCACTTTGATGTAGAACCAACTTCTCCCTCTTCTTATCAATTAGTGGGCCTACACACATATTTCTGGTTCAATGACTTGAAGTAATCTGTACCCTTTTCAAAAGTTTTAACATCCCAAGGAAATAAAGCCATCTATATATCGGGAACAAACAATTGTTAGAGAATTTCTACAAATAATTATCCCTATATAACTAAAAAGAAAGGGTATTTAAGTACACACCAATGTATTGAATTTGGATTCAATATTTGTAACCCTTGCACTGAATTCCAATCTACTGAACCGTGGATATCCCGTAGCAACTCTGTTTCTGACGAGATTTTCTAACCAAATAACTCTTTCCATGTCCCATACCTGTATAATTTAAACTAACTAATATCAAACAATGTTTTTCTACGAGGGAGATGTGAAATGGAAGACATATTTTTAGAAATGGACAGGGTAAAGATTCTTTTTGCTGTTAAACAATTACTGGACAGCACCAGCCCCTCACCAAAACAGCTAGCTTTCTAGCAATAATTTTCTTAATTTTTTGTGTTCAACATAACAATCATGGACTAAGGGAATCGAATTGGCAGTTCACTCCAACAAAGTATCAAACGGAAACACAATAATATATCATCTAACAATCACAAATAGTTTTGCTATGTTCAAAACATGCTAAATTTTTATAAAACTTACCTGAAGTGCTAGAGGGAACCCAAACAAATTGTAGGTATAATACTTGGATATCTTTTTCTTTTTCTCTTCCTCACCCTACAGCTTTCCTTTCCCTTTCCATTTCCCTTTCACTTTCACTTCTTCTTCTTCTACTGACTTCTTGTTCTTTTTCTTCTTATCTTCTTCTTCTTCTTATTCTTCTAAGTTTTCTTCTTCTTCTATTGTCTACTTATTCTTCTTCTTCTATTGTCTACTTATTCTTCTTATCTTTCCCTTCTTATCTTCCTTCTCTTCTTCACTTCTCAGTTTGAGGAGGCATTTGTTAAATACATCCTTCAAAAAATATAGTGTAAAACTGAAGATGTAAGAACCCTATGGAAATTTTTTGAATTCATCTTCATTTCTAACTAATGAAAACAACCACCCCGAGATGGCTGTCGTCCGCCCATCATCCGTTCAAAATAATTGGCTCATCATATAAATATTCAACATCTTGTACGCATCTTCACTTTCTTCGAACGATATTTTCTTCAAAGTGGCATACAATACCTCAGCAGTAGGCATTTTCCCTTTGAAAATTCTTCTAAGCATTGAATCCTCTTATACTTCATTGTTGTTGGCAAAACCTTCAGACAGCTGTCCCATATTCAACCCTCTGCATAGACAAAACTCTTCTTGACCGAAACGATATTTCGATTTCCCTAACCTAAACCACATCTCTTCTATTCTTTGTCCATTGGGTGAATAATCTTTCTTTTCAAAAGATTATGAGTTAGGTGCCCCGTAAACTATCAACGGTTGTTTCAAATCCAAGTATTGGCCGAAATGGCCTTGCTTGAATTATTCCCCCAACCTAAATTTTTGTAGGACCACCATCAAGTCTCTAATCGTAAACATTTTACTTCGACTGTTTACTCTCACTGGAATCCATTTCTCATAGCCTGGGAACCGCCATAACTTTTCATTTGAATTTTTCAACATCTGGAAAATGAAAAAAAAATAAAATAAAAACTTAGGTTCAAAATGAAATACATGTATCTGCATTATACATGTATCAACATTATAAATGAAAATCAATCCAGACTCAAAATCAGCATTATACATGTATCAGCATTATATTATTATACATGTATCAGCATTATAGTATTATACATGTATCAGTATTATAAATGAAAATAAGTCATAGGCTCAAAATTATACATGTATCATCAATCTCATGCTAATAATCAGTACTAGGCTTATGAAAATCATTCATAGCCTCATAGGCTAAAAATACACATTCAACATTAGTCTTTGGCTCAAAATAATACATGCATCTCCATCCATTAGCCTTAGGCTTATGATAATCATTCATATGTTCAACATAAACATTTAGGATAAAACCTAGGCTCATCAAATTACATGCTTCATCCATTAGTCCTAGGCCTACTACAATGATTACTAGGCTTAATATAATACATACATGCAAAATAGTCATTCTAGTCTGCAAACGTTTTTCTTCCCATTGAATTACATCCTAGTAAATGTTTTTCCAGTGTAGTTCACAGCAATTACTAAATGCTTTCCCTTCAAACAGAACACACACCCTCCAAATACACATACAACGGAACACAAACAAGCCAAAAACACAAACAACAGAACAATCCCCCATAAAAAACACAAATTTGAACAAATTAAAATAGTTTGAACAAATTAGTACCTTGAAATTGTCTCACTCTCTTTGCGTTTCGTCTAGGGTTTGGGGTGATTCGATCAATGCAGATTGTCAACCTTGTACTTTAAACGACGACCAATGACCTTGCTTCTTCTTCCTCTTTATTTTTGGTTTATTGCTTGGGTTTGAGTTTTGTTCGTCGTTTGGGTACACAGAGCAAGAACAAGAAGGGTTTGTTTTTATTTGTAATTTAACAGTGACGGCGACTATTGAACGGCGACAGCAACGACGACCTTGCTTCTCCTTCCTCTCTCTGCGTCACTCTATTTCAGGGTTCTCGACTTCCCGTTGTTTGGTTTTTTTTTTTTGAATTGTGTTGTTGATCAGTGACTTTTGTGGGAAATGAGATTGGAGGGTATTTTAGTAAACTTGAACAAGTTATATTGAATAAAATATTTAAGGAGGGTATTGAGGGAAATTCCAAGTGAGAGGTTTTAAAGGACAATGTGGTAAATGTGGTTGGCAAAAAAGCTAAAAGTACAATTTTTTCACCAGTGGGCTATTTCCTAGAAACTAAACATTAAGAAAGGTCATTTCCTACAATTTCCACATTAATAAATTGATTTACGTTAATAATGATTTATTTCATTTTGGATGAATTAAAACTCACTTGTTGGAATACAAATCGAGATGCCTTGCATGCTTAAATCCTAAATTTGTACTTTAAAATTTTATTTTCTAACTTATGGGCATCATTTCAATTGACTAATAAGTGAAATAATAAAATGAAATTTAACAAAAAATTGAAATATAAATATGAATACTTAAAATTATTACATTCTTTTTTTAAATATCTCATACGGTGGTGGCAAATTGTTGGACTAAATAAGTACTTTTACCATCGAAACACATTAGACGCCTTGTGGCCCACGAATAAGTTGAATAAAACTTACACATGGTTAATTATAATTTGATCGAGGTAAAAAATGTGTTGGGATTCAAATTGAAATCTACATATTTTAGTTGTGATTTATTCTTGTATTTTGCAATTTTTTTTTTGTTGATTGATTGAAAGCATTAACATCAAAGACACGGAAGGGTGAATATGTTCGTTGGCTTGAACATTTTAGTAGTTGAATTATAAGATTGTGCTTATTAGGAGATGGTTGATTGTTTAAAGAAAAAAAAATGAGATTAGAGTACAGATCGCTAGTGGCTAGGGATTGCAACGGGTCGGGATCGGGCGGGTTTGTAAAATCCAAACCCGTACCTGTGAAAATTTCTATCACCCACACCCGCCCGCGAACCCGTTTATTTTCGCGGGTTCGAGGGCGGGTTTCACCAGCGGGTTTTGGGGTCACCCACACCAGCACCCGGAAAGTTGAGAATTGTAATTCTTAAATTTAGAATGAGTAAAGTTCTTATATTTTACTCTTTATATAGTTAAAATGTTTCCATTAGAGTTTAAATTTATAATATTTTAAATAATAAATATTAAATCAATTTTATTTATACGGGTTCACCCGCGGGTTCATTTTTCCAACCCACACCCGCACCCGAACCCTGCTGGGTTTTTCTTTAAACGGGTTCACGGGTTTTTGGATCAGTAAATTCACCACCCAAACCCAACCCTATAGGGTCGGGTTCGGGCGGGTGCCCGCGGGTGCGGGTCAAATTACCATCCCTATTAGTGACCAACCTTAACCAACCAACTGTAACAAGCAGCTGTTAATTTTTTCTAAGTTACAAATGGGTCTATAAGAACATCTCCAATATATTATACCAAATTTTACACCGTTAAAAGAGTATTTTGGGAGAATATGTTTGCATTAAATATTTTTCTTTTTCAATGTTCCACACCAAATTTTACACCAAAAAAGCATCTTTAAAGAATATTCTTTCGATAAATCTTTAAATTATTAGAAAATTTAAAATTGGTTAAATGTATAATTAATAAATATATTAATAAAATTATATATATATATATATATATATCTATATTTGTGTCATTTTAAAGATCTCAACGATATTTTTCCAACGGTATATTTGTTAGGAATACATATTGATATAATTAAATATAATACTATAATAGGGTTAAATTAATAATTTAAAAAAGTAAAAAAATGACTGATGTGACATTTAATGTCACCAATATCTCTATGCATTGTAGCTACACCAGATTTATTTTTATTTTATTTTTTTTAATGTTTTTGGTATGTTAGCAGGAGATGATTTTTATACTATATTGTATTTTTTTTTATAAATGGTGTGAGATGATTTTTACACTATATTGGTATTTTTTTTATAAGTGGCGTGTTGGTCACTGATTGGAGTTACTCTAATAGTATCTCGCCATTGTCTAGTGAGTACCAACTGCCACCTATCTACCCATAATTTAAAAATGGTATATCGTCATATACAAGGGATTATTTTGGTCAAATTCAAATAGTAAAATAAGTGATATTTTACAAAACCATAGAGATTATTTTGGGCTTAGGTTTCACAAGAAATGGGGTTTAATGATCAAATTGAAAGCGGTTTATTAATTAGTTTAGTTCATATTTCTTTACCTTCTGTTGAGGTTGAGATATTTCAATTTTATTTAAAAATCAAATTAAAATGTCTTTCCTGACCACAGCCGGTAATAGGGGATCCAATCCTCACTCTTACCTGATACAAAGCAAAGTCAATCTTTGTGAACCATCCAATGTCTTTGACAATGGATGTAAACATAGAAGCTTTAAGTACTATTCATTACTTCACACTCAAAATAGAATGCAGACTTTTATGAATGATAAATAGTACAACATCATTTAGTTTATAAATAACAAATCATCATTTACATTTTTGCGTTTGTTCCAGCAAATATTTGTATAAACAAAAGCCTTTGCAACCCCTCTTTTTTTTTCTTTTTCTTTTTTTTTTTTGCATTATTGCTAAACTGTAGCTACATGTAGTAACTGAATATATAGGTGTATCCACCAGTGTTTTAGAAAGTGGCTGCAGCAAAAAGATATAGTAAATTTGACAAACCTGACCATCATCTTGAATCCTTTTCAGAGCCTTGTTAAAAATTTTATACCTAAAAACAGAATAATTTAAATCAGGGTGGATTGACAAAAGTATTAAAGATTACAATCAAGTAAATCTAACTCACAACATAATTCAACAAGAAATCTCTTACTCTTTTGGTTCAAATATGAGCTCTTTGAAAACAGCATATGCTGCAGCACCGGCAACCCCAAGCCCTGCAAGAATTATAAGACTGTAGGAAGCACCCTCTGCAAATGTCACCAGCTTTTGAGGGATATTGTATGTAATATCGTCAAAGGGATCCTCAAGGACCTCAACAGTAGATACGTCTTTTTTGGGCTCTAAGAGCAGTAGAGGATAAGTCAATGGAGAGCACTATACTATTTTCTGTGTGCAAGATCTGACTATTAGGTATTTTAAACAGAATGAAGATTTTGACTCTTGATAGTAAAGCATTATGTTCAATAACAATATACAATTAGAACTGTCCATTCTTGATCGTCCTTTAGCTCTGTTTACATTCCAAATACAATGTAATAGGATGAGTTGCTCTTTAAGTTTTTCTGTGAAGTAAGATGTTTAGGATACAAACTTCGGTCAGGAACCTCTCAGACAGGGATTAATGACAGGAAAGAGTCTTAAAACTCCACTTTTTTCTGTTTCATTTACTAACAGATCAAAATTCCGGACCAAGCACATTTATCAACTGGTGATGACATTACCAACAAAATGCCAAAAGATTAGCAAACAAAAACAAGAAGATAGACCGCAGACACATAAGCTCAAAACTTCAGTACACATAAGCTCAAAACTTCTGTTCACATCCAAACCTCAGAAGATGTTTCTGTCGGCTGCTTGGAAGCTCTTGATGCAAATGACCGAGCAGAACAATGTGTTATGGGGTTTGCTCCATGCTTCTCTATGAGATGAAGCGGTGACCGACAGCTAACTATGTATCCCCTAGTACATTGACATCTAAAAAGAGCAGAGACTCCTGTGAAACACATCATCAAAAATCAAAATATAATCCACAAAAGGAAATAAAATATTAATTGATAAACATATTCATATTCTCTCCTCCACCTCACTAACAGTGGATTTGCATGTCTGTTAATGAATGTGAACATGAGCTTTGTGTATCACTTATTTAAATTTAATTTTTAACTGTCATATATCTGGTTAACAAATGTGTGAGAAAGGCTGGTAGCCATCACATAGCTATTGACTCTGAGAGCTAGCCAGATTTCAACTAAAATGTCTAGCAAACAAATTTGGTTAATGGCCAGTCAAAATTCTATAGAAGCTAAATGCCCAATGATTCATTCCTTCAAAGGCATCCCCTCAGTCAATTATTCTGTTTCTCCTACTACGCCCCTGACAAGACAGCAAATGTACAGGACAGAAACAAGTACATGTTTTTCACAAAAGTAGTATGCTCAAGCATAATGGTCATATAAAAATCCAATTGTTGAGAGGACAAACTGTTGATGATGCTTACAAAAATAGACACCTACAGAACAAGAGAAGAAATCTTCTTTTCTTTTTCTTTTTTTATCAGAAAGCAAGATGGCACTAATTATTAAGCAATGAAACTATAAATTTTTCTCTCGTTTTTATTTACAAGAACGCTGAAATTTTATTGGAAACCCATGAACGGGGTTGAGGGACTTGGTTTCCAGAGAGAAAAAACTAAAACGTGAGACCAAGTCAACCAGAAAAGATAATGGAATAAATAATATTGCAGAGCCCCAAACACTGGCTTCTCAACACCATGAAAACACAGCACAAAGGAGTCCTACATGCAAAAATCTAATAAAAAATTTCCATATTTTCCCTCTTTAAATGGTAAAAAGCTACCACCATTTAACACACAAATCCAACGCGCCATTTCCTTGAACTAACCTATTTAAGATGGCAGTTATCCTCATAGAAGAGTTTAAATCAAAATAAATCAACAGATATAATTAGGGTAAGTGGGTAACAATCACTTACCAAAAGCTCCAAGTACCTCCTGCAGCAAAAGTTGAAGAAAAAAATCAGTCTGCAGGTATATGCTATAAAATAAAAAGGGAGTGAAAAAGAAGTGATTGTCTCACCTTTGTCTTCTGATTGGAATCAACACTAGGTAGTCTTGTAATATCTGACCTCAATACCGTGGCCAACTGCATTATCATCAGAAAGTAACTTAACAGCAAATACAGATACAACATTAATCAATAAACTTAGCAAGTAATTATATCAAAAGAAATAGTCATTATAATCGTCCCATCATTTTCTCATAAGGACAAATTAAAATTCTTAACATGGATTTTACAAATCATTAGGATATCAAAAGTAAGCAGCAATACAAGTTCATGTTCCACAAATAGGACTCAAAAATTAAAGTGTCGGAAGTCATGGCCATTAATAGAAGTAAATGGAATCGTTAATTGTTTTGTTGGAATTCCAAAATTCCAACAAAATTTCCTTCTACTACAGAACAGTGGGAAAAAGTAAGTACGAGCAAAATGGGCTACATGATGTTCTTTGACTCGGTTTTACATGTATTGCGAGCGTTATATAAGCTAGTATGGGTATAATTTTTTTAATATCCAGGACCCAGATATATCAGGGTCCTTGGACGATCATAATTTTTACTGCATTATTATAATTCTATTCAATGCAACCTATAGGGCACTCAACACCCGTATCGTTTGAAACAAAACCTAATATTTTTAGCATCGGCAACATTAAGCATTGTAATCATATTCATCTTCAATTCTTCCTAAAAACACCCATCACAAAAAATCTCGCGGGAAATGTAATTCGTAACCAATCAGAATCAAATAAAAATACGATATAATTTAACCGAACACGAGATAAACAAAAACTTTTGAGTAAAATATTATGAGGAGAAGAGCGCGGCGGAACCTTGGATTCGGTGAAGTGAGAGTTTTTTCGGATCTCGGCGGCGATGGTGGAGCGGAACTGGAACTTGGAGACGACGTCGTGTAGGTTGTGGACGTCCACCGTGGCATCGTGAATCGATCGGCGCGAAGACCTGAAGAGATCGAAAACGCGGCTCCGAGCCTCCTCTAAGCTCACCGAGTTGGGCGGCAACTTTACGCTTCGGAGTCTGAACGCCATTTTGAACTCAACTCAAACTCAAAACTCACTGAGTTAAACCCTAAACCTCTGTTATTTTAGCAGTCTCCTGTATCGGATCGAGAGAGAGCGAGGAGATTGCGTCGTGGGGTGGAAATGAAAATAATTGTTTTTGTTTCGAGTAACAGAATTATCGTAAAAAAAAAAACTGTTATAATTTTATTTTGAAAATATTGCATTAACTTCAATGACTTAAGTTGGAGAAAAACTTATTGAGCGGAACCAATGCACCACCATCAAATTCTGGCGTGGTGCAATCGGTTGCACCCAAGTTTTTCTCCTTAAGCAACACCCCTGAAAATCATTAAAATCATTAACAATAAAGCAATTACCAATTAGGTCCTGATTTAAATTTCAAGTTATTTGCGACTTTTATAAAAGTGATCAAATTACTTCCTCACTTTTGTTTCAAGTGTTATATTAGTAGATATGCATATTTTCCCCCGCATCCCCAAATCATCACGTCCCCATCCCCATTTGGGGAAATTTTTTTTGGGGAAATTTTGGGGAAAATGGGGAATGGGGTGGGGATGGGGATGATTTTCATCCATAGATTGAAATGGGGATGGGGATGAGGTGACTTCCCCCCATCCCTATTTCCCAATTTCCCCCAAAACATATATAATTAAATAAATAAATAAATAATTATGTAACACTTTATGATTTTATTATGTATTTGTAATGTACATTTTATTATTTTATTATTTATTTGTAATACACTAATGGATTTTAGTTTGTGTTTGTAATGAAATATATATTTTTTAATTTTTAATTTTTTATCAAACGGAAGAATGAGGAAACGGGAAAATGGAGAAACGGGAAAACGGGGAAAAATGGGAAAAAATGGAGAAAACGGGGAACTGGGGTTGGGGATGGATATACCTCCCCCCAAAATTCCCCATCCCCATTTTCCCCAAATGGGGGGGGAGATGGGGGAAGGGTCTGGGAAGTGAGGATGAGGATGGCGGGACCTATATCCATCCTCATTCCCCAAATGTGCATCTCTACATATTAGTCCATCTCTTTTTGGAAGTGACCAAATTGGTCCCTCTAATGACTTAAAGGTGTTAAATATAACAGTTGACTTTAATAATTTTTGTTAAAGTACGTAAATACCCTTTATTTGTCATATTATAGCAAAGTTATTTTGTCTATGTGCATTAAATTCTCCATTATAATTACAATAAAATCAAAAAATATTATTAATGAAACACCATTTGTACCTTTTTTTATTAAAATTCTCGAAAAAAATCTTAAAATATTTTAATAAGACAATGTCAATTATACTTTTATTTTTTAAAACAAAGTTACCATTCATTCACAGTTTAGTCTTTTATCATTTTTATATAAAATTGTATTTTTTGTTAATATTATAAAAGTGATGTTTTCAAAAATTATTTAAATATCAAAACACATAAATAAAATAAACAAAAATATACATGTGTTAAAAAAACTGTACATGTGTCAATATTATATTGTTTAGGAGTAAAATACAATTTTACCCCTACACAATTAAAGTTGACGGATAAAACTTAGTTAGAGGGACTAATTTGGCAATTGGGAAAAATGTAAGGACCAATTTAGTCACTTTAGTAAAAGTCGCAAACAACTTGGAATTTTTAAAAAAAATCCATGACCCAATTGGTAATTGCCCTTAACAATATGATTAATGGTCTCTTTCAACCGATTTTAAAACTTAATTCAAAACTGAAATAAACGTTATTTAAAGAGTAATGTTAGAATCTCTAAAAATCTTGTTCAAATCCATATACAATGCACGTACCAGATCATTTCAGTATGAATTTAGATAAATTTTATGGATAACCTAACATTAATCTTACATCATAATAGTGTTTTGTTCATGTAATTAAGCCAATACAAAAAACTAGACTTTCCAATAGAAACGCTCACAGACACATATTTATCTTGAAAATGTGTGTATTTTCTTCTTGTGTTTTTGACTTTTGTTTATATATTAAATATTATTTAGTTTTTATTTCTAATATTTGATTAATTTTTTAACAAAAAATTATTTATAACTTACCTCATAATTTTTTTAAGAAGTGGTATATTATAATTAGTAAATTTTTTGTTATTCAATTTCTAGTAAAGGATTTAAATAGCTGTATTTCATTAGATTTAATCGAAGTCGATTCACAATTACATAATAATAGGAGGTTTTCTGCTGATTTTTAAAAGTAATGAGTTTGATAATATATTTCATCAAATTCAGGGATGTTTTTACAATTCACCCTAATATTAATCGATGGTTGTATATTATAGTTATAGGGTATGGCTACATTGTTGGGAAATTAAATCTCAATAACGTTATTGGAATTTTATTACAAGATTTTTCCAATAATTTGTTGACATGTGGCAACTAAACACTTCAAAAAATATGAGTAACTGGTTATAACCAGTTACTTTCAAATTATTTTATTATAAAAATGTAATAATCTAATTTAATTTAATTTAAATAATTGTGTTGAATAATTGTAAATGATAATTAAATAAGGATTATACATATCTTCACAATAATCTTCTGTAATTTAAATAAATATATGATATTTTTTATTTTTTTATTTGTATTTAATTTAATTAAACATTTATAATATAAAAGATTTAAAATAGTCCAAATTAAATTTTTTTTAAACTAATATTATTTTCATAAAATAAAAATAGATATTGTTTAATTTTTAAAATATTTTTGATGTATTATATTTTGAAATTAATATTTATTTGATTTAATTATATAAAATATTTGTAACATAATAATTTTTGGATTAAAATTTCATTTTAAATATTTATAATTATTTTTATTATTTTTTATATGATAAATTACATGTAACATAATTTTTGTTCAATCTAACAAATTTTGGATAAAAAGTTGTAATTTAGATGTGTGTGGTAACAATTTAAAAAAAAAATCAATTTTGTAACAAATTTTAAATGATATGTAACAATAAATTTGTAGCTCGTAACAACTTTACCATAGCATGTAACAACTCGGTTTATATGGGTAACAAAATATATGTGTTTTATAACAAGTTTCACGTATAAAGTTGTACTTAAAATGTTTGTGATAACAATTTCACGTTGGTTTGATGTATAACGAAAAAGTTGTAAATTGTAACAACGTTGTCGTATCAACAACTTATTTTATATGGGTAAAAAAATATTCGTACTATGTAACCAATTTTACATTAAAAAAAATTAAGTAAGATGTATGTGGTAACGATTTAATGTTGTAACAAATCTAACATGATGTGTAACAATATATTTGTAAGTTGTAACAACTTTGACGTAGCATGTAACAACTCGATTTATATGGGTAACAAAATATACATGTTTTGTAACAAGTTTCACGTAGAAAGTTGTAGTTAAAATGTTTGTGGTAACAATTTCACGTTGGTTTGATGTGTAACGAAAAAGTTGTAAGTTGTAACTATGTTGTCGTATCATGTAACAATGTTGTCGTATCCAAGGAATAAAATATCGGTATCAGTATCGATATCAGGACTCCTAAATTAATGGATATATCGGGGATATTATCGATATCGGTGGATATTCGGTAAAAAATTTAAAAAATGATGGATATTTACATCTAAAGTTAGAATTTTTTTGTGAAACTTTAGGATAAGCTTAAACAAGTAATTTTAATCATATTTCAACAATAAATTAGCATAGTTATGATTTATTATAAATTATAATATAGATAGAATCTGTATATAATTTTTAAAATTGATTATTTAATAGAATAATATTTTGTTTCACTTTTACAATATTATATATTTATATACAATATAAAGAGATTAAATATTTAATAAACAAAATTATAATTAAAATATATATATATAGTTCCATACTTCCAAGATTCAATCATAAATGATAAATTATAATTCATACATAATAATACATTGCATGTCTGAAATTTAAAAACAAAATGAATTCATTGCTGGTTCAAATACATAAGATACATTTCTATCTTGATTCGAACAATAATTTTTCCAGGAAAACGTGCTAGCATAGTTTTCAAGGTAGTTATTAATATGCCACACGTATGTTGCTTGATCTCTTCCAACTGATCCATGAATTGGGTAGTTTGGATTTACCCAACTTGGTGGATATTGTTGATCTGCATGCATAGGTATTGCATATGGCCTTTGTGGAGAAGGATAGTCAAATATATTGATGCCACCATAACTACCATAATATGGTACATGAGAATCTGTCATTGTCTGTGATTCACCCAAAGAACTATTTTCTGTGTCTATACTCATTGAGGAGAGAGTCATATTCAAAGAATCTTCATCAATTTGATTTGTTCCTCCATGTTGTCTACCACGATTTTGATCAAAATTACCTATATGAGCATCCCAACCTGCCGCACGAGCATCCCAACCTGCCGTACGAGCATCCCAACCTGTTGCACCAGTATCCCAACCTCCGGCACGAACATCCCAATTTGTTGCACCAGCATCCCAACCTCCTGCACCAGAATCCCAACCTTCTCCCTTATCTCCATCATCTCTATCATCTTCATCATCTTTTCCTCTACCATTTCCATCAGAAGTATGTTGGTCATCGGAAGAGCTGCTAACAGTAACTTCACGATCTACACCAACTTCTTCTTTAATCACTTGTTCAATATTTATTCCCATGTCTCAAGCATGAGAAGCAATTTAAGGATCAGGATTTCCCTCATCATCATCCAAATAGACTGCTCTAACCCAGTCAAAAAAAGGATTCTCATTATCGTCCCCTGCTTCAGCAGCTAGTTGAAGTAGATCCATAAAATCAGTTTCATCTACTTTATCTTTTTCAGCTGCCATATCCCTAAGTTTCAACTTCATATTATAATAAAAATTGTTAATAGTTTTTTCTGGCTAGGGAACAAAGGAGAATTTTCTAACGAGAATCTATCTAGGAAAGATCATCATGATATTCAAGATAACCAGTGAGATTGATACCACTACTTAGATGGAGCCGATACTTGATAAGGTTAGGACCTCGACTACCTATTTATCTAGATAGGATATCATCCCCGAAAGTATGTATCTCGCCCTACTGAAGCTCATGATACCAGCTCAAGACTAGCACGATGTTAGCTCGCAAGCCCAGCACCCCGCAAGCATCTTGGCGTCGATCAAGGTATCAGGTACCTCCATACCTACCTCGGTGCTACCTCGATATCTACATTGGTGTCACCTCGACTCCCACCTGATACTCAGTATGATCATCCGGAGCTCCTATAAGGCAAGTACCTTACCTCCCAGTCGATACGATAGGGAACATGAAGACACGAGCACCATTCCAAGCAGGAAGTAGAACAAGTCCATCAAAACTCACGATCAGAATCTCCCTCCAAGCTCCATGAATAAGGAAAGTTGTCTTCATCGCCATCAAGCTCCACGAAGAAGGAAAGTTGACTTCCATCGCCAAAATAAAGCACCATCAATGACCCTATGATCGATCGAATCATAATTCGAATTCGCCATTAATTAACGGGATCTAATCCCGCGCCTCAACTCCACGCAAATGCCTTTCAACTCTTAAAATATGACTCTCTATAATCTTCATTTAACAACGACCGGATTTTGAGGAGATTATGGTAGTATTATATATACAACATTGAAGGGTAAAGAAAAGGACTTTTGTTTCGAAGATTTCTTGATCACCAGAATGAAAGAGAGGTCCCAGGAGATTCCCGGAAGCCAGTGAGAGTCCCTTGACAATCACTGGAGGAAAATCCACTTATCGACACGGACGTTTTCTCCATCTCCATCATGTGTAAAAGAGTGAAAAAGAGTGAGAGATATATATGTATTCACATTGTAAACCCATGGTAGTAGTTGATTAAATAAAACAGTGTTCATTTTTACATCTCCCGGTCCCTTTGTGTCATTTATCCGTTCTTTGGTCAGCCGACCTCGATCATACTAAAAGAGGGACCCCGGCACCGAAGGTACCTACCCCGCTGCTGCTACCGGTAGTGGGTGAGGGTGTTAACTGAGATTTTCACCCCGAGTGAATTTCTCCGTTAACAACAATAAACAAGTTGCTCAAGCTTAGAATATGCAAGACGGTTTCTTTGTTTTGTGTGGATTAAAGCAAATGTGGACAAATTTCTTTCGCAGGCAGAAGATGATGTTGTTTGTGATAGTATGCGAACTGCTATTGCACGCAATGATGGAGCACAATTTCCATACATTACCCACCAATCAGCTGCAATAAAAATTATTAAGTATTATAAGTATGAATACCATTTCAAGGATATCATTATTTATTATTATTATATAGATTTTTGTAATAAAACTTATATACCCGGTTGCATTTTGCTTCTAGCTGCAATAGCTGCTCGTTCACTAAAACTTTTCTTTCCATCCTTAAAATATATGATGACTCATGAGATCAGTATGTAAATAATAAATATAAATATGAGTATATGACACAATACTCCCATGCAAAAAAGTTATAATATTGGAATTATAAAATTGATTGTAAGTTGTAACTTTTTATCTCATTTCCAAAATTAGCAATCCTTGCAGCTTCAAGGTCTAATTGCGTATAGACAATATGTACGGCTTTCAAAAGATCTGAATTGTCTCCAATATTGTCTCTATATTGGTACTTTGGATTCAAATAGTAAGCTAGAAGAATAAAAAGATAATAATTTTAGAATAAATAATTAAATACTATACAAAATATTAATTATGAATGACAACCAATCCGAAATAAAATTTACCTGCAGCATGTAGTGGGTGATTAAGCATTTTATCCCACCAGTTTTGTATAATGGTTAGAATCCATTTAATATTCCCTCTTTGCTGTTTTACTGCATCTTTCATCACACGCATTAACTCATATAAGATAGGCATAGTGGGTACAACTTCAGTATCAGCCAATCTCAGAACATGGTATAGTGGCTCATATATTTTAACTACAAAAGCCACATTATCCCAAAATTCTGAATTTAAAATAAGCTGTTCTATTCTTTTTCCATTTGCGGTTCGACTCAATCGATTTGCAGCTCATTTGTCACTGGTAAATAGATGTTTCAAACTTGTCTTTTTTTTTCAAAAGACTATCAAAGGCAATATGATTAGTCGCAAATCGAGTTGCACCAGGTCGCACTATCTCCCCTTTGCAAACCTCCCTTATTTGCGATAGTAACCATCCATGATTATATATAAAGTTTGTCACAGCTCTAGCATCATGAATGACAGGTGCAACAATGTCCTTCTTTCCAATATCCTCAAAAATCAAATCTATACAATGTGCTGCACAAGGAGTCCAAAATAAAGAATATTTTTTCATCAATTTTTTACCTGCTTTCACAAATGCAGAGCCATTGTCGGTGACAACTTGCACGACGTTCTTCCCACCAACCTCTTTCACCACATATTTGAGCAATCCATAAATATACTGATGATCTTTAATTTTGTCGGATACATCAACAGATTTTAGGAAAATTGTGTGACATTTACAATACACCATAAAATTAATTATCGACAATCTTGTCGGTCCCGTCCACCCATCACACATTATGGTGCAACCATATTTCTCCCATTTTGTTTTGAAGTTATCAACATACTCTTTCATTTTCTTGTACTCGATGCCCAAGTACTTATGCCTAATTTCAAATGCTGATGGTGGTTGAACTCCAATACCTATATTCACATGCATGTTAAATTTAATTGTGAGATAAAAAATAAAACAAATAAAAAATTTCAAAAGCATTATTAGTTTTTTAAAAAATTCCTGATTCTTGAGCACCAATAATCATGTTTTTAAAATGATGAGAACCGGCTCTATATGGGGGCACATTATCATAAATAAAAAACTTCGATACTAGCCTCCCCAATTTTTCTCTATTACTACCTCCCTTGAACATATCTTTAATATTCTTTTGTTTTGCACCTGATGATTTGTACAATGAAAGTGCAGCTGGTGGTTTATAACCCGGATCTCGTCCACTTTGAGTGTGACGTACTTGTTGTGGTGGTTGGCTACTACCACCGGCTCCTGAACCCTCTCCTCTCTTTGACCTCCCTCCAAAGATTCTTCCTTCTTGTTCTCTTTGCCATTCATATGCTTTGGATGCATCTATTGCAGAACGATAATCATCTCGCTCATCAGGATGCAAATCTCCAGGATAATGATACATGTCATCTTCATCTTCTGTATCAGACAAATTTCCCCTTAATTCTTTATGAATTTCCTCAATCTCCTTTGTAGTTTTTTTTTTGTTTCTTTATTTTTTTGCAATTGAGAGATTAGTTTCTTCACTTCTGGTGGCACATTTAGGCATGCTTTTACATTTTAGTACACCTCTATACCAGATAAATGAAATTTAAACCGGGTAATTCCCCCACTTTGCATTATGTGACCACAAAACGAGCATATAGTGCCATTTTTATTATTCTGAATTGGTTGACAATACTCCCATGCTAGATCATTTCTAGTACCAGACATCTTATGCAATGTAATTCCCTATCAAAACAAAATTAAATTTTGTACAGATCAATTTATAAATATGAAATTCTAATGAGTTTTAGAAACAATACAAAAAAACATCAAAGTGAACATTTACGTACCTGCTTATTTGATGAAGATTTTAAAAGAAACTTGTGAATTGTGATGTAAAATTTGCTATATAGTGTAGCCGTGTAGGATGAAAGCTTGAAAGAGAAGAGTGAAGATGATATGAAGTGAAAATGATGAACAAATTTGTTCTTCATTCTAATAATTTATATTCTCTGCAAAGAATACATCATGATGATTTTTTATTTCAAATGCATTGATTGCATTTCACTTTTTCAAACGCATGCATTGTATTTTCTATAAATAATTGAGGTACTTTTTGTTTTTTTTATATTCTTTTTATTATTGCATTTCACTTTTTCAAATGCATGCATTGTATTCTCTACAAATAATTGAGGTACTTTTGTTTTTTTTAATACTTTTTATTAGAGGTGCCCACGGTTTGGTTAAACCGTGTGTACAAAACCGAAATCGACCATCCAAAATCGTAACCGAAACCGCCGGTTACGAAACCGGTTGGAAACCGGCTTCGAGCCGGTTCGGTTACGGTTAGTGTTATAGGTAAAAATCATCATTAAGGACACGTCATTACAGTAAGGGGCCACGTAAGCAAAGTCAAGGAAAGTCAAGCATTAAAGGGCAGAAATTCCCCAAGGGAATTTACTCAGCAAAAAGCAAAGCAGCCCGACCACAGACGAGGAAATCGGCTCGGGCATCGAAGGAATCGGCTCGGGCATACTCGGTCATGCTCGGGATCAGATAATGAAGGCGAGTACTTCACAAGCATATGGACAGAATCAGCAGCAAGCAACTCCACATTAAGCAACGATACGACTATCAGAGTTCAACTGAAAGGCAAACAGATTTCCCGCAGATAAAGGGCGAGGAATCCGATGCAGATTCGGACTCAGTCAAAATAGGAAACAGGATAAACTCCAGAAAGAAACAGACTTCAATTAGAACTAGGAAATCACACAAAATACGGGTATCACAACACCAAACCCTAGCAGTACCATAAACCCTAGCAATAGCATGTATAAATACCCCTGTAAGAAACATAACGGAGAGAGGTGAGAATAAGCAGGAGAAATCAGAGAGAAATACTTTGTAATTGAGTTTTTCATAGTGGATTTGACTTTGTTGCTCAAGCAACAACCCGTGGATTTTTCTCTAGTTAGAAGGAGTTTTTACCACGTATTTCTGTCTCTTGATCTATTATTTTCTTGCGGTATTATACTTATCTGTTCTTATTTTCACTTGATACAAGTTCGTTGATAGTGACGACGAAAAATCACCATCAACAGTTAGGGATGTCCCAAAGCGGTTTGGGGCGGTTTTGGGCGGTTTTTATAAATAAAAATAAAAAATCAACCAATAGAAAAGTGCCACGTGGACAAAAAAACAAAAAAAACAACAAAAACTAAAACCGAAACCGTCCAAAATCGAAACCGAAACCGCCCAAAACCGAAACCAAACCGCCCAAAACCGGCGGTTTGGGAACGATTTTGGGCGGTTTATATATTAAAAAAAAATCTAACCAATAGAAAAGTGACATGTGGCCACAAAAATTGAAAAAAAAAATATAAACCGAAACCGAAACCGAAAACCAAACCGGTTTTCTCGGTTCAGTTACGGTTTGGGTGGCCACGGAACCGAAACCGACGGTTTCGAAACCGAAACCGCCCCGAAACCGAACCGTGGCCACCATTACTTTTTATTATTGCATTTCACTTTTTCACACGTATGCATTGTATTCTCTATAAATAATTGAGGCACTTTTTGTTTTGTTTTTTAAATTCTTTTTATTATTGCATTTCACTTTTTCAAACGCATGCATTGTATTCTCCATAAATAATTAAGGTACTTTTTATTATTTTTTGTTTTTTTTAATAAAAATTATGGGTTTTACACGTTTTACACAAACAAGTCAGATTGCTTTCACAATCTTTGCCCAATTCTACTTCAGTAATTATACTATTGACTATTGTGTTGGAAAGTTTTATAAATTTGTCAATGCTTCTTTTAAAATTATTTTCAATATAGATTATTTGAAAAATAATTTAAGTGTTTAAGATTATTTTTTTTTTTGAGAAAAATAATTTGCAAAATATCCCTAGATTTCGGGATGAAAATCACAATATTTCGGGAATATCAGTAGATTTTTATGGATATTTCGAAATCGGCAGGATATTTGCTAGGTATTGGATATTACCCATGTTTCGATATCGGTCCCTCAAAAATATGGATATATCGGTGGATATATCTATTTTAAAAACCTTGATCGTAATATTAACTAATCTACGAACCCTTTAGAATGTAATTTCAAACCTAAAAATAATTTACAATACTTACATTTCTATTTGTTATAAAAATGAAAACAGTAAATTCTTCATCAAGTGCCTCTCTCTCTATATTACATCCTTCCATGAAATTATCAGTAGCTTCATTCGGTATCAGAATCTGTAATAAATTATAAACAAATCAACAAATATAAATGGACATAGTAAAGTTTTGCTACATTTTCCTTTCTTAAGTTGTCATGTCAAACTTATTTTTCTTTCACTTATAAAAAATAAAAGAATTATTTCAAAAAAAGACATAAATATCATTTCAATCGGTTAGCAAATTTAGTACTTTTCATGGGCACAAATCCAAATCCAATATAATGTGAAACAGTCTTCATTGTACGTTAACAATTTAAGATCATTAAATAACATAACTTAAACAAACATAAATCATTCAAGTGAAGGTGCCCCGAGGGGCATAGGTAGATAAACGAGTTTGGAGCTTAGGCAAATAACTCCAGAATCAATGACTCGAATCCTGTTAATGACAAAAAGTTTTAAAAATATATATATAATCTAGATAGGTGGATAGATAAATACCGTGTAAAAAAAATCATCAAGTGAAGGTATCAACCTTAATGCAATCACCATCTTTCATGGAGAAGTACAATCACCATGCCAATAAGCATATATATTATATGTTCTACCGAATACAGAATTTCAAAATCCCACATAAAACAAACCTAATAATTAGAATTTGTCTAACTTCTAAAGCTCATCATCACATTATATAATGCTAAAATTGCAGAAGTTCGGAAGACATCGAAACTTAACCAAAGCTGAAAAGGAGTGAGAACACAAAATTTGTCTTAACTTCTGTTAGGGGAATCAGAAAGAGGAAAGTTGCTAGGGCCTCACGGTGGGCGCCAAACTATAGTCGATCAGATCTACAATTAATTTTGTCATCGAGCTGGGCACTGGCAACTTGCGAAATAAAAAAAAAAAGTATAGCAGTGGTCGAACCACATGAGGGTGTGTTCCCTTGGGAGGACTCTCCGATGCTCAAGTAAGAATATTGTTCGATAAATAAAGTGAAGGAAATAGAGTCGAAGATGACAAACCGTGTCGCTCGATGTATCGAATCAACCTATGGGTCGATTTGGTTGGATCGACACTAGGTATCGATGATGTTGATGCATCGATTCCCTAGGGGTTGTTTGGATTGTCGTGGGTCGATCAAAGATTGGGTCGACGCTGGGTTTCGATGAGTTTGATGGGTCGTGCCCATGTGGGTTCCTTAACTCTACGTGGGTCGATCAAGGATTGAGTCGATTGATTTTTGTGAACGACTAGGTCGATCTGTTTGATTGTGAGACAACAATTAATACATGGAGTGAATTGTGGAGATTTGCTTAAAGATCTTTTGCATATGAGAAAAATGATAAGGAACAAGACATCTTTCTCTAAGAAGGGGTCTCATATTTAGAGTGAAGGTTTGGAGCCTTCACCACTCTAACTCTTTATCTGAGGGCGTGGATCTCAAGTCCTTTATTGCTCTTTTTGATTCGCATTGAATCTGGCAATAAGATCACTTAATCACATGTCTGACGTCGGGATCTTTGCAACGTTCGACCATGATTTAAATAGTATTTAAATGTCATTTATTATGCATTTGATTGCTTTTGAAGTTGGGTGTAATGCTACAATGGGCCAGGTCAGGCTATGAGCCTGCCTTAAGTAACCAATTGTTTATCAGATTGGCTGCCTTTGGACCTTATTTGGGCCTTTTGACAGTGGGCTAATGGATTTAGCTTCTGCTCAATGATGGACTTAGGTATTTGGTTGTAGGCCGATTTTTTGATGACTACATAAATAAAAATAAAATTAATCTTTTGATATAATACAAGGTTTGATGTTGTAAATGCTTGAGAACTCAGTAAGCAAACACTAATAATAATAAAAAAAGCAATGAAGTCACATAGCCAACTACAAACGACAACAAACTAAAAACTACAAGCCACACATCCAATTGAAAACAAAGCAACAAAAGAGAAAGCAAAAACAGCCACACTCAGCCACAAACACCATCAACAACAGGCAACAACAGTCAAAAAGAGCCAAACCCAAACAAAGCAAGAACCAAAGAACATGGGAACATACACGCACAGAACCCCAAACACAAAACCAAACCACACAACAAAAACACTAAGGTTCACCCCACTCAATAGAGTTCACATCAATTTTAAACAAACAAAAAAATCTTCTCGACATCACCTTCAAAAATCTCAGGATATTCATATATATATATATATATATATATATTGGATCATCTCTTGCGAATTATGTTATTCAACAAGAAAAGCTAAGGATATGATCTAGTGCTAATTATTTCTAAATTAGAGTTTATCATCAAAATTATGGTTTATCATAATTTAGGGTTTATCATAAGTTTTTTTTAATAAAGAAATATAGTCTAAGGTATGAGTGTAATTAATGGGTATACATAGTATTTGGTTTATTTTTAATTAAACTAATATGTCCTTATTAGTAAATTTCTATTGGGATATTTTTGTAATTAAATTTTTTTTTATTAAAATATGGTTATGCGTATCATATTTATGGGTGTCAATATCTGTACATTATTACAAAAATGTGTATTTATGCTTGTATGTGCTTCCAAACATAGTATTATTAATTAATTATATATATTATTATATATTATTAAACTCTGCAAACGAAATTATAGTAATTGTTTTTGTTTTGTTTTCTATACATATCATACAATGGTAACGATTACTTGGAACACATTAGTTAAATAGTATTATTGTAATTATTTTTTATAAATCATCAAACCAAACCGAAGTTTGGTTTTACCTTATAATTGATTTAGTTTGGGTGGTAAAAAAATAACCCCATTAAACAATAGTTTGGTTTGGGTATAATCAAAACCAATCCAAAACAACTCATGCCCACCCCTAGGTATACTTAATGGGTGTACATAACATATAGTATATTTTTAAAACAATTTAAAGTCAATTCCATCTTGTAACGCCGATTAGCAAATATTTCGACTCTTGCAACCTTCGTCTAATACTACATATTTGACTGCAAATTTAATGGGTTTAACTAAGTTACAGTTAACAACAATATTACTACACAACTATATGAGAGAGTTAGTTTATTTTTATTATATTTTAATTTTCAAATCCTTAATTTTTATACAGCAACTTGGCAAAACTTGGGAAGTAGTTGTTTGATAATTGCAATTTGCAATTTCTTTATTCTTTAATTCGTTGCTTGTTCTATTAATCTACTGGTGATAAGTGAACGACCCGGATCACTCAAAACACTAAGCATATATAATGCACCCCTTTCTCCCTTATCAATACAGTCATTGCTCTATCGTTCTCCTATATCTTCTTTCTGGAAATCTTGTAATCTCTAGCAGGTTAGTGTCTCTTTGTCATGGTCGGTTCTGGGCCTAGATTTACGGGGTGGCTGCCCATGGCCTGTAATTTGAAGGGCCAAGTTTTACAAGAAATTAATTGTTAGTTTAATGTAAAAGTGCCTAATAAATATTTTGTAGACAATTAAAATGTCACAGTTTAATGTTGTTTTAATAAATAAAAAAGGCCTAGCTTGATGTTGTTTTAATATTAGGTCCAACGACACTTTAAAAAAATGGCCAAATTTCATAATTCAATTTTTTTAGGGTAATCAATTAGCAATTTAGCATCATTCATTCATTCAGTTCTTATTCCTTCACCAAAGTACCAAATGCGTAGCCGCTCATCAGTCATTTCTCTCTATCTCTCTCTCTCTCTAAAGTCTAAAATCAATCGCTCTCGTAAAAATCTTCAAGTCTCGGTTCTCGGTTCTCACTCTCACTGTGTAATTTATGTTCTGACTTCTGACTTCTGATATGACTTGTGTCTGACTATCTGTGCTCACTGCTTAGGAAATAAGGCAATAATTATATTTTTTTTTACAAATTTTAATTTAGTCTCTGCTCTGTTTTATACTTTTGTTTGTCTGGGTTTTTTCATTTTTGCCTTTCCATGTGGGTTGTGGATGTAGAGTGTGGACACTAGACAGTATGTTCTAGACACTATACAGTAGATTTATGGTCTTTAAAGTTTAATCTTTGTTTGTTAAATGTTGACCTTGTGAGTTAACAAGTTGTGAGTTTAGTTCATTGAGTTGTGTTCTTGTGTTGCACTTTTGTTTTTTGTTGGCTCTCTACCCTTTATTCTTTAATAAATTGGTTGGCAATTTTGTGTATTGAAAATTTTTTTTTTGAAGAGATTGATTTTAAAATTATTATTAATGAATAAGCTTGTCAAAATGCTAGAAGAAGACATTTCAAATGATGTTTTGATACTGTTTTACTGTTTTGTGATTTTGTTTTGTAGGATTACATGATAGTTTGAATATTATTGAATAAATTTTTTATTTTGGCAACTTTTTATTTGCTATTTTGTTGTGTTATAGACTTAAGTTTGAGTTATTGTATTAAATTTTTAAAAGTATTTACTAGAGAAACAAAATCAAATAAACATACATTGACTATTGAGGGCTCTATTTTCAATAGTTCACCCCGGGACCCGAAAATCTAATGACCGGCCCTGCTCTTTGTGATACAATTTCCATCTTCATTCTAGGTCTTTTTCATAAATTGTCAAAGCATTACAATTTTAATCTTTTCATGATTTCTTTTGTTTCCTTAAAGTTCTTTCTTTCTCTCAACTAAATCTGTTTCCTACATGGCAAAAGTTTGTTTTCATGTTCTACTCAAATTATCAACAAAACATTAGCAGTTTAGCACGTACTTGATACGAAGAAACTCAAATCAAGTAATTGGACTTTTGTCATTTCAGCTAATTGGGAACAATTTGCTTTCTTACTAATAATTGCTTTTTGTTTGTATAATTTTCACAATTACTAATATTCAATTATAGAAAACAGAAATATCGTTACCATTCACCATTAGCTCTGTTTTCCTTGTAGATGAGGTATGTGAAGCCCTGTAGATTGTTCTATGAAATGCTTAAGAGTGCCATGGAATTGGCAAATAAGAAAGCCATTGGACCTCAGTTACTGAACATACTTGAGAAACACGTTACCATATCAATTTCAGAGCCAAGACTTCTATTAGCCATACATTATGGGTATGTTATCTCTTACTTTTGCATGTGATTATATCATTTAGTATGACATGTTTTAAAAACTTTTATGGCATTACTAGATCCTATCAAGTTATAGGATATTTGGCGTGTAATCATTGAATTGTCATCTATTTTCTTTAAAAAAATAAAAAATGACTAAGTTTTTTTTTTAATATATGAAATATATATTCTATTAAATTATGATAATAAAAAATTCAAAATTTTATTAAATAAAAGCAGCCAACTTCAAGAACAGTGTAACACTTTATTTATATTTGATTAAATTTTAAATACAATCCTCCCTCATTTGTTTTAGCTTATGTAATACAATCCTGTCTTAATCTATTACAATACGAGCTATCAAACACGTATTAGAAGTTGAAAACTTGATTTGTTTGATCCCTTTGTTTTATTGATCAGCTTATCTGCTAGAAAAACTTGTATTTTGTGAATGAATACAGATGATTTAGTTCTTACGAGCGTGTTTTCAATGTATTATGTTTATACGTTTTATGTGATTTTTTCAACACTTACAGTGTTGTGGAAAGGAAGATGAGGAACATACATACAATAGCAAATCTATTTCAAACTTTGGTAAGTAAATTTGTTTAAGCTGTGTTGGTTATTTATTTATCATGTGTTTTAATTTTTTTTTCTTGAAAGTATAATTAATTTGTGTATATCACTAATTGTTTTAAAGCACGTTATATTCGACCGACCAACAATTGGTTGAACTGTAGGCATGCTAATATCTTATAACATATCTAATTATGTAATTGTTGAGACTTTGAGCTGTCTTCAAACTTTGAGTCATATCTTCTTCTTTGTCTTTTTGCAGATACCTAAATATAATTTGGGGGGTGCTGTGATTGGATGTCCAGATGTCGAAAGTATAGATAATCATGAAGTGAGTTTTCATTATTGGAGTTTTCAAAATTATATCGCATTCGCTTTTTAAGATGGTTATATTCTTTACTTTTTATTTGATTAGGTTGCAAAAGTGAAGAGTTTTGTTGAAGACCTTAGCAATACTGGAAAACTTGAAGGTTTAAAGTATACATACTAGGATAAGAGGTTTGCACCAGCACGGGTGAGTAAAATTACATAGAAAAGTTTTGGAAAGTTCACTATTTCTCACATAAATATGGATTAGACATGAAGCGCAAAGAGAGTTGTCGAACTTATTAATTGCCTAGCCATTGTTTTTGTGTTATTCATACGTCATTATGTTTCTTTATAATAAATCTTGTATAATAGCGATACAAATTACAGGATCTGATTGTTCATTGTGTTGACAGTATAGCATGAGGATAGTGTTAAATGAGGATGATATAAAAGATTTTGATGATAAAATTTCTTCTGTTTTTATATTACAGGTAACTTTCTTCTTATCATCTATGAAAAATTTGATTAATTCATTGTATTCGAATGTTATGAGTTTGTTTGGAATGCCTAGAGAAATTTCCTTTTCTTTAAGAATAAGAGATTTGGCATTAACAATTGAAGTTGTAATAAAATGAGCCAATGTGAAATGTTCGTAGTCAATTTCCTTTTTTTTTTACTTTTAACCTCTTCTAAGCATTTAAATTGAAAACATTTTCAATTTTACTCTTTAGAACTTGGAGTCATACATTGTCACTCTGACATATGGCAAGGGTATCTTGATCATTGTGGAATGAAGGTGAAACCTGGCCCTTTTGATCAAAGTTGGTATTCTGAATCTCAGAAGGCCTTATATTTACAGAAGCTCAACCAAGTCAAAGTTGATAAGCTAACTAATCTTGGTATGCTTCTTCTCCTTGTTTTATACAGTAGCATCTTTATCCATAATTTTAAGGGTAAATTGCACAAACTTACCCTAACGTTTTTCATTATGGCATAATATTCAACTAATGCCCTTAATTGCACAAACTATCTCTCCCGTTGGTCAACTTCTGTCAAAGAAAACGGTTGACTAAAATGTGCAAGGGTAAAATCGTCATTTGACAAAATATTAAAACTATTTAAAAATGATTAAAATAATAAAAATATTTTAAAAATATATTAAAACTATTTTAAAAAAATTAAACATTGGAGATCTAGTTCAATGTTGAACCAGTTCTCCATTTGAAGACCTTGTTCGCAATGGAGGATCACAATGGAGGACATCCTCCATTGTTCCCTCTAGACCATTGACTTCACCGGCGGTGAAACCGCCGCACACGGCACAACCCGGCTATCTTCTTCCCTCGTCCTCCATCCCCGCTGGCCACCTCTAATCCCAACATATGCTCTTCATCTCCTCCATTAAAGCCGGACCATTTGATAAAGAGTGATTTGGTGGAGATGATGAAGCACTGTATGTGCGTTTTTTACTGGGTTTTTTTTATAGATTTTGTTTTTGTTGGGTTTTTTTTTTGTTCAAATGGCGGTGATGACAAATCTGTTTTGAGTGATCTGTTTATGCTTGTGAGAAATGGCTAGATTTGTTTTTTTCTTTTTTTGTTTTTTTTTTTGTTGAGATTAAAAGTAATGGCGATGATTGTAGGAATGGAGAAATAAAAAAAAATAGAGATTGGTGATGATTGTTGCAACATCTGGACCATCTTGTCTTATAAATGAGAAAAAAAAAAATTAGAGATGAGGATTATGATTCAAATTGATCTGGTCAAGTCCTTTTGATTGTTGATATGTTCTTAAATTGTTTTGTTTTTATTATATTATTTTTGAATTTTTTATTTCAAAAGGATTATGTTTAGTATTTATTTTTTATATTCTAATAATTTAAAGCTGATAATGTTTTAAATAAAGGGCAATTAAGACCTTTTGTAATAAAGTGTAGGGGCAATTTTGGGCTTTCAAAAACATTCATGGCTAACGGTTATCTTTAAGGGAAGTTGACTAAGGGAGGGGTTGTTTGTGCAATTAAAGGCATTAATTGAATATTAAGCCATAATGTGAAACGTTATGGCAAGTTTGTGCAATTTGTCCTAATTTTAAAGAAATTTGGAAAAATATTGCATACTTCATGTATTTATCACAAGTCCATTGAAGTGTGATAATAGAAAGACACATTTGAGTAAGATATGCATATATGGTGTTTGTTAAAATGTTCATAAGAAACTTTAGTCATTGTCATGCTAGATTCTAAAAAATTATTACTTATGATTAGTACTAAGTCAGGACCCAGGATAAATCATTACTTATGGTTAGTACTAAGTCGGACCATTGGTTACTTCATGTCAATAGTGAGTTCTTTATGGATATTGATATTTATTCGGCATTGTATGTGTTTTATGATATTAGTTTAAGATGTGTACAAGTGTTGCTATTTTGCCAAGGTTGAAATAAGTAAACTCCTTCATAAATTGTATGGTTTTTTATTTATTAAAATACATTATTTTATATGGAAGTAATTAATGGCTATGTACCCTAGGTTTTGACAATTTACGTTCTGAAGCAATTTTATCACAAATTGACACTAACCTCTCCTGATGATAAACATTTTTAAAAAAGAAAAAAGAAAAGTTAAAGCTATGGTTTTGGTTTTGAATCGGCACCACAGACTCATTCTCTCTCTAAACGTAAACCACTTCACATTTTCTCTCTAAATTTTCTTGAAATCGAAATAAATCCACTCATGTATTCACCAAAACAAAGATTGCTATCATTGTTTCCTTTGTTTTGTGTCATCTGTGTGGTATGGAAGTCGAAGACCTATGACGTAGGCGAAAATCAGAGATTTTAAGGTTCATGCTCTTTTTAATGCATGAACGTTTCGGTTTGTTTTTATTGTGATTATTTGTGCAAAGAATGGTGCATTCATTGATGGGTTCGTTTGGATTAGTGTTTATTAATTGTTTTTTTAGTTAATCATTTTTAGGTGATTTTATTACGGTTGTTTTGGTGTATAAATAATATTTTATCTATTTTTATGAATTTAAAATCGAGTTTTGATTGTAAGGTTTTGATTGTTGACATTTATGAATGTGTTAATTGTTATTATTATTTTTTTTATGTACAATCACCATCACGTTTGGTTGGGAACAAAGTTGTTATGGCTCTTTTTCAGTATTTATTTAAGTTTTGGATTTGTGTGTTCTTCCAATGCTATGTTTTGGGGTCTCATTTTGTATGTTTTTTAATTTTAAACTGGCCATGAGATGTTTTTTTATACATAACAATGGTGAGTTATTATTTAATGTTACCTTATTTAAGAGATGTTTGTATGTTCTGTTTTGCAATATTATAAACTGGTCTAGATGTGTAATGATACTGTATTTTCTTTAAGAAAAAAACTGCCATGCAGGATGTTTATGATCATACATTTCAATATTATTGTATATGTATTTGTGATGATTTATTGAAATTTTATGCAAAAACAGGGACTCAGGGGGGCTGGAACTCGGTGACAAAGTAGTTGGATTTTGGTAACTTTTTTGTGTGCATGTGTAAATTTTTGTTTGAATTTTGGTTTTTGGGTGGGTACTAATATGATGCTATATTGTTGAACTGGCTGAATTGTCCATTTATGGGTCATATGGTGCAAGCCTTTTGGAAAGTTCAACAATCAACATGGTAATGTTATTTATTATGTTTAGGTTAAAGTAGATATGAATATCAGATGAGATCAGATGTTTATATAATGTTAGCCCAATGACCAGCAATCCAGCATTTTCTACTTAAGTTTAATTCTCTTTGGTGTGAGATTAGTAATACTTACTAATTCATTGAGATGGACACGGTTTATAATCCATGGTTAATCGAACCGAACCGAAAATACGTGTTCGAGTCGAGTCATCCTATTGAGATGAATCAATCCGATTCAAAAAAATAACAACTCTATTTAAGTAAGTCGCAAATGGTTTTGCCTCGTGAAAGTACCTCAAAAATAATGGACACAAGACTGTATTCGATTATACTTGCAAGAGGATTTTCCCATAAGACTCTAATTGATGTTGTATTTGATTTTTATAACTAGAGAACTAATATATATATATATATATATATATATATATATATATACACACGCAAACAGCTATTTTTGAACAAAATTTTGCAGAAAGTTGTGACTGAGAAGATTTCAAGGTTCTTAGCACCCTCCATTTTCATTATATGTGGCTGCAGCTATCGCAATGCTAATAGCTTCACAATTTTCCTATAATAAAATCTATGATCCTTGCATTTGGGATTCTGAAACCAGTAAAACTGACAAGTGTCCCCAAATAAGCTAGGACTATATATTCAATTCATCAATTGAATTGCTAACAAATTCGAAATTAACAATTCAAAAGTCAAATGCAAATAAGAGAACAATATTAAGACATTTTAGAATCCAACAATTGAACCATTATGCAACACGAAAAGGTTTTTATGAAAAAAGATTTGAAAGGTGGCATGTCACTAGAAGTCTTTCTAACCAACAAAACATCTTTTCCTGAAAGCTTTCTATAAAGTGTAGCAAATGTGTCCATTTTGTATTCAGTGTTGTGTCGTTCCTTTGGATCCAAGAAAACCTGACAATTAAAACATAAGTTTAAGATAAATTAGTACAGGGACAGAACTAGAAGTTGGATGTTGGTGGCCACATAGTATTTAACGAATTTTCTATGATATGCACGATGATGACATAAAGTCCTAAACAATCAAATTAACATTTTCTTAGAGTGGAAAGTGGGGATAGGGTGTAGAGAGATTAGATTGGGGTGAAAAGTTTTCGTAGGGTTGGAAATTTGGGGTGGATTTTAGACTGAGACAAAAATTTAGGGTGGACTTTGAGTTCAATGAAAATTTGTATATGAAAATTGAAAAACATGAGAGGTGAGAATTTGTATGAATATTTAATATTTTTATAATTATTTATATTATAAAAGTAATCTATAGCGACTAGAACCCACGTAAAATGTGCATAGAATATAGACTAGTACTATTGTTTTTTTTTCTAACCGTATCTTGTATTCCACCAAAAAGAATGCACAAGAGCCGCCCAAACAGCAAAAAGAACAGAGCCACAACATAAAGGTCAGTGGTGCGGGACGAGGTTTCTTATATGTTCTACTTCGTGAATCCAACATACATACCTCAGCGGGGTATACAGGTCAGACGAGTGTCACGCAGTTGAAGTAGGATAGACAAATATGTGTCTGGACGAAATTCGGGATCCTCGATACCAAGAAAAAAAAATAACAAAAGGGATCGTATATTTGTACCATGATTTAGTACCATGTGCTCCATGACACAAACAATATTATCATTAAAGTATACTTAATTTTTTTTAACTCATTAAAGTATATTCAAAAATATTGTTGTAGTCATGTGCTCTTTGACTTGTGTTATCCTAGAAAAAAAAAACAAGTGTGACGTAACGAAGCTATCCACAAGTCAAATAGCACAAGCCAAAGACAACAAATCTTCAATGTCACAGCACTAAGCCTCTAAGGAAACTGAAGCCAAAGACAAGAAAGATAAACACAGAAACATATATTGTAAATTAATACGAAATAACAAACAAATTTAGTGAGATAAATAGTGAGAGAGAGAGAGAGAGACGAGAGAGAGAGAGAGTGTGTGTCTTATATTGATTTCTGGAAATTATAATGATACACCCATTTACAATGGATTCACACACACACACACACACACACACACACACATATATATATATATATATATATATATATATATACAAAATAAAGAAAAGGGTGTTTGTGGTAAATTCTCATTTAATATAACACTCATCAAAAGAGTCCATTAATTGTATTTAATATAAACCCACTTGCATGGAAACGCCACATTTTTAACAACATACTAATAATAAAATAATAAAATAAAATTTTTTTTCAAAACTTTGGGGTGGCCACGGCCCCTGCTGGCCTCCACAGGGGTCCGTCCCTGAATTAGTAAATAACTAAAGTTGAAGAGAAACATATGAATTGCATGTGAATACTATTTACAAAATCCATGAATCCTACCTTCAACCTCTAGTTGCCCACCTCACCCTCATCGGTATCAGTCTACCCCTCCTCAACCTCTTCGATCTCCCTCTGTATCCTGTCAATGGTATACCGACTAAAGGGACCTTGATTATATTTGGTTTTCATTTCCAAGAAATCAACCATTATACACATTGCTGATGTCATCTCTTTTCTTTCTGTTGAGTTATAAGCCCTGTCAATTATGGCATGTACCTCACTCCTCTTCGCACCCCTTTTGCTTGTTCCTCTCTCATCAACTTCAATGTATAGTATACGTTTGAGTGCATATCCCTCATCCATTTCTGACATAAGTTTTTCAATATGCTTGGTGGCAATGGTATACCGACTAAATGGACCTTGATTATCTTTGGTTTTCATTTCCAAGAAATCATCCATTATACACATTGTCGATGCCATCTCTTTTCTTTCTGTTGAGTTATAAGCCCAGTCGATTATGGCATGTACCTCACTCCTCCACTTCGCACCCCTTTTGCTTGTTCCTCTCTCATCAAATTCAGTGTATAGTATATGTTTGAGCGCATGTTCCTCACCCATGTCTAGCAAAAGCTTTTCAATATGCTCTAGTTGCTTTTCAACTTAGTTAGGGATATCATAACCAATGACAAAATGTCTAAATTTATAGCCCTTCATCTATACATAACAACACAATTAAACGTAACCGATTAATTTATTCTTAAAAATAAAAACTACAAAACTTACATGCTTCTCTAGATGTTTGGTGAATGAAACCAAATTGCAAGAAAAAATTGAAAAAGAAAACAGAGCACAAGGAAGAAAATGTGTAGAAAGTCCATTGCAAAGAAAAAATAAAGATGCAAAGAAAAGAAAGAAAATAAATAAAGGGCCATGTCAACCATTGCAAGAGTGTGTTTAGAAATGCAGCCATAACAATAGGAAAACATGAAAAACTTAAACTCAGAAAAAAGATCCTAAACCAAACCCATATACAATTACACAATCATTTTGTCACAAGACACGTGTTATTCAATAAAGGCGTACTGCTAGTGAATAACAACATAGAATGCAATGTAGCCAATTTAGGAAAACATGAAAAACTTTAAACTAGTACAAAGAAAACCTAGATAAAAGACATGTTACAACAAAGGATTGTAAATTCAGACAAAAGATCCAACCAAAACATAATTTGAGAGATGATGATGGTATCTTCATCTAATAAAAAGTTAACACAGACTAAGTAATGTATACTCAAAAGCAACAAAATCCGTATATTTCATTCTCACACGAAGAGAGCAACACCTCAAAGAACATTCAACCAGCACACAATTTGATTCCTAAAACAGATATAATTTCTAAAACATGTTGAAAAGGTGAATCATATGCAATCTCATTGTTTAACTACTTGCATCAAACACATCCCTGGAACTACCAACTAGACAAGATTCAGAGTTTAAAAAGTTGGCAACAGTAACAAAACTAAATAACTCCACTACTTCAATTACAGGAAACATGTAAAATGAACATATAAAGAAATATGATCAGTACATATACAAATGAAACATTAAATATGGAGCCCAGTAGCTAGCCCACTAATCACATGCACTTGTAAATAAAAAATACATGAAAACCTGTGAAATCAAACATACAAGGCTACAAGTAATTAAACAAACCTCAGTATAAATGGACAGAAAAATTAGGGTCAAGCCGACTAGTGCCGGTGAGTCCTCATTAGTTGGCCAGAGATTTCCCTCCTATTACCAAAAAAAAAAAATAGTTATAAACCGTCACAAAACAACACAAATACACATTTATTCAAGCAAAAAAAATTCATTACCAAAATGCCGTCCGCTAGAGCAAATCGCCGGCTCTCATGCGGTTCATGGGGGACCACTCGCTGCAGTCGGCCGGTAAATCGCCCCAGTAGGATACAAAAGCGGTTTGAGAGAGAAGGTTTATGTAATAATTTTTTGAAATTTTTGTTATAATTTTGGGAATTAAAACATGAAAATTTGGAGTAATTATATTGATTTGTTTGACAAAGAAAGAAATGAGAAGGCATAGTAGAATTTGAAGTCTGGAATTTGATTTTCAAAGAGAACTAACAAGTACAAGAAAAAAGATTAAAAGAAAAAAAATGATTTTCAAAGTTTTTTTTTTTCTTTTAAGAACAACTCTGTCTACAACAAGCACAACAAGCCAGTCTATATATAGACTTTAATGAGTAAATGTTATAAAATGTGACTTTTTACAACATGTGCATAATGCACAAATATCTTCACCACCGCCTAACATTAACTTGCCAAATATCTTCCACCCACTTGAAAGTTGAATTACTTCACCATTAAGTTATGTGTATAATATGTGATGCAAGTGGGTTAGTAATTGCCTATATATATTGGTTTCATCATTTGTAAGCATGCTGAGAAAACTCCCCAGAATATATACATCAGTTTTGCTCTCTCTCTCGTGTCTCTCATCTCTCACTCTTTTCTTCATCTTTATTTACTTATTTCTTAGTTGATTTACAACACGTTATTAGCACGAATGTTGATTAGGACTTTCAGAGAAAGTTCTTGAGAGATTTTAGCTTTGGTTTTAAATTTTCGATTGAGTACAGAAATTTAAAAGTGCTTGAATCACTGTTTGGAGGATACCATTGTGTTTGTCTCGGAAATACGATTCAGACTCCGCTGACCGCGTCTCAAACGGAGCTCTAACGAACCCTCTAACCCCGGTCAAACTTTAGTCAAACCTGGAAAATTTTCCAGCAATTTTCTGCAGGTTTCCAAGGTTGAAGACGACACTGTAGCGCCAAGTCAGCGCATCAGCTGTGGTTGTGCCACGTTAGCAATGATCTGCCACGTCAGCGCCACGTCAGCAGTGACGTCAACACCACGTCAACATGCTATTTTCGCCCGTTTTTAGCCGATTCGGACTTGTTTCCAGCTATTTCGATCGTTCCGGACGCAACCGTCCCATCCGTTTCAGCTAATTCCATTTGTAAGTATTATTTTCACTTATTTAAGGCTTTATTAACTCTGTTTTTGGGCACGATGGAATATCCAGAACTTGGAGATCTGGATCCAGTATTATAAACATGTTTGATGCAATATTCAGAGAAATATATACATCCAGTCGGATCTTGTAAGAATCATAAAAATAATCTAAGATCCTAACGTAAAATGAAATCCATACACATCCAACAGGATGCTCTGAATTTCATAAAAAGAATTTAAAATCCTAACGAACAAGATGGCTTATGCCGTCAAACGGAAATTATATGTAGTAGTTCTAAATTTATTTTTATGCACATCGCAGGTGATCTCATGGCCCTGTAAGGTGATCTTATGGCCCTGAAACCATTTATTTTTATGCACATCGCAGGTGATCTCATGGCCCTGTAAGGTGATCTCATGACCCTGAAACCATTTAGTTTTATGTAATATATGAGACTGACTTATGTTGTGTCTCTGGACTGGCTTATGTTGTGTCTAAGGTGTTCTCATAACCCTGAAATTGTTTATTTTTATGCAACATATCAAACTGTGTTATACCCCTGATAGAACCTGGAGATCTGGATTCAGTGTTATATACATGTCATACGGCACGGTTTTGAAAACCGATGAAAACATGGAGTTCTGGATCCAGTGTTATTACATGAATGTCAAACTTCATTATTTGGAACCTAGGGTTTCAAACACGTTCATAATATTAAGTTATCTCATATATATCAAGTGATATTTTTACATGTCATTTAATTGAGAGAATGACACACACATTCAACAGGATGTTGTGGGTATCATAGAAGAGATTTAAGATCCTAACCAATAAAAAAATTAGAAATAATATTTTATCTATTTCATACACATCCAGCAGGATGTTGTGAGGATCATAAAAATAATTTAAGATCCTAACATATCATTCATTTGAGAAAAAATATCTACACATCCAGTAGGATGTTATGAGTATCATAAAAGGATTTAATATCCTAATATCATGTATAATGAGATTGTAAAGGATATTTTACTCATTTTATATTTGCTCCTGAATGAGCAATATCAAGAGAATAAATTTAGATATATTTACATTCATGAGATATCAAAACATACCCAAGAGTGGATGTTTGTGAATGACAAGAGAAAAGGTTTATAGAATAAACCTATTGAAAAAATTATTATCATTTCAGATGAGATATAAAATAGCATTATACATAATGTCCATAAAATTCCCAGAAGGGAAATATATGTCTTGCCTAAGGTGCAACGACTCATACAATCTTGCGGAGTCAGATATATTTTATGAATTGGACTTTGATCTGAGCAAATGTTAATATTGCATCAGGTCCAACGGATCTGATAGAATGCTCTGGAAGAGCCATGATATTGTTATCAAACAATACTAAATCATGTATCAGTGATACTTGATATTATTCGAGCAGAATTTAGAGAAATATTCTTTGTTCAAAGACATATAAGGTTAATACTAGATCAGATCCAGCGGAACTGATTATAGGCTCTAGAAGAGCCGCAATCTTATTACCAGATGGTATTAAATTGTGTATCGATGAAACTTTATGTCATTCAAACAAAATATAAAAGAATCTGCTTAGTTTCAAAGTTATACGGAGGAATGGATATCATATTGAAACTATGAGTAATGAGAATGTTTAATATATATATATATATATATGCATTACTCCTCATGATTCAGGCCAGAAACTTATTATAGAAAATATGTATGCTTTATCATCTGGATTATATTACACTATTATAAAGAGTATAAATATTTATGCAATTATGAATCATGAATCATGAACAAAAGTTCCCAGATCCAAAAATGTTTGTGTTTTGGCGTGACCGTATTGGTCACCCGGGATCTACAATGATGAGTATAATCATTAAAAATACTCATGAATATCTATTAAAGAACCAGAAGATTCTTTATCCAATAAGTACTTATGTACTACATGTTCACAGGGGAAACTAGCAGTAAAACCATATTATTCTAAAAGTTGGTTTTGAATTCTCATCATTCTTACAAAAAATTCAAGGAGATATATGTGGACATATTCATCCACTAAATGATCCATTTCATTATTATATGGTTCTAATTGATGCAACTACTAGATGATCATATGTTTGTTTATTATCAAACATCTCCATATTACTTACACTTGTTATCAGTTTTCCAAATATACTCATAATCAAAATGGATCAGTGGAATCACTTATCAAACGTTTCCAGTTTCTCTAGAAGAGAAAAGCAAATGAAAAATTACTTATATAAAAAATAGAGACACCAGTTCGGTTCTATATATATATATATATATATATATATATATGTGTGTGTGTGTGTGTGTGTGTCTCAGTTCAATCTTCGTATCTCTCAAATACGAAAGATAATTGATCATCAGATGATTATTAATCTTGTTACCCTTAATATACCAGGTAACAGATTATCATCGGATGATTATTAATCTTGTTACCCTTAATATACCAGGTAACAGATTAATAATCTGTTACCTGGTATATTAAGGGTAACAAGATTTTATCAGTTGCTATCTCATAAACCCAGCCGGGTGATTGTTCTTGAAGAACGATCAGAGAAAAAGACAATAAATAAATCATCTGATACATATCATAAGTTTATAAACCTTTTGAAAAGTATTGTTATTAGGATCCCAAGAGTAAACAAAACTCGAGTTATAAATAAATCCACTTTCTCTAAATCAACTCTATAAGAGTCTGATATATCTAAAGAAATACAAAATATAGAAATTAAGAGAAATTCTATAAATCATACAGAGTCTATGAAATGACTAAATCCATTGAAATGAAGATATCTCAATAGAGATACAAAAGTATAGAAATTGAGAGAAATTCTATAAATCATACGGAGTCTATGAAATGACTAAATCCATTGAAATGGAAGATATCTCAATAGAGATACAAGAATATAGAAATTGAGAGAAATTCTATAAATCATACGGAGTCTATGAAATGACTAAATTCATTGAAATGGAAGTAATCTAAATTCTCAACAGAGATACAAGAATATAAAAATATAGAAATTGAGAAAATTTCTATAAGTCATATGAGAGAAATTTGAATCATAAGGAAACAATCATTAATAATGTATTTTTATACACAGTAGCGCTACTGAAATTATAAATGATAATTATGATATTCATAATATCAATGATTGTAGACAAAAGGTATGATTGGCCCAGATGAAAGAAACAATTCAGGAAGAATTGACTTCATAAGCCAGACATAAAGTATTTAGACGAATAGTACTCCAGACACCCGGAGATGTCAAACTAGTTGGATACTAATGGGTCTTTATACGGAAACATAATGAAAAAAAAAACGAGATCGTGAGATATGAGGCACGACTCGTAGTACAAGATTTCTAATAGAAACTTGGTATTCACTACTGATGGATGCAATTACGTTCTAAATTTTTGATAAAATTAGCTGTCTTTGAAAGGCTTGAAATACGTCTTCGAGACGTAGTAATCATTTATCTATATGATTCACTCAATGCAGATATTTATAAATCCTGAAGGATACAAAATGCTAGAAGCATGTAAATCGAGATCTCGTAATCTGTATTTGATGAACATACAAAAATCCTTATATGGATTAAAAACAATTTGAACGGATGTGGTATAGCAGTCTCAGTTAATATCTGATAAAGATATGGATATAATAAATTATATACTCATGTGTCCTTATAAAGAAATGAGAAAGAAAACATTGTCTCGACCTGAAGGTAGAGCATAGATTAAATGGAATGCTTGTCCATCAATCAAAATATGTTGAAAAGATTCTGGAAAGATTCTGAAAAGATTCCATATGGATATTACTCCATAAAGCAAATCTTTACTGATACTCCCTCCAATCATTTATGATGTTATTTCATTTTATGAAATAAACATCAATGTGTTTCAGTTCACCAATCTAGAAGATTGCTTCAAAAGAACTTTTATCAGGGGGGGCGTCCCATCAGGGGGAGCGTCCCACCAGGGAGGAGCATATCAGATGAAAAATATTAATTATTTGGAAATATGTGCATTGTACTCTTTTTCCTTTCAATCAGGCTTTTATCCCACTGGGTTTTCCTGATAAAGGTTTTAATGAGGCAATTTTATAAGCACACCCAAAAATCATTTAATCCATAAAGATTATCATAAATATTACATTTATTCAGTTGATCATCGTATATATGTTTTCTTGATCAAAAAGATCATTGTAAATATTACTTTGATCTTACTAATCATCGTACATATGTTACCTTGATCCAGAAGATCATTATAAATAATACTTTGATCCGACAGATCAATGAATATATTTACTCAGGTTTTTATCTCATTGGGTTCTTCCTAGCAAAGTATAAATGTGAGAAATGTTTTGAAGAAAACAATAAATTTGGACATATGTACACTATACTCTTTTTCCCTTCGACAGGTTTTATCTCACTGGGTTTTCCTGACAAGGTTTTTAATGAGATAGTTTTTAATGTCCAACCCCATTAGATCCAGAGAGATCATTGTACACAATTTTCTCGAATTTTATCCCGTTGGATGTTTCCTAAAAAATTAATACATGTGGTATAAATCCAAGAAAGAGTGTTATAAAACGTGGCTTTTTACCACATGTGCATAATGCACAAATATCTTCGCCACCGCCTAACACCAACTTGCCAAATATCTTCCACCCACTTGAAAGTTGAATTACTTCACCATTAAGTTATGTGTATAATATGTGATGCAAGTGGGTTAGTAATTGCCTCTATATATATATATATATATATATATATATATATATATATATATATATTTGTTTCATCATTTGTAAGCTTGCTGAGAAAACTCCCCAGAATATATATACATCAGTTTTGCTCTCTCTCTCTCTCGTGTCTCTCATCTCTTTCTCTTTTCTTCATCTTTATTTACTTATTTCTTAATTGATTTAAAAAAGTGAAGACCCACTTTCCTCACCTAAAAATAAGATTTTCTCAAATACACAAATGTCTTAAAAGAGTGTTTTTTTTTTTTTTGAGAGAGAGACGTCGAGATGGTAAAAATAAAAAAAAGCAAAATACCATCTGACATCTATATAAAAAAAAAGTCAAGAGAATCTCTTAAAAATCTTGGACTACCCACCTTGGTTTGGTTAGTTTTTTGGTTAGTTTTTAAATTGTTGAGAACACCCAATGTAATTGTGCCATATAATAAACTTTTTATGGCTTTAAAATCTAAATTATGTTTTCAAAATAAATTACATGTGCGAAAGAGATCCATTTATGAGGAAATGTTTGCAATATTTTTTTATCCTTAAATATTGTTATAGACACTGTATTTAAAGGAAATTGTATGCAAATGTAATAAGAACTCCTCTAAACAATATAGGATTCTTGGGAAATAATTCTCTACAACTGACTCACACCAATTAGAATATGACCATATGGGAAATGTTTTCCTACACTGAGACACTAATTATCATGTACTCACACTAAATCTTTAAAATTAATCTTTAGGTGGTGTTTGTTTCCTTGTCTGAAACCTGAATAGATATGTTCTGAAATTTGAATAGATCTGAAATCTAAAGTTTAGACTACACGTTTGTTTTTTGGTATATGAAATCTGAATTAAAAAGTTAAGTCATTTGTTTTTTTTGAAACACAACATCTAAAATCCTGTAATTTGACATCAATGCCCTTACTCTAGTAAAATGAGTATCTAAAAGAAATTAAATCATTTTATTCCAATTAGATATAATTGTAAAAAATAGATAGAAATAAAATTAGTTGACATATTATAAACTAAAAAAAATGAGTTGGAACTTTAATATATATATATATATATATATATATATAAAAGAAAATAAAAAAACAAATTAATAGGTTGAGTGGAGCGTGGAGCTCTGACACATCCAGACGATAAAACACAAATTGATGGGTGGACCGGTGGAGGCTTGGACCTCTCACCCATCCAGACTCTTTTTTTTTTCAACAACCTAACAGAGAGTTACAAAGAAAAACAGAGTACATAGCCTAGCAAAATGAAGGGGAATACCCAAGCATCTCTGCCATAACCACTCTACTAACACATATCTACTAACACATATCGGGAACTAGAGGGGAGAGTTGAACCTCTCTGTTCACAGTGCCGTCGTGTTGAGCCTTCCCCTCCAGTTTGGTGACAGACCACGAACGAATGACTCACAACGACACCATTGAACAAGCGACGAGTTCAATTGCAGCCAATTCTCATATTTTCTAGTTTGGGTCTCCATCTCGAAGTCGAAGAATGGTTGTTCAATGGTGGTATAATGGGAATTGTGTGATTTGTGAGAGGGCATTTTCGGTATGAAAGTTTATAATAATTTCAGACCTCACTAACTTCAGATTTCAGCCAGAAATCCTGGCTTTTTACTTTCAGACAATTTTTCACAATTTTTCAGACTTGGATGCATTAGAAAAACAAACATGATTTCTAAATGGGCATTTCAGACCATTTCAGATTTCAAACATGAAAAATAAACGGCCCCTAAATCTCCCAATCCTTAAAAAAATCTTATTTTTCAGATATTTGAAACCCATTTTTGGAGAACTAGATGGAGGAGATCCGTTGAGAATCAATGGCCTTTTTGAACTATATATTCTTTTAATTATTATTATTATTGAACAAGACTTGTCAAAATCTAGATCCATATATAGAAAAATCTAGATCGGAATGCGAAAGAAGAAAAGAAAAATACCTTGAAGAGAGAGGATTGAAGACGGAAGTCGGAACCGTGGAAGAGAGACGATTGCAGGTGGAAGAGAGATTTCTGGTGGGTTGCTGGTTGAAGAAGCGGCGGAAGAGAGAGAGACCGTGTGAGTTGAAAGATAGAGATAGAGTTGAGATATGTGGCTGATATCAGATAGGTCTGAAAGAGTTAGAAAAATTTAGGTTTTTTTTTTAATATATATGTCAGTTCATACGGGTCAGTTCGGTTTTGAAGAGCCAAAACAAAAACTGAACCGTAATCAATACGGTTCATTCGGTTCGAACCAAATTGAACCGCATTCAAGTATAAAACCGAACCAAACACCCAATATCAGTTCGATTTGGATCGGTTCGATTCACACTTTTATGCCTGTGAGAGTGAGTGAATAAATGGGAATGAGATATTTATAGAAGATTGGTTTAGGTTTATAGTAGAGGAGAGAGAAATTACAATCTTATCCTCCTCTACTAGTGTAGTAAATTTTATTTTTTTTTCAATGATTATCTACAATTAATTTAATTTTTTTTTATATAAATTAAAATTTTAATAATTAAAGTAATTTGCGTTGGAAGGGAGCCTTACACAGTCTCTATGTCACTCAGCAATTATATTTTCCCTAAAGCAGCAACCATATCCTGGACGGGACACAAAAGCTACCGGACATACTAAAGACTGATAAGGGCCTTGAGCTAGTGGATCAATATCATCGTTCTGATGTGCAGGATCCTCAACTAGAGGCAAGCACAGAGCATACTAAGATAATATTACAGGCTGAGAGCCTTCTGATAGAACAATATAAAGAAGGAAGAAGAAGAGGATTTAGCCAGACATGATAAACAGAACAGAAATTTTTATTTCTTTTCGATCTGCCTTACAAGAGAGACCCGAGCTCCTTTTATAGAGGAAGGAGAGACAAGTCGGGATAAGGCAGAGCCGACAGTCGTCTAAAGCAAACAAAAGTAAACAGGGCCGGCCTAAACAGGTGGCCGACATAAACAAAAGCAAACAAAGCAAACAAAGCAAACAGGACCTAAACATGTGGCCGATATTAACAAGGCAAACAAACAAAAGTAAACAGGGCCTAAACAGGTGGCCGACATTAACAAAAGCAAACAAACAAAAGCAAACAGAAGGCTGGGCCCACCAAGTGGGTAGCTGGAGGACGAATTATGGGCTATGAAGATTACAATTGGCATGGTCCTCGTCATCTGAGTCTTGGGCACCACAAATGAACAGGGCCAGGTGTCCATAGCCAGAGGGTCCTGAGAATCAAGCCGGAAGGAGTCCTGGAAAGGATGCCAACTCAATGAGGGATCTCGGGGCACACCAGGAAGGATGAAGGGCTCAGGAATGGAGATTCTGTTGACGTCGAGCAAGAAGTTCAGAAGAGCAATTCATAGAGTTTTGGGATAAGAGGTCGGGTAGTCAAAAGTAGTCTGCCATTCATAACTGACATTGGAGGACCACAGTAGCTGCCGTTGAGGATTGGAGCGGTAGGGCCGGTGGAGGATCCATATACAGGAAACGGAGGCGGCTGAGTCAGGATCCAACTTTCAAAGGTTGTACTGTCCCATGACCTTGGTGAGTTCGGATTTTCAGACTGATAAAGGGTTAAACCACTGGAGGAAAGTGAGGAACAGGGTACGGTGAGGAGAGGGATTCTGGATCAGGGCATATGTGGCCTGGAGAGGGAAGACAAAGGCATGGTGATGGAGGATGGATAAACACCATAAATACCAGAGAACTTGGGGAGAAAAATAGTAGACCGGAGGCATGACAAAAGGATCCAGAAATGGCCTGGAAGGGTTAGAAAGGACATGACGGATCCCTTGCTGTTTGAGCTGGAGCAAGTAGATAGGAAGATATGTTTGGGCAAAGGTCTGCATCTGGAGAAGAGAAGGTTGTTGACCTGGGGGAACTTGAGAAAGAAGTTCTTGAGGATAATCCTTGACCAGAGGGAAGGAGGGGGGAGGAACGGAAGAAGATGAAGCTGAGGAAGATGCTGAGCTGGCCATCAGGACAAGGGGAATTCTGTAGGAGGGAGTGACAAGGTGAACTGATGGAGGACGTGAAAGCATATCCGCAATTATATTGTGTTCCCCTTTCACGTGTCGCACAGTAAAATCATAGCGAGCAAACCAATCTTTGAGTCTTAATAGTTGAGGATTGGGAGGAATCTTGTTCCGAAACTCGAGAACTTTAGGAAAAGAGGAGTTGTCCATTTCGACTGTAAAGTTCTTTGTCCGGAGGTAGAAGTCAAACTTTTGGATGGCATATTTGACTGCTAAGATCTCTTTGTAGACAGTGTGGTAATGTTTATGTGCTTCTTTGAATTGTCCACTTGCATGACCACAATAATGGTGTTGGCCGAGCTTATCTTCAATTAAGATAGCATCCCAATAATAATCGCTGGCATCTGTCTGGAGGATGAGTTGTCCTATGGATGAAATGATAAGAGCAGGAGGAGACTGGGCCACTTTCTTGAGGTGGTTCACAGCAGAGGTATGGGTGTGGTCCCACAAAGGGGGATTTTTCTTTAGAATAGCGGATAGCCTGGATGTGTAGTGGCTGACTTTAGGGATGAAATTTCGGATAAAATTCACGATCCCGAGAAATTGTTGAACTTGTTTGTAAGTAAGCTGAGAATCCAGAAAATCAAGGAGTTGGGATACCAGGTGGGGACCAGGGTGGTACTGTCCATTGGCAATGTGCATGCCAAGGAAGTCAATCTCGGATTGACCAACTGAACTCTTTTTGTCAGAAAGCATGATACCATATTTAAGAACAATATCATGAAAGGTCTGGAGGAGGTGAGAATGGGGCTGTTTGTCAGGAGAAAACAGAAGGATATCATCAATGTAGATGAAGGCTGAATGGAGCAAAGGATGAAAGATCCGGGTCATGGCTTTCTGGAAGAGGGAAGGGGCAGTTTTAAGTCCGAAAGGGAGGACCTTCCATTGGTAATGAGCATTGGGGAAACAGAAGGCGGTCTTATGACGATCATCAGGATGGATGCCAATTTGCCAGAAAGCACCTTTGAGATCAAATTTGGAGAAGATGGTAGCACCAGAAAGCTGAGAGAACAGAGTGGAGGTCTTGGGGACTGGAAATTTGTCATCTCGAAGAAGAGATTCAGAGGCTTGTAGTCGATCACTAGTCTTTTCTTTCCACGTGTCAGTTCTGATCGTTTTTCAACATAAAAGGCCTGGCAGGCCCATTGAGACGAAGTGGGCTCAATGAGGCCTTGGCTAAGTAGCTCAGCGCATTCAGCAGAGGCTAACTGGAGGTCAGAGGGCGACATGCCTGTGTGGGTGGCCTTAGTAGGGTTGACGTCTTCGTTGAGCTTGAAAGAGAGGTGGACGAAGAAGTCAGAATTCTTCCATAGAGGAGAAGGGTGGTGAAACTCAGCATGACTATTAGTGCAGAACTGGAGAAGCTTTTGCTGAATATCCTGGAAAGGAGGCTGGAGAGCAGACAGCGGGAAAACTTTGTGGATAGGAGAAAATGGTTTAAAATCTCGTTTGTAATGAACACCGGATGGGAGAATACGGAGAGAGTTGCATTGGCAGTTTACATCCCAGCCTATGAGGATATCTTTGTCAGGTAAGGGTATACCGAGGACTTGGGCCCAGACGGTGTAGGACGGGAAGAGCTTTATACCAACCTTAGATTTTGAAATGTGATTGATAGTAAAATTCTTGCCATCGGCAGCCTTGAATTAACGGGTATGTGGTTTCCAACTGTTAGGAGAAAGGATGGCCGGGTTCATCATCTGGTATGAGAACCACCAGTGTCAAAATAAGCGATAACATCAATGGGCTTAGCATATTTATCGGGCAAAATCTGAATAGAAACCTGAGGGCCTAAGGAGGTTTCTGTAGAGGCTGCCTGGTAAGAAGTGTAAGTCGGGCTGGACTCTGGGTCAGAGGAGTCAAAGTCAGAGCTGTCAGAGAGATGGAGGATAAAAATTGTACTCTGATCAGCAACTTCTTGTTCAGAGAAGATGGACTCAACATCAGCGTCTGAAGGAATATTATCAGCAATGGAGGCCAGCTGCTGGACAAGCTTAGCAGACTTAGCTTTCTTGTTCGGGCATTGTCTGGCAAAATGATCCGGCTGGCCGCAAACAAAACATTTGGAGGATTTGTTCTGGGCTCGAGAGGACTTTCGTTTGAAGTATTTGAACTTCTTTGTCTTAGATTTTGAAGATTTACCAGAACGGGATTTGAAAGGACGGTAGTGGTTCTTCTTTTTGGATTTGCAAAAGCATTGATCTTTGTCTTTGCATTTAATATGAAGAGAGGGCTGTTTGCACTAGCCTTCATATTTCTTTCCTTCTCGAAGCATTTTGGAGAAAATCTTTTGAGTGGCGCAGAGTTTGTCGAGAGCGCCAAGTGTGAACATGTGTATTTCACCCAAAGTGATATCATTAAAAGGTCGACCAGACGTATTGATTCAACGCTGGAGTTCTTCTTGGAGTTCGGTGGGGAGAGAGTTGACGTACACATGTTTGAGATTTTGGTCATTAATACCACCAAGGATGTGGTATCGGCCGGACATACGTTTGAAATGGTATTCGACATCATTTTTCCGTAAGGAACAACAACGCATGTCAAATAACTCTTGGCTAGCTTGCTTGTAATATTGGTCGGGATCACCGAGAAACTCCCGGAAGAGAATCCCTATGGCATGGGCAGTGGATTGGGCTCGAACAAACTGGAGTTGTCTGTATTCACCCAAGGCTTGGTACCAATCACGGAGAGAACCAGTAAAGCGAGAAACAAATTCTCGGAGGATAGCTTCGAGGGTTTGTTCGGACTTGGCCATTTGTAAATCGAGCCAAGCACTTATCTCAGAGATTTTCTTTCTCCATGTGTCAGGAGAAGAGTCATCAAGTTGGAACCAATGGCCATTGGTAGGCCTGGATTTAGGGGCTTGAGGAGGTGGAGCCGGAGGAACATCAGGAGGTTCTTCGGCAATAGGAGTAGTGCCTGTAGGACCAGTAGAACTATCACTAGGAGAGTCGTAGGTTCGGTCCAAAGGGTCTGCTCTGGAAGCCATAAAGGCCTGAGTAGGATCTGGTATGTTTGGAGAAGAAGACAGGTGGAAGGGAGATCCTAAAGAGGAATGAGACTCTGAAGAGGATGAAAGAGAGTCTGAGGCCATTGTGGCGGATGGAGAGGACCTAGGAGATGCATAGAATGCTGGCTTGTATTGAGCAGGACCTTTATCTTTACGGGAACGTGAACTTGAAGCCGTAGAGGATTGAGGCTTAGACTTTGAGGCGTCTTTTGGAAAAGGATACTTCCGAAATAGTTCTCTGGTAGACTTAAAGTAATGCGAATAGTCTGGGGACCTTACAGGAGAAGGAGGAGGAGAGGCTGAAAATCCCATGGAATGGGGATGAGACATTCTGGGTTGATATGGAGGCAGCTTAGAATAGGCCTGATCTTTCTGTAACTGATCTAGTTGAGCTCTGAGCTGTCTAATTTCCTTTTCCTTCTTATCAAACTTGGAACCATGGTAACCAAGGTTGATGTAGTAGTGGAGGTCCGCATCCATGCTATGAAGTCGATTCTCATGTAGGGAGACATGATGAGAGACTCGGTCAATCTTCTGATCAATAGAACTCAGGACTCGATTTTGGATTTTGGCATTATGGGATTGCCAGTTGAGAACCTGTTCAGCATGAGAGGGATGCTTAACAGAACCATCAGGTAAGACCTCAGTGGTTTGAACATAAGGTCTGGAGAACCGTGTCTTCTCAGGATTAGAAGTGGATTCCAAAGGAGGGAAATCTTGGTCATAGCTGGAGGCCATGAAACACTGAATCGGTTGTGAAACAGGACTGGGTAAAATTCCTTAAGTGTAGAGGATCTGTAATGCTCTGTCATATATGGGAAGAGGCGGTGAAGAGACAGGTAGTAGACCTATCCAGGGACTATCTGGGTCATCTGGAGAGTGGGTCTGATGGCGGACGGGTCTGCAAGTATAATTGAGAAGATGTCTGGGGGAACGGTTGCAAAGGCAATCTGGGTCACACATGGAGGGATCAACATCCCAGATAAAGTGACCGTTGATTTTGTCTGTGTAGACTGCAGAGCCATTAGCTTCAAAGCTGTGGATAGAAATGTCATCTTCAAAGATAAGAGGATGGATCATTAAGGACTGGAATATAGGGGCTTCTGGCGGAGCACTGGGAGGAGTAGGAGCAGTAGGTGTAGCTTCCGAAGGAGAGGCTGAAATGGCTGTAATAGGCTTATAAGTTGTCTTAACAGTGCCATCTGGTTGTCTGGTATAAGTAGTGTCAGAGGCGATGACAGGAATGGTATTTTGAAAAGCCTTTTCATAGTTGGTGATCCAAGATAGTGGCATGATCTCGAGAAGTTGGTCTCTGGGTAATTGTTTAGGAATCTGGAGGATCGTGGGAACTTCATCTTCTCTTTCAGCTTTGATGAAGATGGTGTCACCGGAGTGGCCTGGGATAGGCAGATCCAAGGCATGATCTTGGAGATGATAGGCGATCTGGTGATGAAGGGTGGCCATGTAAGAATCTAGGAGCATCTTGATGCCCATCAACTGAAGTTGTATCTTGAGACAGTTGTAGAGATTGGCATCTCGAAGAAGGATGTTGAAGTTGGGGTAGTATGTCAGAGAGATGCTTTCTGCATGGAGAGTAGAAAGGCAGGTACCAATAACGGCCTACTCGTAGTCTTGAAAGACTGTGTTAAGCAAGGCAAGTCTGGCTGTGACAGGTAAACCTTTTCTGCCATGAAGGGTGAGGATGATTCGAACAACACCGACATGAAGGTGGGAATAACCTTCTCGAATCCATTGATCGATCAGGGGCTGACCAATCTCTAGATCAACATATTGCTCAGTAGAGGATGCTGGAATTAAGCAATTATCAAGTGCAGAAGACTGCACATATTCTTTAAAAGGGGGTCTCATTTGTTGCACAAGATGAGAAATTCGTCTGGTAATGGACTTATTTCTTTTGAAAATATTGTAGGGATTGAGAAGAGGTAAAGCAGTTTCAGAGATTTGAACGGAATCAGGGATGTGTGTATATTCAACAAGGTTTTGTATTTTGTTGGACTGGGTACATCGAACAGAAAGAGGTACGGACACAGAAGAAGAGAGTCGATGAGGAGTTATTTCAGAGGATGAGGAATTCATATTGAAAAAATCTTCCTATTGAAAAAATCTTCCTATTATATTGACTCTATCGGACTTCTCACAGCCTAACTCTTATATAAAGCTCTTCCAGTCCTACACCGTCTGGGCCTAAGTCCTCGGTACACCCTTACCTGACAAAGATATCCTCATAGGCTGAGATGTTTACTGCCAATGCAACTCTCTCCGCATTCTCCGGTCCGGTGTTCGTTACAAACGAGATTTTAAACCCTTTTCTCCTATCCACGAAGTTTTCCCGCTGTCTGCTCTCTAGCCTCCTTTCCAGGATATTCAGCAAAAGCTTATCCAGTTCTGCACTAATAGTCATGCTGAGTTTCACTACCCTTCTCCTCTATGGAAGAATTCTGACTTCTTCGTCCACCTCCCTTTCAAGCTCAACGAAGACGTCAACCCTACTAAGGCCACCCACACAGGCATGTCACCCTCTGACCTCCAGTTAGCCTCTGCTGAATGCGCCGAGCTACTTAGCCAAGGCCTCATTGAGCCCACTTCGTCTCAATGGGCCTGCCAGGCCTTTTATGTTGAAAAACGATCAGAACTGACACGTGGAAAGAAAAGACTGGTGATCGACTACAAGCCTCTGAATCTCTTCCTTCGAGATGACAAATTTCCAGTCCCCAAGACCTTCACTCTGTTCTCTCAGCTTCCTGGTGCTACCATCTTCTCCAAATTTGATCTCAAAGGTGCTTTCTGGCAAATTGGCATCCATCCTGATGATCGTCATAAGACCGCCTTCTGTCTCCCCAATGCTCATTACCAATGGAAGGTCCTCCCTTTCGGGCTTAAAACTGCCCATTCCCTTTTCCAGAAAGCCGTGACCCGGATCTTTCATCCTTTTCTCCATTCAGCCCTCATCTACATTGATGATATCCTTCTGTTTTCTCCTGACAAACAGTCTCATTCTCACCTCCTCCAGACCTTTCATGATATTATTCTTAAATATGGTATCATGCTTTCTGACAAAAAGAGTTCAGTTGGTCAATCCGAGATTGACTTCCTTGGCATGCACATTGCCAATAGACAGTACCACCCTGGTCCCCACCTGGCATCCCAACTCCTTGATTTTCCGGATTCTCAGCTCACTTACAAACAAGTCCAACAATTTCTCGGGATCGTGAATTTTATCCGAAATTTCATCCCTAAAGTCAGCCACTACACATCCAGGCTATCCGCTCTTCTAAAGAAAAATCCTCCTTTGTGGGACCACACCCATACCTCTGCTGTGAACCACCTCAAGAAAGTGGCCCAGTCTCCTCCTGCTCTTACCATTCCATCCACAGGCCAGCTCATCCTCCAGACAGATGCCAGCGATCATTATTGGGGTGCTATCTTAATTGAAGATAAGCTCGGCCAACGCAATTATTGTGGTCATGCAAGTGGACAATTCAAAGAAGCACAGAAACATTACCACACTGTCTACAAAGAGATCTTAGCAGTCAAATATGCCATCCAAAAGTTTGACTTCTACCTCCAGACAAAGAACTTTACAGTCGAAATGGACAACTCCTCTTTTCCTAAAGTTCTCGAGTTTCGGAACAAGATTCCTCTCAATCCTCAACTATTAAGACTCAAAGATTGGTTTGCTCTCTATGATTTTACTGTGCGGCACGTGAAAGGGGAACACAATATAATTGCGGATATGCTCTCACGTCATCCATCAGTTCACCTTGTCACTCCCTCCTACAGAATTCCCCTTGTCCTGATGGCCAGCTCAGCATCTTCCTCAGCTTCATCTTCTTCCGTTCCTCTCTCCTCCTTCCCTCCAATCAAGGATTATCCTCCAGAACTTCTTTCTCAAGTTCCCCCAGGTCAACAACCTTCTCTTCTCCAGATGCAGACCTTTGCCCAAACATATCTTCCTATTTACTTGCTCCAGCTCAAACAGCAAGGGATCCGTCATGTCCTTTCTAACCCTTCCAGGCCTTTTCTGGATCCTTTTGTCATGCCTCCGGTCTACTATTTTTCTCCCCAAGTTCTCTGGTATTTATGGTGTTTATCCATCCTCCATCACCATGTCTTTGTCTTCCCTCTCCAGGCCACATATGCCTTGATCCAGAATCCCTCTCCTCACCGTACCATGTTCCTCACTTTCCTCCAGTGGTTTAACCCTTTATCGGTCTGAAAATCAGAACTCACCAAGGTCATGGGACAGTACAACCTTTGGAAGTTGGATCCTGACTCAGCCGCCTCTGTTTCCTGTATATGGATCCTCCACCGGCCCTACCGCTCCAATCCTCAATGGCAGCTATTGTGGTCCTCCAATGTCAGTTATGAATGGCAGACTACTTTTGACTACCCGACCTCTTATCCCAAAACTCTATGAACTGCTCTTCTGAACTTCTTGCTCGACGTCAACAGAATCTCCATTCCTGAGCCCTTCATCCTTCCTGGTGTGCCCCGAGATCCCTCCTTGAGTTGGCATCCTTTCCAGAACTCCTTCCTGCTTGATTCTCAGGACCCTCTGGCTATGGACACCTGGCCCTGTTTCATTTGTGGTGCCCAAGACTCAGATGACGAGGACCATGCCAATTGTAATCTTCATAGGCCATAATTCGTCCTCCAACTACCCACTTGGTAAGCTCAGCCTCCTGTTTGCTTTTGTTAATGTCGGCCACCTGTTTACGCCCTGTTTACTTTTGTTTGTTTGCCTTGTTAATATCGGCCACATGTTTAGGCCCTGTTTGCTTTGTTTGCTTTTGTTTATGCTGGCCACCTGTTTAGGCCGGCCCTGTTTACTTTTGTTTGCTTTAGACGACTGTCGGCTCTACCTTATCCCGACTTGTCTCTCCTTCCTCTATAAAAGGAGCTCGGGTCTCTCTTGTAAGGCAGATCGAAAAGAAATAAAAATTTCTGTTATGTTTATCATGTCTGGTTAAATCCTCTTCTTCTTCATTCTTTATATTGTTCTATCAGAAGGCTCTCAGCCTGTAATATTATCTTAGTATGCTCTGTGCTTGCCTCTAGTTGAGGATCCTGCACATCAGAACGATGATATTGATCCACTGGCTCAAGGCTCTTATCAGTCTCTAGTATGTCCAGTAGCTTTTGTGCCCCGTCCAGGCTAGGGTTGCAGCTTTAGGGAAAATATAATTGTTGAGTGACAGAGAGACTGTGTAAGGCTCCCTGCCAACGCCATGGTATCAATCTACAACAATTTTAGTGATGACTACTGGTACTATTTGATCACTAAGATCTTCAAAATTCAAATTAAGTCCAAGTTCAGAATTCATAAAAATCCCACATGTAATAAGTTTATCAAACACATTAATCTAAAACGATACTATGTTTGGTTTGATGGAATAGAAGAGAAAAGAAAGGAAATGATTTGGATGGATTTCTAATATCTTGTTTGGATTGTTAAATGAGAGAGAAAAGAAAGGAAATGGAAGGAAAAGAAGAGAATAATTTCTTCTTATTTCACTCAATTTGGTTTCCACCCAAATTTGGGAGGAAAATGAGGGAAATGAATTCAGAATTAATGATTTTTTCAATATCTCAAAACTAACCCTATTAATATTGTGTATTTATATTGTTAAAATAATGGTATTTTCGTAAATAGAATAAAATAATTCATTTATTTCTCCCCTCCAAATAAGATTGATTTCATTTCCTTTCTTTTATATTTATAATCATCCAAACAATAATCATTAAAAACACTTTCTTTTCTTTTCCTTTCCTCATTTTCATTTCCTTTCCTTTCTCTTATATTCTACCAATCTAAACATAGAGTAAATAAAAAAGTTTAATTTGATTTCCAAATTTTGATTGGGCTTTGATGTCCCCCTTCACTTATTTAATTGGTGACCCGTAATCGATCCAATGAACCCATTATAATTTTTTTAAGTAATTAATAATTTAAATTGTAAAAATTAAGAAAGTACTCGAGAAAAACCGACCACTTTCACTGTCTTTCACTTTCTCTCTGATTTGTTGAAAATAAGATCACTTTCTCTCTCTCTCTCATGTTGAAAAAATTGTGAAACCGACAACATCAGTTTTTTTTTTGTCTTCATTTGGATTTATAATTTGAAATTGTGGTTTGTTGTGCAGTTAGGTAGCAGGTACATAAATGCATTTTAATGAAATATCTCTCTACTAGGTTTTTCACAATAATTAATGCTTAATCTATTGCATGTTATTTCCTACATAATATATATATATATATATATATATATATATATATATTGATTGCATAAGAGAAACAACACCACCTTTTATTTAAAATCAAGAGGGTGGGTGACAAATAAATTCGAAAATTAAAAACTATGTACTAAAATTGTTTTCAATACAAGAATGCAAAATGTTCCCTTAGTTACTTTAGTCAATCAAAACCAAGACCAGAACTTTGCCTCGAAATTGTTTAAGAAATTTGGGGATGATTTTTTAAAACCCAAGTGACGTTGTTCTGGATTTGCTGCTGGTATTTAATATCTTATTAATAATTTAATATATATCTTGAGTTTGCTTTGAAGAAAAAAAATGTTTTGTTATGTTTAAATAACTTTCTTGTTTACATTTAAAAAAACTATTATAATAATCTGAGGTTTAAAGAGGAGACAGTACACAAACCCAAGAACTTCTAATATAAGTACCACATGACAAACCTCGTATCGTTAACTTATTATTTAATAAAATTCAAAAAAAAATTATATTTAAGAGGGATGAAGTTATGACTCCTTTCATTCTATAATTTTTGCAACTTCTATTATTAAAAAAAATTCGATTTTAATCAAGTTTTTTAAATTTATTATAATAAATTTTATTAAAATAAGATAAATTATAAATATTAATGTATTTTCATAAATTTATTAAAAGTCATAAATTTGGTTACAGTAGAACATTATATTAAATCTTTTATAACTTTATTTATTACAATACAGTAAAGTATGAGCAATTTTTTTTTTCAAAATAAGAAAAGAAAAGAAAAGAAAAGGCATGGGCAATTGAGCATGCACCAAATAAAATTAAATATAAGTTTTGACCCAATATTTTGAATACTAGCTCTATGTGTTTTATACAAGGAATTTTTTAAAGCGTTTACATATTTTCCAAAACAAAAAGATATTGAAAATCATATGATTTCTATCGTAATAGATCCAACACAATTTCTAAAATAAGGGATTTTTTTTATTGATGAACGCATTTCAAAATTCGAAGTGGTCCAATTTTTCCAAGATAAGAAATTTGACCATATTTTTTGACTCACTTTCTTGAAACTGTAAACTCACTCACATGTAGTACAGTCAACAATAAAGTCACGCAAATTTTATGTTAATATACTATCTTGGATGGTGCAGTACCATATTTTTATTTTTTGTACAAATAATATTGTATTTGATGCATAGCATACTCATGCTTTATCATTTTATTTTATTATTAAGTGATTAAAATAATAAAATATTTGATTTAGAAAAATTGTTAATATTTGATAATACTAGGTTTTGAGGCACATGCAAGACATGTGCTTCGTAAATACACATTTTGTAATAATATGTTAAATAAATTTTAGATTGAAATTTGGACTAAAATTTTGAATTGACTAGCATTAATGTATAAGTTTTGACCGAATATTTTGAATGCTAGCTATATGTGTTTTATGCAAGATATTTTCTTAAAGTGTTTACATGTTTTCCAAAACAAAAAGATAGTGAAAATCACATAGTTTCTATGGTAATAAAGCCAATAAAGTTTCCAAAATAAGGGATTTTCTGATTGAAGAAAGCATTTTGAAATTCGAAGTGGTCCAATTTTTCCAAGATAAGAAATTTGATCATACTTTTTGACTCACTTTCTTGAAACTCTAAATTCACTCACATGTAGTACGATCAACAATAAAATCATACAAATTTTGTGATATTATAATATCTTGGAGTTTTTGTGCAAAATATTTGTATTTGATGCATAGCATACTCATGCTTTATCATTTTATTTTATTATTAAGTAATTAAAATAATAAAATATTTGATTTAGAAAAATTGTTAATATTTGATAATAGTAGGTTTGGAGGCACATGCAAGGCATGTGCTTCCTAAATACACATTTTGCAATAATATGTTAAATAAATTTTGGATTGAAATTTGAACTAAAATTTTGGATTGACTAGCATTAGTGTATAAGTTTTGACCGAATATTTTGAATGCTAGCTCTATGTGTTTTATACAAGGGATTTTCTTAAAGCGTTTACATATTTTCCAAAACAAAAATATATTGAAAATCATATGGATTCTATCGTAATAGGTCCAACACAATTTCTAAAATAAGGGATTTTTTTTATTGATGAACGCATTTCGAAATTCGAAGTGGTCCAATTTTTCCAAGATAAGAAATTTGACCATACTTTTTGACTCACTTTCTTGAAACTGTAAACTCACTCACATGTAGTACAGTCAACAATAAAGTCACGCAAATTTTATGTTATTATACTATCTTGGATGGTACAGTACCATATTTTTATTTTTTGTACAAATAATATTGTATTTGATGCATAGCATACTCATGCTTTATCATTTTATTTTATTATTAAGTGATTAAAATAATAAAATATTTGATTTAGAAAAATTGTTAATATTTGATAATACTAGGTTTTGAGGCACATGCAAGCATGTGCTTCGTAAATACACATTTTGTAATAATATGTTAAATAAATTTTAGATTGAAATTTGGACTAAAATTTTGAATTGACTAGCATTAATGTATAAGTTTTGACCGAATATTTTGAATGCTAGCTATATGTGTTTTATGCAAGATATTTTCTTAAAGTGTTTACATGTTTTCCAAAACAAAAAGATATTGAAAATCACATAGTTTCTATGGTAATAAAGCCAATAAAGTTTCCAAAATAAGGGATTTTCTGATTGAAGAAAGCATTTTGAAATTCGAAGTGGTCCAATTTTTCCAAGATAAGAAATTTGATCGTACTTTTTGACTCACTTTCTCGAAACTCTAAATTCACTCACATGTAGTACTATCAACAATAAAATCATACAAATTTTGTGATATTATAATATCTTGGAGTTTTTGTACAAAATATTTGTATTTGATGCATAGCATACTCATGCTTTATCATTTTATTTTATTATTAAGTAATTAAAATAATAAAATATTTGATTTAGAAAAATTGTTAATATTTGATAATACTAGGTTTGGAGGCACATGCAAGGCATGTGCTTCCTAAATACACATTTTGTAATAATATGTTAAATAAACTTTGGATTGAAATTTGGGTTGAAATTTGAACTAAAATTTTGGATTGACTAGCATTAGTGTATAAGTTTTGACCGAATATTTTGAATGCTAGCTCTATGTGTTTTATACAAGGGATTTTCTTAAAGCGTTTACATATTTTCCAAAACAAAAATATATTGAAAATCATATGGATTCTATCGTAATAGGTCCAACACAATTTCTAAAATAAGGGATTTTTTTTATTGATGAACGCATTTCGAAATTCGAAGTGGTCCAATTTTTCCAAGATAAGAAATTTGACCATACTTTTTGACTCACTTTCTTGAAACTGTAAACTCACTCACATGTAGTACAGTCAACAATAAAGTCACGCAAATTTTATGTTATTATACTATCTTGGATGGTATAGTACCATATTTTTATTTTTTGTACAAATAATATTGTATTTGATGCATAGCATACTCATGCTTTATCATTTTATTTTATTATTAAGTTATTAAAATAATAAAATATTTGATTTAGAAAAATTGTTAATATTTGATAATACTAGGTTTGGAGGCACATGCAAGGCATGTGCTTCGTAAATACACATTTTGTAATAATATGTTAAATAAATTTTAGATTGAAATTTGGACTAAAATTTTGAATTGACTAGCATTAATGTATAAGTTTTGACCGAATATTTTGAATGCTAGCTATATGTGTTTTATGCAAGATATTTTCTTAAAGTGTTTACATGTTTTCAAAAACAAAAAGGTAGTGAAAATCATATAGTTTCTATGGTAATAAAGCCAATAAAGTTTCCAAAATAAGGGATTTTCTGATTGAAGAAAGCATTTCGAAATTCGAAGTGGTCCAATTTTTCCAAGATAAGAAATTTGATCATACTTTTTGACTCACTTTCTCGAAACTCTAAATTCACTCACATGTAGTACGATCAACAATAAAATCATACAAATTTTGTGATATTATAATATCTTGGAGTTTTTGTGCAAAATATTTGTATTTGATGCATAGCATACTCATGCTTTATCATTTTATTTTATTATTAAGTAATTAAAATAATAAAATATTTGATTTAGAAAAATTGTTAATATTTGATAATAGTAGGTTTGGAGGCACATGCAAGGCATGTGCTTCCTAAATACACATTTTGTAATAATATGTTAAATAAATTTTGGATTGAAATTTGGGTTGAAATTTGAACTAAAATTTTGGATTGACTAGCATTAGTGTATAAGTTTTGACCGAATATTTTGAATGCTAGCTCTATGTGTTTTATACAAGGGATTTTCTTAAAGCGTTTACATATTTTCCAAAACAAAAATATATTGAAAATCATATGGTTTCTATCGTAATAGATCCAACACAATTTCTAAAATTAGGGATTTTTTTTTATTGATGAACGCATTTCGAAATTCGAAGTGGTCCAATTTTTCCAAGATAAGAAATTTGACCATACTTTTTGACTCACTTTCTTGAAACTGTAAACTCACTCACATGTAGTACAGTCAACAATAAAGTCACTCAAATTTTATGTTATAATACTATCTTGGATGGTACAGTACCATATTTTTATTTTTTGTACAAATAATATTGTATTTGATGCATAGCATACTCATGCTTTATCATTTTATTTTATTATTAAGTGATTAAAATAATAAAATATTTGATTTAGAAAAATTGTTAATATTTGATAATACTAGGTTTGGAGGCACATGCAAAGCATGTGCTTCGTAAATACACATTTTGTGATAATATGTTAAATAAATTTTGGATTGAAATTTGGACTAAAATTTTGGATTGACTAGCATTAATGTATAAGTTTTGACCGAATATTTTGAATGCTAGCTATATGTGTTTTATGCATGAGATTTTTTTAAAAGTGTTTACATGTTTTCCAAAACAAAAAGATATTGAAAATCACATGGTTTCTATGGTAATAAAGCCAATAAAGTTTCCAAAATAAGGGATTTTCTGATTGATGAAAGTATTTCGAAATTCGAAATGATCTAATTTTTCCATGATAAGAAATTTGATCATACTTGTTGATTCACTTTCTCAAAACTCTAAATTCACTCGCATGTAGTACGGTCAACGATAAAGTCAAACAAATTTCGTGTTATTATACTATCTTGGATGGTACAGTACCATATTATTAATTTTTTGTACAAATTATAATGTATTTGATGCATAGCATACTCATGCTTTATCATTTTATTTTATTATTAAGAAATTAAAATAATAAAATATTTGATTTAGAAAAGTTGTTAACATTTAATAATACTAGGTTTGGAGGAACAAACAAAGCATGTGCTTTCTAAATACATATTTTATAATAATATGTTAAATAAATACTTATTAAATAAGTAATAAAGGAAATAACATAATTTGAAAGTGACCGATTAATATAAAACTTGTTATATATTATAATATTATTAGTACAAATATATTAAAAGGTGTCTTGTCAACAAAAAGAGACAAAAGAAAATTTACACTAAATCTTCTTTGCTCTCGTTGTCAACTACTTACCATATGCTAGGAACTGTAACAACACTAAATTTATTTTTGGTTTGTCTTTGATTTTCATATGTAGTTACTTTGATATGAATAAAAAAGTTATTTTGATTAAAAAATTTGGCAATATTTTTAATGTCAGTTGATTATATCCTGTTATATAAAAATATATATTTTATTTTATATAAATTAAATATTTATAGAGTTAGGTTGTAAATGCTTTTACAAATATAAAATAGATAGATTATTTAACTTTTATAATTTCTTCGAGTATCTTCTAACTACTTGGCACTTCTTTTGAAAATTTTAGTATGGAGTGTGATTAGAACAATTCTACGGCAGCTTATTATTATTATTTTTTTAAAATTCTTTTATAAAATGATATATTTTAAAATTTGTTTATCAAGTGATATATTATTCTTTACGCATGAACATTCATGTATGTGCAGTTAAAATTTTGGTGTAGAAATTATAGGTTTAGTTGTGTTTGAATTGCCATAAGAGTTTTGCATAACATGATCATAAATCTTGGGGATCAATTGCTAACACGGCTCAAATCTATAATCAATTTTTTAAAAAAAAATATAATATTAAAATTATAAAATTTGGTTAAATATAAAGTAGATATAAAACAATTTTAATAATTTCCAAAACTAAATATTTAAATACAAATAATATAAATTGACAGGTTTTGCATAAAAAAAATGAATTCAATAATAAGGATTTTTCAACAAATATCACTACTAAAACATCTCCAATAGGGCAATAAAATACCATAACTTTCTCCAATATCTCAAAGCAAACCATTTTCACATCAACAGTAAATATAAATCTTTAATATGAAAAAAATGTGACTTAAAAAAAATAAAAACAAATGGTTCAAATCATTAAAACTCATGTACATTCTACATAGTATAGCTTGCTGCTTGCCCGTCAAATTTGTGCTTTATATATGGTTCACACAATTTCTCTTTTACAATCACCTATAAAGAAGAAACTGTCGCAGACTCACGAGTAACAATTAACCAGAAATGCTCCAGCTTTGCTATCACTTATCATTTTTACTCTTGGAAGCCAGAGCTTCTACTTCGAGTGGCTTCATAGAAGCCATAGTTTTCTTCTGTAATTGCTCGTAGACCTACTTTATTATTCTTCAAATAAGTTTTCACCATCTCCAAGCTACATTGTTTTCAAAATAAATTCATTGATTAGAAAATAAAATGAGACAAATAGGGATGGCAAAAACCCGGGTCCGGGCCAGGTATACCCGGACTCGGTTGGGTACCCGAGTTTACACAGTCCGGATATCCATCCGAAAAAATCCTGGATTTTGAAATCCGGGTATCCGGCCCAGAAAGATCCGGCCGGGTATCCGGGTATCCATACCCGGTTTTTAATATATATATATATATATATATACATATTTACGATTTTTAAAATATTTTCTTTTTTACAATTTAAATACAACATTAATTAGAATTAAGTAAACACACAAATATCACAATATTATTAATATAAACTCAAATCCTAGACAAAACATTAATGATGTGTTTGGTATGGTTTTTCAAGTAGAGCTTATAGAGTAGATCTTTTTGTAGTAGAACTTCTATCAAAAAAGCCTTTTGGTTGTGTAAATTACAAAAAATGTGTTGACAATATATTTTTAGAAATAGTTTTTGGTTGATTGAATTGCAAAAAAGGGGGTGACAATGTATTTATAATTAAATAGTTATTGTGGAATATTTAAAATTTATAAAGGGTAGTTGAGACAATTCATATGTTTTAAAAAAACTCAATTTTTTTTTTGAAAAAGCCCAAAATTTGGGTTTTTCCAAATATACATAAAATAGCTTTTATAAAGGGTATTTGAGACAATTCATATATTAAAAAAGCTGTTTCGAGTTTTGCCAAACGACTAAAAAAAACTTCAAAATAACCTTAATATTAAAAAAACGCTTTTGATCATTGCAAAAGTCATACCAAATATACACTAAGTATTACATTAACTTACATTTCACTTTATTTCTTTTTCAATTAATTTCAAAACTGGTATTTTTTTTTTACAATTTTTTTAAATAGTTTTTTTTAGAATTTAAATACTATATTAATTAGGATAAAGTAAACATAGCAATATGACAATATTAATAACAAAAACTCAAATCCTAGACAAAACATTAAATATTTCATTGACCCACATTTCACTCTCTTTCTTTTTCAACTGATTCCAAAACCGGTATTTTTTTATTACAATTTATTTTAACTGATATTCTTTCAACCGGGTCAAGATTTTTTAATTTAACAAATTTATTTTTTAAAAGTTTGAAAAAAAATTAGGATTTAGGGTTTTTTTTAATTTTAAATTTCACAGATTTAAAAAAAATTAAAAAAAATTAAACCGGATAACCGGGTATACCCAAACCCGAGCCGGTACACAACCAGCCGGGTATCCGGATATTTCTTACCCGGTTCTGAGTAAGAAATACCCAGGTATTACCTGGGTAAAGCCGGGTACCCGGCCCGGCCAGGTAAAGTTGCCATTTCTAGAGACAAACATACTCAAGGATGAGCATCGATCACAGTCAAGAATACATGGTCCATTTAGCCAGCAAAGACAACAGTTACAGATAATCAGCATAATGCAAAATATACTTGTTTACCAGCAAGGAAACTGAAAATCAATCAATAAATTAACTTCATAATTCTATTTAATTTCAAGATAATTTGGATTTCTTAGGTCAATTCATACCCCTACAGACCATACTCATCCCCTTAGAAAAATAAAATAAAAACAACAATAACTCTTCATTTGTTCAATTAAACAGTTAAAATATTAAATATAAACAAAAGTTCTCCACACACATCATGTGTACTATCCCTTTCTGGTTCCAACTATTATCAGCCCACTTGATTCCTTTCTTGATGAAGTCCAAGCATTAACAAGAGTACCTTCTGTTCAGGCAACAAAATACACCTTTGACGGAAAACTGCAGAATATAATATCCATCCAAGTTCAAAACAAGGTGGAAAGAATAAAACTACATGCCAAACAACTAATTACTTCTAAACTACTACATACTCATCTAAAATTAAAGAACTAATATGAGCATTTTTAGATACATTCACCTCACAGCTGAGGTGAACTATATAAAAAGCTATAGTCAGTCAGCCACTCACTTCACTTTTACTGCATCTGATAAAGATCATTTAGTAAGCCATAATATAAAAATGTAGCCAAATCATGTAAGTGCGAAAAGGTGGGAAATAACTTACGAGAAGTAAAAAGCCATCAATTTTCACGGGAGGACTCAAAACCATTTAATGCCGCCGTTGACCTATGGCATAGGTAGCCATGGGCACTAAAACTGAAGACAAGTGAAGCATAAATAACTTAAAGGCATGCCCTTTCATTAGAAATAAAAATTAGAACTATTATGATATCCATGTACCAAAGCATGTTATTACCGTATAATTGTTGTCAATATAATGGAGTCGAGAATCAATTTACATGTTTTGATGCTACTAAAATAACATGCTACAATTTGTCCACCTGATTTTCTGAGATTGAAGGAGAACGTTCTTTCAGCAAAGGTGTTACACCATGAGCGCCCAACTCCTAAAACAATGAATAGAGAAATGATATTAAGAAGCAATGGAAAAAAATTGGTGAATAGTATTTTCTAGACTTTAATAAGAGAATATACAGATATACATTTAAGAGTCAAGACATACTGTGTAGGATCAAATAAGTGATGACAAGTAACAACCAAGGACCTTGAACGATATGGGCTATTTTTAGATACAACACTGCATTTTCAATACTTACCAACACTACAAAAAAAATGGTCTTTTTCGACGGCTAAATACCGTCGGAAAAGACGCTTTCCCGTCAGAAATAATCTCTTCCGACAGGAAAAAGCCATCGGAGGCCGTTGCAAATAACCATTTACCGACGAGCCGTCACAAATACTACATTTCCGACGGCCAAGGCTGTAGGAAAAAATAAAAATGCCGTCGGTAATATTAATTGAAAGTGGTCAAAATTACTAATATTTCTGACGGCGTACTTTTATTTCCGACTGGCTCGAACCTGTAACTGGATGATTGATAGTAAAGGTTACTCTTACCATTTTGTTATAACTTTGTATCTGATATCTTTTGCATACTAATTATATATAAGCTATTGATATATTTGCATACTATCTTATTAAATATATTCTTTTGTATAATATTTAAATATAACTATTGATATTGTTTTTAAAAATAATATTTTATTAAAATATTTCCCTTATTTGATAGGAAATTACATTTTACTACAACTTTATCTTGAAATAGGATACGTATATTATATCCTTGTTGATTTTATTTTTTATTACCAACATTTTACTAAAAAATAAATAATTTTTATTAATTAATAATTTAAACTTATTTTAGTAATTACTAATAATTTTGCTATATTTTATATTTATTTAATTTAGTCAGATGTACACATAAAGTAGACTTCTTATTAGTACCATTTTTTTGTCCCTAAAGTCTGGTCCCTATTGTCTAATTTTCTTGCAGTGATCGCCATAATTGTTTTTTTTTTTTACATTACCTATGATATATTATTTGAAAAATTCAAAATTAAATCAAAATATTTGACGAAAAATTTAACAGAGTAATTTCGCTAAAAAAATAGTGATAAATACAAAAATAACACATATATTGATACATTTAAAATATTGACCAACAAATCACATTTTTTTTTTTGTAGTGTATAAATTATCACATACATTCCATTATAATTTATTAATTACTATTATAATAATTAATTAATTATTTTTTCCATGACAAAGCCATCACAAATAATGTAGGAAATAGTACTGCATTTTCAATAGCTTAATTGCCCTTAAAATTAATTCGAATTAAATTTTAACATTTCCGACAGCATAAAAAATGCCGTCGGAAATACAGACTATTTCCGACGGCCAGTAAGCCGTCAGAAATGTTGTATTACTTATCTTCATTTCCGACGGCATAATGACTATTTCCGACGGTTATCGACTTCCTAAACATCACGAATCAAAACTTCCTCCCTATATGCTGGGTTACTATACCTTGGATGTTGGATGAATGTCACATTTTTCCACCATAGCTTTAATGCCTATAAAAACAGTGAATGACAAATAAAAAGTTAACTAAATTTTAAAGCATCATGAAATGTACTTCAATCTCTGTTTTTATTTCCATTTGAATTTTAACTGTTAGGACAACTACCAACGTAAGGCTGTGTTTGTTACCGAAAAGTCAATAAAAAGGAAAATTAACTGTGCAAGAATGTTCTTAGGCAAGGAAAAAATAATAATTTTCCGAATATTTTAATTCTAGAACCACTTTAGAGGGATTAGGGAAGAAACAAAAACTCTCAAAACTCTATTCATCACTTAGTTGTATGAAAATATCAATAATAGTAACATATGATAACTAAGGTTGACCATAGAAACAAGAGACATGTATGAGAATGGCGTGTGGCATTGTGGGGTTAGGTAAAAGGGCGGGGAACTTCTAACTTTTTGTCATATTTTTCCACTTTTGGAAAATATAATATTCCTATTAAACCCCGACCCATAATCCAATCCCAAAAGCCAGATTTTATAATTGCATTATTGAACTAAATGAGGAGGACATTCTTCAGGTACAATCAACATTAAGGCAAAAAGGCAGGTGTTTAGTCATTCCAAAGAGTTTTTATAAAAGCTTTGTTAATATGATTGATGCTAACACTGAGACCATAGCCAAGAGGAGAATAGCAAATTTTTCAGTCCCACTTACATGCCAATATATCCAGACGGCAACCTTATGAGGCATCAACGAGAAGAACATGGCATGATCAGACACCACTGACGAAGATACCCTTTTAGCTTTCAAGGTAGCAACAAAATAGTCACCAAGCTCAGGGTGTTGAACTGAAATTGTTACAATCATATTCTCCCCAGGAGCATTTGCCCTGATCCTCCAATTCCCGAGCATGTCCTGACATATTTATGCAAGAACTTGCTTAGTATAGAATTTCTATTCAATTCTAAGACTGAGCAAAATGTTTAAAACCCCCAAGACAAGGCATGAATTTTCGATACAAAGACTAATTTTTGCACAATTTAAACTGTATGAATCTCAATTAGTTAAAATGCTATGCAACATATTCTAATTTACCCTTCCCCCCAACCTCTCTCGCACTATATATAGAGTATTAAAGTTGATCAGGTGTTATCTTGTTTAGGTCTATGTCAATTTTTTAGGTCTTTAATTTGTTGAGTTGAGATAAGTATCAGGTTTCCTCTGTATCTGTTTATGTCTGTGTCTCCCTTCTGTATTTTAAAAATTATTCAGCTACAGGTCTTCAAACTGATATAAGTATCAAATCTCCCATCAATCTATCTATATATGTCTATATCAGTGTCGTTATGCATGTATTATGAAAATTATTCTAGAGCTAATAAATAAGATTCGAGTTTGAATCTTTGTTTAGAGTTGAACAGATCTTATTTAGGTCTGTTAATCTATAAAGTCATTAATTTGTTGATTTAGGAGAAGCATTAGTCAAATTTCCCATCTTTCTCTCTGTATGTATGCATGTATTTTGAATACGGTTGAAGTTCGATTCTTGAGAGTTTTAAAGGATTTTTATGATTGCTTTTCTTCTTCTTCATTGTCAATACTCCTTCATATAAATAAAATTTTCTTCTCAATAAACCATTAAAATCTCCTTCATTGAACAAAAAACTCTTACACCTATTACTGCACTACCAATTCACTGTTGTTAGATACCTGCTCATAGCCTAGAACAACAGTCGAAGACTTGGCTTATTCTTATTCATTGCAACTTCAAATTAAACCATTCTTTCACTATGTCAATACCTTTATTTCGCCATAAATTATTTTTACTTGTTTCTGTAATGTAACTTATCAAAAGCACTACACTACCGATAGATGAACACAGTTTCAAAAACCATCTAAAACATCTAAAAGAAATATATTTGTAGGTTCAACACAATAAGAAAGAAACAAAAAGTGCAAGATTTGAAGGAATGAAGAAACTTACCATAAAAGGACTGACATGCAATGGTTTTGCAACTAAATCAGAGTTGGGATTGAAAACAAATGATACTCTTTCGTCCCATGGTGTATTAGTTACCATTAAAATCTCCTTCATTGAATAAAAAACTTACACCTATTACTGCACTACCAATTCACTGTTGTTAGATACCTGCTCATAGCCTAGAACAACAGTCGAAGACTTGGCTTATTCTTATTCATTGCAACTTCAAATTAAACCATTCTTTCACTATGTCAATATCTTTATTTCGCCATAAATTATGTTTACTTGTTTCTGTCATGTAACTTATCAAAAGCACTACACTACCAATAGATGAACATAGTTTCAAAGACCATCTAAAACATCTAAAAGAAATATATTTGTAGGTTCAACACAATAAGAAAGAAACAAAAAGTGCAAGATTTGAAGGAATGAAGAAACTTACCATAAAAGGACTGACATGCAATGGTTTTGCCACTAAATCAGAGTTCGGATTGACAACAAATGATACTCTTTCGTCCGATGGTGTATTAGTTACCTGAAAGACCAGAAATCTTGTACAAGGAAGTCAAAACACTCCATCTGTAGAATTCAATATATAAGGAAGTCTAAACAAAAAATTTTCTTCTTCAAGTAAAGTCATGTGATGGATCATGGATATATTTTAATTTTACCTGTTGTCAAATTCTAACCACAATTTGAATTGTATTTTGTCTCTCAATCATCAATAACACAACAATTGAGAGTAGTAATTATGTCAAAATATGTACTCAACACAACATGAACTTTATCGGTAAAATGTATTTTTGTATGAGTGATCCAAAGTACATTGCTTTAAACTGAACTAAATGCGAAGGATAATCTTACATCAACAAATAACCTTGAGAATACCATACAACTTTCTCATTAATGGAGCATAAGATTTACACACCTCAACTATGCACTTCTTCAAATGCTGAGTAGATCCTTCCAAATCATAACAATTGTACAAACTCAAAGGATTTTGTTCATATCCCACACTACGAGGTATTGTCAAGAGGAAACTGCACAATGGACGCGAATATCAATTTTTGAAACATTGAAACCCTGAAATCCTGAATTATATACTACATGGAGATGGAAAAAAATAAATACCGAAATATCAAGAATGAAGAAGGACAGATATGTTATGGATACTGTTGGACTTTTTGTAATGGTAGGAACTCTCCACCTTTTTGCTTAAACCTTTTTGGTTTGTGAATTTGACACGAGCTAATGCAACCCTATTTGGTTCGGCTTCCTAGGTCATATGAAAAGCCAATTTCTCAATCCTGCACATAAGCAGTGTCAATATTTCCAATAAGGTGGGTTTAGGATCTGATAGCTTCTTAATATTTCGGGCCTTGCCACTGAATAACATGATCTATTAGAGTTAGATTTCCGAATGCCTAGATTCCTCTATTACCAGTTTGATCATTACATTTGCATTGACAATTCAATTTGCAAACATTAATTGATTACTTCAAGAAAAAGAAAGAGGGCAAAGCTTATTCAGAAGCCAAAATCATAATCCCAAATGTCACCAAATTATACCAAACATTTTCTATTTTATAATTCTCAAACGACCCCAAAGTCCACATGTTGAAGAGGTAAGACTACTCACTAAAAACATAGAAAAAGAAGATATACAAAAACAAAAGGAGGTCCGAAGATACAGATTATAATAGTGTAATAACAAAACCAAGCAGCACAAGCAATATCAATTGATTTTGCTGGTTAAATTGTAACTGTAAACTCAGGTTGACAAGCAAAGTCTAGCGTGTACTCTAAATTCAGTGAGATTACTCAAAATCCTTCAAATAATAACACACCATTTCAATTCTTCACAGACCTGACTAATTTCAAAATTTTGCTAACTAGTCAAGCTACAGGTTATGAGATGAGTTAAAATGTGTACACTGGCCCGTTAGTCTCGGCAAATCGGCGATTTTCGTCGGCGGAGAGATGGTCAGGCGGCGGTTGGAGTGTACGATCGAGGTCGATGAAGGCATAGAGCACGGAATAGTTAAAAGCATGGTGGACGGGGAGGCGGCGCTCGTGCCAGACGGTGCCTTGGTAGAGAGAGATGGGCGAGTCAGAGGCGCGTGATGGACGGCCGCGTCGGAGGAGCGCTTGGAAGGTGAGGAAGAGAGGGAGAGCGAGGGAAGTGAAAAATGTGGAGACGATTGAGCACACGAGATAGAGTAATTCCATTCCGTCGTCGTTTTACTCAACTGATAACTCGAAGTATATAACGATAGGGTCATACCACCTTACTGGTTCAATATTGGACTTAATAACTACCATTTGAAAAAGGAAATGGTAGTTATATAAAAGGAAATCCAAGACAAGTTATTAAAATTTGAAAAAATGTCTTTTAAAACTGTAAAAACTTGAAACCTTTTCAACTGGATTTTTTTTTTCAAATAATTAATAATAGTAGGAGATAAGAGAGTATATCAAGTGATAAAGGATTTATTTTTTAATTTTTTTTAAAAAAAGATTTAAATTACTACAACTTGAAATTGTTACCATAAACATTTTAATTATAATTTTCTACGTGAAACTTGTTACAAAACACATATATTTTGTTACCCATATAAATCGAGTTGTTATATGCTACGTCAAAGTTGTTATAACTTACAACTTTATTGTTATACATCGTGTCAAATTTGTTACAACATTAAATCGTTACCACATACATCTTACTTAAATTTTTTAATGTAAAACTTGTTATATAGTACGAATATTTTGTTACACATATAAAATCAGTTGTTACATGATACGACAACGTTGTTACAACTTACAATTTATTCGTTACATATCACCAACGTGAAATCGTTACCACAAACATTTTAACTACAACTTTCTAAGTGAAACTTGTTACAACACACATATTTTGTTACCCATATAAATCGAGTTGTTACATGCTACATCAAAGTTGTTACAACTTACAACTTTATTATTACACATCATGTCAGATTTGTTACAATAATAAATCGTTACCACATACATCTTAATTAAACAAATTTATGTACAACTTGTTACATGGTAGGAATATTTTGTTACCCGTATAAAATGAGTTGTTATATGATACGAATTTACAATAACCACTCCTCATAGCTTTATTATTTGGGGTAGATAGCATTAGGTGCAATAGTTCTTTTTGAACTTGAATTCCTCACCACGGTAAAATATCTATTTCTTTAACCCAGCTAAGGCGTTGAAGGAAGGGAAGTTTACCTGCTGACTCTGACCTATTCATGACATCATCTTCCGCCGTTTGAACCTTCTTCATAAAAAATAGTATGCTTTAAGAAGAATTTTTTTTTGTGTTAATAATTGGATGTATTTAAATTTTTAAATAGGAAATAAATTAATGAAATTGTAATTTATCGTACATAATCTATAAATGAAACGGGTTTTATCGGGTAACACATAATTTAATAGGTCATGTTTGAGTTTCGATCTATAACACGATAAGCTTAACATATAATTAACAAGACGTATTTGGGTTTATACAAACACGACACAATAACTCATATTATCACTCCTAGATTTACTTGTAGATTAATGGGTGTATAAATCATATTAATTGGTAGCAATATCAACACGCTTTTTCAATACATACAAACACAAGATATGACAGAAAAGTATCTTTGTTAACAGATTTATCTAATACCCGGTTGATATTTTTCCAAAGATAAAATAAGAACTACAAAACAGCAGACCTAAAGTCTAAAGTGAGCTGATGGTCTTTAGCTGTTAAGAGAGGAGGCAGGTAGCAGAGAGAGTCTAATGTTTCATTGATAATTTGAGTAGAAAACAAATTTAGTTGAAAGAAAGAAAGAAAGAAAGAAAGAATTTTTAGGAAAAAACCGTGTCATCTGATATTGCGTGACACTAGCCACATAACCAACAAGCAAAGTACACACAAAGCCGAAATGTACACATCACACTCTCACACTATTTGCACTAATTCTCATTACACACAATCAATATAACTAACACATAGAAAGGTAGAAGCAAGAACAAAAACAAGCCTTTACGGAAGCCCACTCCCAACCCGATCAACACTTTTATTGATTAGGAAACTTTTTACAATTGCTTGTAGGATCTCCACAACAATAGCTCTCTATATCTAGTTAGTGTCTCTACTCTTTACAATGTATTTATAGTGCACACAAGCACACTTGCCGTTAACAAACCTTAACCGCCGGGCATTGATGGACTCTTTACTCTTTGCAATGTATCATGTGCCTCTCACATGTTGCTCTCATGTGCCTTACACATGTTACTCATTGCGCAGCCAATATAACGTCCCACCGCCAAGCATAGCACACAACGCACCAATGCTACCCATTGCAAAACCAACCAATGCCATCTCTCTCACGCTAAGCTTATTTCTCGCCTGTCAAGCTTGTTTTTTGCACACAACGCGCACCAACACTACTTTGTGCACATGCCAACGATGTATCTTGCATATGGTGCGCACCAACCCCTCAACATTGCCTTGCCTTGCAGCCATGCGTATGCATCATTGCTGCACAAATGCCAAGCCAACTATTATCACAATCCAAACTTATTTTCACAATGCCAACCCACCAAAATCCGCGCATTGCATACTTCATCCAAACCATGTCACCTAACATGTCTTGTCCAACATGATTTGTCTTAAGCTTGATGCACCAACACCAAACCTACCATAGGCCTCACTACCTATGCTCAATTTTGGGGGTGTGACATGCCACTCGCTGCTTCCACTGGTGACACGTGTGTTGTTTTGTTTTTTAAACTTTTCAGAATGAATTGGCAAAGGAAAGACCATGTTTTTATAGTTAATTCCCAAAAAATGCCACTCTCGAAAATACAAAATTACCCCATCCTCTCTAGCCTATCTTACTTTTTTTTAACCAACAGTTTTTACTTATTATTAAAAAAAATACAGTTCTAATCTATAAACTAATGAAATCGGACTCAAGAAATTTATCTTTTTCAACTTTATCTCATCACACAATTCACATTTTTTTCCAATTTCTCTTTTCGATTGTTGGAATTTTTTTTCACATGGGCATAAACTAAGAATCACTATAATTAATTAACAAGCTTATCTTAATATAAAAATAAAAAAAGATATCTACAAATCCCCACCTTTAATTTTCTCATCACAATCATGAATCATCTATTTCCATTCCACCATCTCATCAATTTCCTCTTCCTCGTTAAAAGCCCAACTTATCCTCTTTATTTTCAAAACCCACGTAAATACAAGGTATCTGTAAGACATTAATTTTAGGTATTGTAAAGACAATGATTTTGGAAACCGATCCCATGCTTGTTGGATGTCGATTGCTCGAGTATTATTGAAGAAGATTTTCATGGCTAGAAGAAATTGTTACAGATCTACTGCATATGATGTAATTTTTATTTTTTGTGTAAAGCTCTATATCAAAGAGAGGGTTTAAACGATGAAATGTTGCCCACAATTGACGTCAATCACGATGCAATAAAAAATAAAAACGTGGTTGGAAGTGTAGATTTTCCTCATCAAAACGATTCAACTAATATCTCATTCATTTGTGTATTATAGTTGTGCGTGATGGTCACCCCAACCTGTGGCCACATGTAAATTTGACAAAATACAACCAAGTAATTAGCATGTAATTGAACCTTATACGCCGACAAGTAAAACATGGTGATATATTGAAAACGAGAAAGTAAGAGCAAAGTGTGCAGCTGAAAAGTGAAAGTGATGTGACCCAAAAAACACAAATTTGAATTCTTAGGGGTTGTTTGTTTTTTCCACTTAAAACTTAATAGGTCTGAATCATAATTATTAAGTTGTTTTTTCCAAGGGCAAATTACATCTACACCCTAAAAATACTTGTAATTCTTATTTAAAGGTGTCAAATGGGCGGGTTTGACCGTAAATTTTAAAACTAGATCAGGCTTGAGCCGGACCCTTAATTTTTTGGTAAGGTCTGGTACATCCCATGAGCTCTCTCTGAAGGGTTTTGCCAGTTTAACTACTATACCGTATCAGTATAGTTATTGATTAATTATTAGTAATTGGATTACAATCCAATGGTGTAGAAAAATCAAAGATTTAGAATTTTTTTTCAAATAATAAAAATTAAAAGAAAATAACATCTCTCTCATGATCTCTCTGGAACTTATGTATAATAGCTAAATCCTTGAAGGAAATGCAATTCTTCGTTTACAGTATGAAAACCTATATATGGAGTTTTGAACTTATGAAATACATTTTTCAAACGTGTTCTATACATCTCTTTCTTTTTCAGAAACTTGTGCAAGGACTTCTGATTGTTCCTGTTGACAACAAACAGAGAAAATGACTGGGCGAAATCCTCCAACAGTCATTCAGCGAAACTGTATAAAATGAATAGGAAATTAGCTATTGTTACTTTCATAAAGATTTAGTCAATCTTTAAACTAAAAAAATTTAACTGCAGCAAAATGTTTAATTTTTTTAACAGATTCTGGATTCATGTGTTGAAACTGCAAGTTGGTAATTGGTTCGCAGTTCCACGATGAACAATTAATAGCTGGCTGGTAATCAGTCAAGTCCCACAATGCACACAATTAATAGCATGAGTGTGACGGTGCGAGACATTTCCTTACTTAATAGCATGATGATTTAAGTTATGTTATTTGATGCGAAACGGTCTTCACTGTAGGTTAACAATTTAAACAAACATAAATCATCAAGTGAAGGTGCCCCGAGGGGCATAGGTAGATAAACAAGTTTGGAGCTTAGGCAAATAACTCCCGAGTCAACGGCTCGCATCCTATTAATGATAAAAAGCTTTAAAAATAATACATAATATAGATAGATGGATATTATATTATAGATGGATATATAAATACCGTAAAAAAAAAATTCATCAAGTGAAGGTATCAACCTTAATGCAATCACCATCTTTCATGGAGAAGTACAATCACCATGCCAATAAGCATATGTATTATATGTTCTACCGAATACAGAATTTCACAATCCCACATAAAACAAACCTAATAATCAGAATTTGTCTAGGAAAAAACCCCTTATCAGAAAGTTTTCCGGAAAAACAGGTAACCCATATCAAATCTAAACCATTCGTTTTTCTTAAGGGATCTTTTTTGGGGTTTTCAAGGGGTAGGTTAAAATCTTTGTTCAAGCAATTTTGGTTTTTTCTTTTAGTATTATTTAGTGTTATACTCTTCCCTAATTTTAGCACTTTTGACGATTAGTGGTTTTGCAAATCTGCCATTTTTATTGAATCTAATATTGGATTTAGTGTTGCCAAAATTAAATACAACATCGTTCAGACAAATTTGTTGGACAATCTAGCATTACACTTGCAACAAAAAGAGTGTTTTGTTCATATAATCTAGTCAAGCCAACACAAAAAACTAGATTTTACAAGAGGAATACTCACACATACATATAATATATTTATCTTGAAAACGTGCATATTTTCTTCATAGTTTTTGTTTATATATTTGTGACTTGGTCGGTTGACATTTCAACGATCGAACAGTCATCGTCAAGTCATCGACAATATTAAATATTTTTTATTTTTTATTTTCATATATTTTTAAAAAAATTAAAGACTTTTTTTGTTATTCATAACATACCTTAGTATATTATTATTAAAATTTTAGAAAGTTTATTTATTATTAATAGTATTTTTTTTGTTATTCATTTTTTTATAAACGATTTAAATATTCGTTAGATTTAACCAAAGTCAATTCACAATCGAACTCAAATCACCTATCCAAAAATGGTATCTCAATTTGTATCTAACCAACTAAATTGGGACATGTGTTTACGTTTAATTATTTTTGTTCAACTTCTTCCATAAATGTAGACACATGTCCCAATTTTGTTGATTAGACACAAATTGGAACACAATTTTTTGATAGGTGATTTGAGTCCTTCACAATCACATAAGAATTTTCATTCTTTAATCAAATCAAATCAAATCAAAGATTGAATGTGAGATAAGCTTAAAAATTTGACATAAGAAAACTCACTTCGAGATTCTCATTCTTTAATGTGCAAGGAAGTGCAACAACAATTTCTGCCACATTTTCTGCAAAGCACTACATAAGGACGAATAGCAAGTGATGAATCAAAGTCTGAAGACGGATCAAAATTTCAAAAACACACAACATACAAATCATAGAATGCCTAGAACTGTGCCAACTGTTTGATAGAAGATGTTTCACAGAAAACCTAAACTTTCAAAAGCGAAAAAAAAAGAAGCTAGAACAAAAAAAATAGAACAATCACAAACCTACATGGCATTGTAAGTCATGTGCTATACTATAAATGTTCTGGTCCTTTGTTTTAATAGTTCTGTGATGTTGAAAAAATTCACATTAAAAAATGTATATAATATATTAATAACTACAGGGACGGAACCAGAAGTTTGGTGTGTGTGTGTGTGTGTGTGTGTGTGTGGGGGGGGGGGGGGGGGGGGGGGGGGGGGGGTGTATCTCAAGCTCAAGCTTGCACCATACAAAAGAAAGGGGAAATGTTGCTTAGCCATCACCCATCCATATATTTTTCTTTACAGCTCGCTTGAGCATATAACATAAAAAACAGAGACCCAAAAACAGCTGGGAAGCCACAAAGCTTAAAGAAAAATCAAACTCTAGTTCTGTAAATCATTGAAAATTCCTCTAGAATTGCTGCAGAAAGCTCCAAAAGAGGAGTTGGATTAAGGCCAATATTGGAATCAATGGCTACATGGTGATGAAGGTACTGGACATCCAACTGAGGTTTGATGCACAGAAATAGTCAGATTCTCTATTTGAACTTTTTTTTTTTTTGGTGTGAAGGAGAGCAAACAAGCCCAGACATAGAGAATTAAGAGAGAGAAGAAACAAGACATTGTCTGGAACACACTAAGCCTTTAAGATCAGCTTCATAGATGTCTCTGATCTGTGGAGGAGGTTCTTCAAAAAAGAGGAGGTCAAGCTCCAAATCATGCCTAATATGAGCTACACATCAACCAAACTAAAACATGAACCACATTGCAGTGCCACTCAGCTGAGATGAGAGTATTGCAGCTCTTAATAATGCTGAACTTTCATCAAACAGGTAGTGTGCAAATAACTTAAATTTTTTTTTTCAAAATCTTGGGGGGGCCATGGCCCCTGCTAGGCTCCACGAGGGTTCGTCCCTGAATAACTAAGCATAAGGGAGATGAATCAAACCCATAAGAGGCTCCCACTCTTCTTCCATGGAGGGAAATTCCGATACTGATAAAATCTTCCAAAACATTCAGACCAAAGAGACGAGCGAACTCTCCGACAACATCCCTCTTTTCCATTTCCTTGGCCTTCTTTTTCATTACATTGAACAAGCTACAAGGCCTCACGTACTTCATCTGCAAAAAACAGAGGCAACGATTAAACATAAAAAAAAAAAAAACTCTCAATTGTGAAATTCATAAAAACGAAAAAGCAATGATTCGTAAGCAAGCAACTTGCTTACAATTAGGTGAAAAAACACAAGAATTTTAATTCTCATCTCAAATATGCTAATGTTTCGTTGATAATTTGAGTAGAAAACAGATTTAGTTGAAAGAAAGACCCAGAATGAAGATGGAAATTGTATGACAAAGAGACACCAACCTGAGATTACAAGATTTCCGGAAAGAATATATCGGAGGACGACAGAGCAGCGGCGGTATTGATGAGGGAGAAAGGGGTGATATCACTGCTGCGTCAATTTAGGGTGTATAAAAAGAGCAAATTATACTAACTACCCCGGTTATATGCATAATTGCACTAGAACCGGTAAAATATAAAAGTAACACAAACATACCCTTTGAACCGTTGGTTAACGTTGACCACCGTTAGTTAGTCACAAATGAGAAGAATTGTCGTTTTTGCCATTATAGAAATAATATTTAATTATATGAAATCAGTTAATTAATTAAAAATAAAAATATTAGAAAATATAATATATAAAAAATGTATTACTGTGGATATTTAGGAGGATGATGATGTTAATTATTATGATTATTAATTATTTATTTTTGATGATGATGATACTTTTTTAAAATTAATATTTATTTTCCTTTTAATTATTTGTTTAGTTTTAAATTTTAATTAATATAAAATTCTTGAAACAGACGTGGCGAGTCAATGTTAGAAGGGAAAAATGGACTTTTTCGGTGCAACAATATATAAATTAATTAAAAAATTGAGGTTTCCAATCATAACCCGCCACATCTCTTTCCACCAATTTTAAAAATTAATTCAAACTAAAATAAACATTATTTAGATAGTAATACTAGACTGCCAAAAAAAAAAACTCCTTATATAATCTCATGATTAGCAGGATATTGACAACTATATTAATCAAAGATATATTATCATAAAAATTCACATTCTTAATCCACAATTTTTTTTTCATTTCTTCTCCACTTTTTTTTATTGAATTATTCCTCCACTCGGTAGAGGTAAAATGAACTATTTTTATTTTTATTTTTTCAATATTCATAATTTGGAAGGAAATCACAAATAAACCTAATATATTGTATTGTAGTAGGAAATAATTCACCATATCCATATATAAAGTTAAAAAGATGCAAAAATTATAAAGTTTGGTTGCCGTCACTGTCCAAGAGAAAAAAAAAATTTCTCCGTCTGTTCCCTCTTTCTCCTTCTCTTTTATCCATTTCATCATTGAAGTCTCTGTATCTTCCCTTTGATTCTCCATGTTTTATTTTTCTTCTTGCCCTATTTCTTTGAAAATATCCTTGGTATTAAAACCCTTATCAGAAAGTTTTCCGGAAAAACAGGTAACCCATATCAGATCTAAACCATTCGTTTTTTTAAGGGATCTTTTTTGGGGTTTTCAAGGGGTAGGTTAAAATCTTTGTTCAAGCAATTTTGGTTTTTTCTTTTAGTATTATTTAGTGTTATACTCTTCCCTAATTTTAGCACTTTTGACGATCAATGGTTTTGCTAAATCTGCCATTTTTATTGAATCTAATATTGGATTTAGTGTTGCCAAAATTACATACAACATCGTTCAGACAAATTTGTTGGACAATCTAGCATTACACTTGCAACAAAATAGTGTTTTGTTCATATAATCTAGTCAAGCCAACACAAAAAACTAGACTTTACAAGAGGAATACTCACACATACATATAATATATTTATCTTGAAAACGTGCATATTTTCTTCATAGTTTTTGTTTATATATTTGTGACTTGGTCGGTTGACATTTCAACGATCGAACAATCATCATCAAGTCATCGACAATATTAAATATTTTTTATTTTTTATTTTCATATATTTTTAAAAAAATTAAAGACTTTTTTTTGTTATTCATAACATACCTTAGTATATTGTTATTAAAATTTTAAAGAAGTTTATTTATTATTATTAGTATTTTTTTTTGTTATTCATTTTTTTATAAATGATTTAAATATTCGTTAGATTTAACCAAAGTCAATTCACAATCGAACTCAAATCACCTATCCAAAAATGGTATCTCAATTTGTATCTAACCAACTAAATTGGGACATGTGTCTACGTTTAATTATTTTTGTTCAACTTCTTCCATAAAGTAGACACATGTCCCAATTTTGTTGATTAGACACAAATTAGGACACCATTTTTTGATAGGTGATTTGAGTCCTTCACAATTACATAAGAATTTTTTTTTTTTTTTTGCTGAATTTTAAAAGTTATAAGTTTGATAATGTATTTCATCAAACCTCAGGGAGGTTTTTATAATTCACCCTAATATTAATCGATGACTGTTTGAAATAGTTATATACTTTCTGTTATCACTTATCAGTTGAGTAAAACGACGACGGAATGGAATTACTCTATCTCTTGTGCTCAATCGTCTCCACATTTTTCACTTCCCTCGCTCTCTCTCTCCTCCTCCCCTTCCACGCGCTCCTCCGCCGCGGCCGTCCATCACGCGCCTCTGACTCCCCCGTCTCTCTCTACCAAGGCACCGTCTGGCACGAGCGCCGCCGCCCAGTCCACCATGCTTTTAACTATTCCGTGCGCTATGCCTTCATTGACCTCGATTGTACACTCCAACCGCCGCCTGACCATCTCTCCGCCGACGAAGCTCGCCGATTTGCCGAGACTAACGGGCCAGTGTACACATTTTAACTCATCTTATAACCTGTACCTTGACTATATTTTAAAATTACTTTGTTTGTTACCTAAATTTTGAAATTAGTCAGGTCTGTGAAGAATTGAAATGGTGTGTTATTATTTGAAGGAGTTTGAGTAATCTCACTGAATTTAGAGTACACGCCGGACTTTGCTTGTCAACCTGAGTTTGCAGTTATAATTTAACCAGCAAAATCAATTGATATTGCTTGTGCTGTTTGGTTTTGTTATTACACTATTAAAATCTGTATCTGCTGACCTCCTTTTGTGTTTGTATATCTTCTTTTTTCATGTTTTTAGTGAGTAGTCTTACCTCTTCAACATGTGGACTTTGGGGTCGTTTGAGAATTATAAAATAGAAAATGTTTGGTATAATTTGGTGACATTTGGGATTATGATTTTGGCTTCTGAATAAGCTTTGCCCTCGTTCTTTTTCTTGAAGTAATCAATTAATGTTTGCAAATTGAATTGTCAATGCAAATGTAATGATCAAACTGGTAATTGAGGAATCTAGGCATTCGGAAATCTAACTCTAATAGATCATGTTATTCAGTGGCAAGGCCCGAAATATTAAGAAGCTATCAGATCCTAAACCCACCTTATTGGAAATATTGACACTGCTTATGTGCAGGATTGAGAAATTGGCCTTTCATGTAATCTAGGAAGCGGAAAATGAACCAAATAGGGTTACCTTAGCTCTTATACCGTGTCAAATTCACAAACCAAAAAAATTTAAGCAAAAAGGTGGAGAGATCCTACCATTAAAAAAAGTCAAACAATATCCGAAACATATTTGATGTAGGATTTACCATCATTCTTATAGGTATGCCTTATCTGTCATGTTTCATTCTTGATATTTCGGTAATTTTTTCCCTTCTCCATGTAGTATAAAATATTAATATTTAGGGTTTCAGTGTTTCAAAAATTGATATTTGTGTCCATTGTGCAGTTTCCTCTTGACAATACCTCGTAGTGTGGGATATGAACAAAATCCTTTGAGTTTGTACTATTGTTATGATTTGGAAGACTCTACTCAGTGTTTGAAGAAGTGCATAGCTGAGGTGTGTAAATCATGTGCTTCATTAATGAGAAAGTTGTATGGTGTTCTCAAAGTTACTTCTTGATCTAAGATTATCCTCCGCATTTAGACATTTAGTTCAGATGCATTTTCTATCTTACTCATGCAAAAATACTTTTTTTCTGTTAAATTTCACATGTTGTGTTGAGTACATATTTTGACATAATTACATCCCTCAATTGTTTTGTTATGATGATTGAGAGTCAAAAAACAGTTCAAATAGTGGCTAGAATTTTCCAACAAATGAAATTAAGATATAAGATATATCCATCACATGGCTTTACTTGAATTCTACAGATGGAGTGTTTTGACTTCCTTATACAAGATTTCTGGTCTTTCAGGTAACTAATACACCATGGGGCGAAAGAGTATCATTTGTTTTCAATCCCAACTCAGATTTAGTGGCAAAGCCATTGCATGTCAGTCCTTTTATGGTAAGTTCCTTCATTCCTTTAAATCTTGCACTTTTTGTTTCTTTCTTATTGTGTTGAACCTAGAAATATATTTCTTTTAGATGTTTTAGATAATTTTTGAAACTATGTTCATCTATTGGTATAGCAGTGCTTTTGATATGTTTACATGACAGAAACAAGTAAACATAATTTTTGGCGAAATTAGTGCATTGATGTATTAAAAGAATGGTTTAATTTGAAGTTGCAATGAAGAGGAATAAGCCAAGTCTTTTACTGTTGTTATAGGCTATGAGAAGGTATCTGACAACAGTGAATTGGTAGTGTAGATAAGGTGTAAGAGTTGTCTGTTCAATGAAGGAGATTTTTAGCGTTTGAATGTAGTTTTAATGGTTTATCACTTTATTGAGAAGAAAATTATATTTATATGGAGGAGTATTGGACAATGAAGAAGAAGAAAAGCAATCATAGAAATCCTATAAAACTCTCAAGAATCAAACTTCAATCGGAGATAGATGGGAAATTTGACTAATGCTTCTCCTAAATCAACAAATTAATGACTTAATAGTCTAACAGACCTAAATAAGACCTGTTCAACTCTAAACAAATATTCAAACTCAAATATTACTTATCAACTCTAGAATAATTTTCAAAATACATGCATAAAGACACTGATATAGACATATATAGATAGATTGATGGGAAATTTGATACTTATGTCAGATTGAAGACCTATAGCTGAATAATTTTCAAAATACAGAATGGAGACATAAATAGATACACAGGAAACCTGATACTTATCTCAACTCAACAAATTAAAGACCTAAAAAATTGACATAGAATCAACTCTAATACTCTATATATAGTGTGAGCGAGGTTGGGGGGAAAGGTAAATTAGAATATGTTGCTTAGCATTTTCACTAATTAAGATTCATACAGGTTTAAATTGTGCAAAAATTAGTCTTTGTATTGAAAATTCATGCCTTGTCTTGGGGGTTTTAAACATTTTGCTCAGTCTTAGAATTGAATAGAAATTCTATACTAACCAAGTTCTTGCATAAATATGTCAGGACATGCTCGGGAATTGGAGGATCAGGGCAAATGCTCCTGGGGAGAATTTGATTGTAACAATTTCAGTTCAACACCCTGAGCTTGGTGACTATTTTGTTGCTACCTTGAAAGCTAAAAGGGTATCTTCGTCAGTGGTGTCTGATCATGCCATGTTCTTCTGGTTGATGCCTCATAAGGTTGCCGTCTGGATATATTGGCATGTAAGTGGGACTGAAAATTTTGCTATTCTCCTCTTGGCTATGGTCTCAGTGTTAGCATCAATCATATTAACAAAGCTTTTATAAAAACTCTTTGGAATGACTAAACACCTGCCTTTTGCCTTAATCTTGATTGTACCTGAAGATTGTCCTTCTCATTTAGTTTAATAATGCAATTATAAAATCTGGCTTTTGGGATTGGACTATTGGTCGAGATTTAATAGGAATATTATATTTTCCAAAAGTGAAAAAATATGACAAAAAGTTAGAAGTTCCCTGCCCTTTACCTAACCCCATGATGCCACACGCCATTCTCATACATGTCTCTTGTTTCTATGGTCAAGCTTAGTTATCATATGTTACTATTATTGATATTTTCATACAACTAAGTGATGAACGGAGTTTTGAGAGTTCTTGTTTCTTCCCTAATTCCTCTAAAGTGGTTCCAGAATTGAATTATTCGGAAAACTATGTTTTTTTTTCCTTACCTAAGCACATTCTTCCTCAGTTTATCTTCCTTTTTGTTGACTTTTCGGGAACAAACACAGCCTTACGTTGGTAGTTGTCCAAACAGTTAAAATTCAAATGAAAATAAATACACTCAGATTGAAGTACACTTCATGATGCTTTAAAATATAGTTAACTTGTTATTTGTCATTCACTGTTTTTGTAGGCATTAAAGCTATGGTGGAAAAATGTGACATTCGTCCAACATCCAAGGTATAGTAATCCAGCATATAGGGAGGAAGCTTTGATACGTGATCAGAAACTTCAATGCTGTCCAGCAGTTGGATGGAAGAATGATAATAATCTTCAAGTGGAAGGAAGTGAGCCGAGATCTCTTGCTGGTAGAATCAGTGGGAATCGGTGGTTTAAGTGGAGAGATGCTAAGTGGCCATGGTCTTGAGGTAAGATTTATATTATCCGGTTTAATTGGAGGATATGCCTCTTTTATTTACTTCCATTCGGTACATAATACTACTGCGTTTACCAATTTATGCGGGGTTCACCATCCTTGGTGATTCATAACAAAACATTTAATCTGCTAAGAGGTGTTGCCAATTTGAAGGGAAGTTCTTCAATGAACCGACTGTATTTCTTCAATCAAAGCACGGAAAATGTGTTAATTTGTTGTACAATGGATGTATGTGTGATAAGTACACACATTTTAATGTAAAAAACATAAACACCGTTGCTTGGATCCAGATCTTGGTCCGGTCCTAGCTAATGCTGGCCAGTTCTTATTAGATTATCATATTATTTTTTATGTTACAATTATTTTCTTTTAAAATAATCTGAGTTAATTTGTGAAAAACAATTGAAATGTTGGTTGATTTAATAAGTTTGCTTGAGGTGTTTCAAGTGTTGATGTTGGAAAAAGGTCGCTCATTATTATTAATTTTTTTGAAATACCATATGTGGTGATGGCGATGACTCGAACTTGGAATATTTTGCCATTTACCACCAAGCTACATTGGGCTGTGGTGTTGTTCCTAGTTTAAGCTGTAAGACAATATCCTGATCATGAAGTATGTGGTATTTACATGTATTTTTAGCTGATTAAATGAATTTCAATCTGAATATAGAGACTATTGTTCAAACTTAAAAGTGACGATTCTTCTTCCTATGTAATTCAAACTTTTTTCTGTTTTAGGAATATTCTCACTGTAGTTTAAACCTCACAACACTTTTTTTTTTAACAAATAAATAAAAAATTGTAATCTTTAAACAATTATTATTAATATTTTACAAAAAAATCTAATACAGAACAGATTATGGGTTTGTTGAGACCTTGATCAAACAGTATATATATATATATATATATATATATATATATATGTGTGTGTGACAATAGTCTCAATTATAGTAAGGAAATGTCTCGCACCGTCACACTCATGATATTAATTGTACATCGTGGAACTCGAACCAATTACCAACTTGCAGTTATTTATACTGTGTTTCAACACATGAATCAAGAATCTGTAAAAAAAAAATTATACATTTTGCTGCAGTTAAATTTTTTTAGTTTAAAGATTGACTAAATCTTTATGAAAGTAACAATAGCTAATTTTCCTATTCATTTTATACAGTTTCGCTGAATGACTGTTGGAGGATTTCGCCCTGTCATTTTCTCTGTTTGTTGTCAACAGGAACAATCAGAAATCCTTGCACAAGTTTCTGAAAAAGAAAGAGATGTATAGAACACGTTTGAAAAATGTATTTCATAAGTTCAAAACTCCATATATAACAGTATCCACAGTTTTTCTTACTGTAAACGAAGAATTGCATTTCCTTCAAGGATTTAGCTACTATACATGAGTTCCAGAGAGATCATGACAGAGATGTTATTTTCTTTTAATTTTTATTATTTAAAAAAAAATTCTAAATCCAATTATTAATAATTAATCAATAACTATACTGATACGGTATAGTAGTTAAACCCGCAAAACCCTTCAGAGAGAGCTCATGGGATGTACCAGGCGTTACCAAAAAATTAAGGGTCCGGCTCAAGTATGATCTAGTTTTAAAATTTACGGTCCAACCCGCCCATTTGACACTTTTAAATAAGAATTACAAGTATTTTTAGGGTGTAGATGTAATTCTCCCTTGGAGGATATTCTAGTTGGTTAGAAGTTTGAACTTTTACAGTGAAAGTAAGAGGCATTAGAGAGGAAATTAATTTAGTTTCCATTGTTGCATGAGATGAGATTGGACAAGTTGGGTGCCAAATTCATTGAATAAAAAGAAATGTGTTAGGATGTGATTTGATTAAATTCCATGAGCTGCAAGATTCTATATATCAATATATGTTAAACAAGTTTTAATTTTTGTGTTACAAATGCACTCTTTCTCTCTCTCAAGCACAAGTTAAATATCTGATATCATATATGAGGGGATTGAAATTGATGTCAACAAAAAGTAGTGACATCAAATCGTCAATATGTAGTTAGACTTATCTCTTATCATATAGAATTAAATGTGAATGTAATTGGTTGTAATAATGAGGCTAGGCTACCTAACAGGTGGGGCTATATTGGATCTCAAATTGCCAAGTATGTGACTTGACAAAAGACATTTAAGTAGCGAAGATTATGAGTTGGCTTCTACATTTTCAGCATTGTCTTTGATGCACACTTGAACCCTCTTCTTCTGAAAGCGATTGGTTTGGTTTGGTTTGGTTATAGTTGGCGCACGTTTACAATGAATAAAATTTTGAGTGTGCAGGCAATGAAGAATTTGGTTTTTCGTTCGTATCAATCAAGCTATTTGCTTTTTTGAATTCTGGGGCATATCAACTATCATGTTGCCAAAGATGTATTTGCTTTTTTCTTTTCTTTTTTTCTAAGTTAATATTATTGTGTTTTTTTATATATATAAAAAAACACAGAGTTAACATTATCGTAGATTATGGGTTTAACGGGATCTAACGAAATTAGACTCTATCAGTACGGTCCAAAATGTAAATCCCACTTAACGAAAGAAATCTTAAATTATATTGAGGTTTAATGAGTAAAGGTAGTTTTATATTTAGTATTTACGGATGTATTTGTTTTTTGCCTTTTTGGCAGGCCTATGACCTATCATCATATTATCAAACTAAGAATTCAAATTTGTGTTTTCTGGGTCACATCACTTTCACTTTTCAGCTGCACACTTTGCTCTTACTTTCTCGTTTTCAATATATCACCATGTTTTACTTGTCGGCGTATAAGGTTCAATTGCATGCTAATTACTTGGTTGTATTTTGTCAAAGTTACATGTGGCCACAGGTTGGGGTGACCATCACGCACAAATATAATTCACAAATGAATGAGATATTAGTTGAATCGTTTTGATGTGGAAAATCTACACTTCCAACCACGTTTTTATTTTTTATTGCATCGTGATTGACGTCAATTGTGGGCAACATTTCATCGTTTAAACCCTCACAATCGTTTGTTTAATTTTGTTAACATAGAAGACATTTGTTTGGTTAATAACCAATTAACCATTACTAGGAAATTTCGATTTTATTTTTGATTTTTGGGTTGAGTTTTTTTTTTTTTTTTTTAAGTAAGAACATTGTTTCTAATTAGTCGGTCTCGAACTCAAGTTGTAATTTATTATCTCTGAAGATAAACAATTTAAAAAATTAACTCAAATAATATGATAAGTGAATTATTTTGTTCAATACAAATAACGTCAGAGAGGTTATCAATTTGTTTTTTTGCAAGAATATGTCAAAGGTTATTTGTCATGGTGGCCAAAGATTTCACAATCTCTATCAACACACCAGGTTCAGACATTGTATAAATTGTCTCTCGTTATTTTCCATAAAACTACAATAAGTGTGAGGAGATATCTCTCGGTATTGACGAACAGTCCCGTCAAATTTAGTGTGATATTTCAAAAAAAAAATCAAGTCTTTCTTAATTTATTATCTTATATAAGCTATGTAACTTTGTCAGTTTTAGAGTTTAGACCTACATTTCAAGTACATTTGTAGACTTGTAGTTTAGAACTTAGAAATGCTTCTTGTTTAGTACTTGTAAGAAGTGATTTAGAAACATGTAAGAGCACTTCTTACAAGTATAATCATAGGTGCTTTGAGACTACTAAAATCACTTTAAAATGTACTTCTTTATAGATACTGAAAATCATTTAGATTAGTTCAAAGTTGTTATATATAAATGATGAACCGATATAAATAAATAAATAAATAAATATTCGTCGAAAGTTGATATTTATTTAAATTTATTTATAGTAAACTATATGTATATTTTTCAGAAGTATAGTCAACTATATCAATTTACAATTAATATACCGAGAAAATCAATACGGAGTACTGTTGGTTGGAGTATTGTTTACTTAAAAAGCAAAAGAAAACAAAATGTGACGAAATCTACAAATATAATAGAAGGAATAATAATATTATTTATTTATTTATTATTTTTTTAGAAGCCATTTTTAAAAGTGTTTTCAACATCCGGTTTGCCGACTCCAGCCGACTCCAAATACACATTATATTAATATTAATGTTCTATTTAGAATAGCAATCTATTATTAAATGAATCACATGATACAATCATACACTGCTATAGATTCTTGTATATAAAATAATACTAATTAAGTGAAGTATCAATTCTAAATCATTAGAAATTAGACTTGTTAAGTCATTTCAAAATCAAGGTGCTAACTCTTTCAAAAAAAAATCAGGATGCTAACAAACAACATGACAAAAAAAAAAATTTAAGTCCACATGACCAACAAAATAATATATATGACAAAAATAGAAAAATATGATATTCATATTCTCGCCTATTAGATTAGATATAAAACGTGTGTGGGTTCTTGGACTAAAAAAGTAACTAGGTAATATAAATTTAATTCAATTATGATTTGGGAAGCTTAATTATAATTTTAAAAATCTACCAATTTTCTATCTAATTGAAATATTTTTTGCATTTTAAATAATATGCAACTCTATATATCATCACCCAATGTAGTTCAGCGGTGAATTACTTTCATTCAGTTTAATAATTTTTTCAAGATTCAAGTCACCGCTACTCTATTTTGACCTTATCATAAGTTTAATTATATGATAATCACATGTCTTCTTAATTTCGGTGGTATATATCTCTCTTTTCACGTTAGTGGTGGGTTTAAAAATTTAATATCATTTTTAAAGAGTGGTTTTAAGACTATCATCACCTTAATAATTTAAGTTTTAATAGAATATAAAGTATAATTCTGACAAATATACCTTAAAACACATTCTCCGCTTCCAATGGCGACACGTTTCTTGTACATAGTTGTTTTTTATATTTTTTATTTCTCTTTTATAAGATTATTAAAGTGACTTCTAAATCCCTCTATTTTCAAAACTGCCATCCAACATAACTTCTATGAAAAGAGAAAACCAGTTCACCTGCAAAAAAGACAAAGACTTCGTCTACTCCAACCTCTATTCATGTCCAAGTATTCCCTTTCTAACAATCAAAATGACAAAAAAGAGTTAAAAAAATTCCCCTCTCTTTGATATAGAGCTTTACACACAAAAAATAAAAATTACATCATATGCAGTAGATCTGTGACAATTTCTTCTAACCATGAAAATCTTCTTCAATAATACTCGAGCAATCGACATCCAACAAGCATGGGATCGGTTTCCAAAATCATTGTCTTTACAATACCTAAAATTAATGTCTTACAGAGACCTTGTATTTACGTGGGTTTTGAAAATAAAGAGGATAAGTTGGGCTTTTAACGAGGAAGAGGAAATTGATGAGATGGTGGAATGGAAGTAGATGATTGTGATGAGAAAATTAAAGGTGGGGATTTGTAGATATGTTTTTTATTTTTATATTAAGATAAGCTTGTTAATTATAGTGATTCTTAGTTTATGCCCATGTGAAAAAAAATTCCAACAATCGAAAAGAGAAATTGGAAAAAAAAATGTGAATTGTGTGATGAGATAAAGTTGAAAAAGATAAATTTCTTGAGTCCGATTTCATTAGTTTATAAATTAGAACTGTATTTTTTTTAATAATAAGTAAAAACTGTTAGTTAAAAAAAAAAGTAAGATAGGCCAGAGAAGATGGGGGTAATTTTGTATTTTCGAGAGTGGCATTTTTTGGGAATTAAAAATAAAAGCATGGTCTTTCCTTTGCTGATTCATTCTGAAAAGTTTAAAAAACTAAACAACACACGGGTCGTCGGTGGAAGCAGTGAGTGGCATGTCACACCCCAAAAACGAGCATATACAGTAATGCATATGGTAAGCTTGGTGTTAGTGCATCAAGTCTAAGACAAAGCATGTTGGATGGCATAGTCTTGGGCAAGACATGTTAGGTGGCATGGCTTGGATGAAGTATCCAATGCACGGGTTTTGGTGGGTTGGCATTGTGAAAATAAGTTTGAATTGTGATAATAGTTGGCTTGGCATTGTGCAACAATGAGGCATAGGCAAGGCCACAAGGCAAGGCAATGTTGAGAGGTTGGTGCGCACCATATGCAAGATTTAGTGTTGGCATGTGCACAAAGCAGTGTTGGTGGGCGTTGTGTGCAAAAAACAAGCTTGACATGTCAGAAATAAGCTTGGCGTGTGCAATTTGGTGTGCGCTATGCAAGAAAATAAGCTTAGCATGAGAGAGATGGCATTGGTTGGTTTTGCAATGGGTAGCGTTGGTGCGTTGTGTGCTATGCTTGGCGTTGGGACGTTGTGTTGGTTGTGCAATGAGTAACATGTGCAAGGCACATGAGAGCAACATGTGAGAGGCACATGATACATTGTAAAGAGTAAAGAGTCCATTAATGCATGGAGGTTAAGGTTTGTTAACGGCAAGTGTGCCTGTGTGCACTATAAATACATTGTAAATAGTAGAGACACTAATTAGATAGGGAGAGCTATTGTTGTGGAGATCCTATAAGCAATTGTAAAAAGTTTCTTAATCAATAAAAGTGTTGATCGGGTAGGGAGTGGGCTTCCATAAAGGCTTGTGTTTGTTCTTGCTTCTACCTTTCTATGTGTGAGTTATATTGTTTGTGTGTAATGAGAATTAGTACAAATAATGTGTGAGTGTGATGTGTGCATTTCGGCCTTGTGTGTACTTTGCTTGTTGGTTATGTGGCTAGTGTCACGCAATCATAATGCTGGGTTGTGGTTGGCAAATCATCGAACACCTAATGTGCGAGATACTTGGTATGGTTGGATCATCAAAGCAGGTTGAGAACAAGCTTGGTTTATGAGAGAACAAGCTTGGTTTGGGAACAAAATGCTTGGTTGGGTGATTGAAACAAGCTTGGTTTGGGGGCAAACAAGCTTGGAGTTTGGCAATGTGTGGCAAAACAGGCTTTGTGGCTATGAAAGTTGGCTGCATTTCATCAAGCAGTGGCTTTGGCAACACATATTTCGTGTGTGTTGCTTAGGAAGGCTGGTCAAGCAAGGGTGTTTGGCGCCGAGCATCGAAGAAAATTCGTAGGGAATTTTTGTGTCACATAAGGACAGTTGCCCAAGCTATTCTTAGCACAACTCTTCCCTCTATTTCTGCTAAGTTTAATTATATGATAATCACATACCTTCTTAACTTCGATGGTGTACGTCTCCCTTTTCACGTTTGTGGTGGCCCGATGGAAGTTCAAGTCTCACTATACGTATTTTACAAGTATATTCGGAGAGTATTCTTCTCAATGTTGTGAGGGTAGATATCCAGGTCACACATATAGTGTTTGATTTCGATAGGTCTCGACAAACTCATGATTCGTTCGATGCCATTTTTTATATATAAAAGGGCAATTACCAATTAGGTCCTGGACTTTTTTTAAAATTCCAAGTTGTTTGCGACTTTTATAAAAGTGACCAAATTGGTCCTCACATTTTTTTTCAAGTGTCAAATTAGTCCATCTCTTTTTAGAAGTAACCAAATTGATCTCTCTAATGATTTAACGGTGTTAAATATAACAGTTGACTGTAATAATTTTAGTTAAAGTACGTAAATACCCTTTATTTGTTATATTATAGCAAAGTTATTTTATCTCTGTGCATTAAATTCTCCATTATAATTACAATAAAATCTTAAAATATTATTAATGAAACATCATTTGTATCGTTTTTTTAATTAAAATTCTCTAAAAAATTCTAAAAATATTTTAATAAGACAATGTCAATTATACTTTTATTTTTTTAAACAAAGTTACCATTCATTCTCAATTTAGTCTTTTATCACTTTTATATAAAATTGTTTTTTTTTTGTTAATATTATAAAAGTGATGTTTTCAAAAATTATTTAAAAATCAAAATACACAAATAAAATAAACAAAAATATACATGTGTTAAAAAAACTGTGCATGTGTCAATATTATATTGTTTAGGAGCAAAATACAATTTTACCCATACACAGTTAAAATTGACGGATAGAACTTAGTTAGAGGGACTAATTTGGTATTTGGAAAAAATGTAAGGACCAATTTGATCATTTTTGTAAAAGTCGCAAACAACTATAATTTTAAAAAAAGTTCAGGACCCAATTGGTAATTACCCTATATAAAAAAAAGAGCGTTAAAAAGCACAAGATAAAATATCAATAAGTAATAAATGCATTGACTGTGTTGAATAACATTTTTTCTTTTATAATAATTTATATGGTTTTATCATGTGTCTTAACGGTATAGGTTAATGATATCAAAAAAAAAATGATAATCATTTTTAGATTATTAATCAAATATATTTTAGCATAAAATTATATATATATATATATATAAATATAATTTTGAAATCTATTGCACCACTTGACATATATTTGAATTGACGTGCGCTCAACAAAATGTTGGTTTGTATATATCCTCAATCTCCCAAGTCACAACACTGATTTTTGAGAAAGAATGTATGAATTCATACATTGATATTCTTTAATATTTATAGGTACCTCATTTTAAATGACAAAAGAATTGCATTTTATATCAAATCAAATCCCTATCCATATAACTATTAATATTTCCAGCAGTTGTCAACGCCAATGGCCATGTCCCATACTCCCATGCGTATCTTATCTTATACAGAATTAAAAGTCTTAACCCACAATGTGAAACTCATTCTAATATCAATTATCTAATTAATTAATTCCCTATCAAAAAGAAAACCTTTGATCAAATCACTAACTAATATCGTTTTACCAATTATAATGATATTTGTTTTTAATTTAACTATTAATTATTAGGATATTTATAATTAATTATAACAAATTATACCAAATTAAATACAAAGTCGGCAAATTGAAAATATATATTTCCGGTCATTTTCACCGTACCAACTCACACGATTTTAGCCCAACAATTGTATAAAAAACTTTTTAAAGATTTAAATCAAAATAACTAGTATTGTAATCTGAATAACTTTTGTTTTTACAATATAGATTCGACTGAAATTAAAAATTTAAGGACCTAAATCAAAATAACTAGTCTTGCAATCTGAACGATCACTGTTTCTACAAGATTACAACATAAAATCGAATGAAATTAAAATCTGGATGCACCTCACTAAAACAAGGCCGTACATATGTACATATACGTACTTATATAATTTCTCTCAATAAATTCAATTAACCGGGTGTCCTAAATACAAACAATACCACATATCTTATCGGTAAGAATTCAATATTAAAAACATGCATTCACTTTTGAAGATATAATTAGTTGCAAGCAAATCTTTCTCTTAAGACTTAGATTAATACCAAAAAAGACTATTCTATCGGAATGAATGGTTTAATATAAGATATTGACACATGTTTGTAAGGTGGCAAGTCCTCGTTTCTTAAATTATAAAGTACAAATAATATTGGTGGAATGTAGCCTAGCTTAACTTGCACCGGGACTGGAGCATATATATAAATGATCTCTTCTTGATTAGTCAAACTTTATCTCTGTACATCATGATATATATATATATATATATATATATATATATTAACTTTTACGATTATTATGTAACATCCCATATATCGGACCATAAAAGTTCTTGAAATTTATACAAATTTAAATGAAGACAGTACAGAAAGTAAATATAATATCATTAAAGAAAGATGAGTTGGCTAAGTGGTTTGTTGTTTAGAACCATATGAGGTTGTTTGTTCGAGTCTGTTTTTCTCTATAAATCCGGAATTATTTCGAATATATATATAATATCATTAATACCATCAAATTAAGTTTGCCTACTAATTAATATCATCAAATTAAATCATCTCATATATATCTTTTTCTATTTTTATATATGCAATCAAACAACTTCAAGAAAATGGAGCAAAACAAACGTTTAGAATCGGAACCTTTTTTGTTTAGGATAATGGTTGATATCCAACTCTTTTATCCAATTTTTGCATCCAACTTGATGTGTGAGCTATTGAATTTAAATGTTTTGACTTAGCTGCATGTACTTGTTAAAGCATTCAATGACTCACGTGTCAAGTTGGATGTAAAAGTTGGATAAAAGGGTTGGATGTATACGTTATCCTTTTGTTTAATATATAATCACTGTCAATATGTGAAATAAATGCAAAATTTTAATTTTAAAAGAAGAGTAAATTTCCTAATAAGGGAGTTCATTAATTATAGGAAAATTGTTTTTCCAAATATTTCTTGTAAGAGTTATCAAAGTGATGATTGATGAAGGTAATTATTATGTAGCATTTTCACAAAGAAAGTAATTAGAGTGGCGTGCACGTTTTAGAATTAACAAAACTTGATTTTCTTGTAATTAATCATTATTCATGTTACAAACATTTTTGATATTTTCTTAAAAAGAAGAAGAAGAAAAAGATATTTTGGCATTTGTTACTGTTTGAATAGACAATTTCAATTACAAATTTGACATTTCAGTATTAATTACTGTGTGAGAAGAGTACTTGATCCTCTACTGAATTGACAGAATGAATTTTGTTCGTTTTTATAATTCACGTATATTGAATTGGATCACATCAGTTTTTTAGCTCAGATAGTGTACTGCAGTGAGTATATTCCCCTGATCCCCTCTACACCACTCCCCAGTGTTAATTGGATATTTATTTTGAAATCCAACTTGTTGATTTTTTATTTTTTTTTAACAATAATTAATAATTCGGACCATATTTTTTTTAAAAACTTACGTTATTAATATGATTTGAACCGCTGACCTGAGAGTCATTTTTCCAAATTCTAAACTCGTTTATCTATTGGCTGACTATGCCCCTTTTAGTTCCAACTTGAAACATATATCATTCGTTAAGGATTCCAATTTTGGTCAGATTACATTGAAAATTTTTATTATTGGGTTAAGAAATAAGAGTATTTAGGGGTCGTTTGTTTTTTTTTTTTTTTGAATAACTTGAATGATATGTTTTGTTTTTTCCTCACATCTGAATGTATTGTCAACATGTTTTTTTTAAAGTAAAATTGTTTGAAAATAAATAATTTTACATTTATACCCATGTTAAACAATTATACATATATATATATAATATGAAATAAAAACTATCCAAAAATAATAATTGTATATAAACACATATGATCACGATATTCTTCTTCTATTACAAATAAATTTTATTTTTACTAAAAAAAGAAAAGGTTTTTTTTTCCACAAAATGATAGGGGCAGCAGAAAAACTCACACAAAACACTCTAAAAAAATAATAATATATAAATACATCACCCTAATATTATAATAAAGTATTGACATTAAACACCAATATGAGAAGTGATTATGTTTTTTAAAGCTATTTAAAATAAGCAATATATTAAAATAAAGATTTATATACATGTTATTGGTGTAATTTGAAAAGATAGCACTTCAGCATAAACGTCGTATTACACGGGGACAATAAGTGACGTATCAACAAATGTCGACTAAATTTAACCAACCTAAAGTGATTAGAAAATAACCCCATAATACTGATCAAAGTTACTTAGATGGTCGGGTTGAAAAGACCCGACCAAGGCAATCAGATTGATCAGATTAGTAGGAAGACGATCGGGGGAAACCCTGAATGATCGGGAATAACTACTTGATCGGGGTGAAGATCCCTGGTCGGGGGTGAAAAATATCTGATCGAGGTTTGGAAGACGGCCGACTAAGTGACACGTGGACAATGTCTAGATGCGTTCAGATGCTTGGCATGTTGATAACGTTATTACGACTTAAATACGTGAAGAAGAATCTTCCTCAAATAAGACTTCAAGAAACATACTTTGATAAGGAAACAGATTTCCTTATATTTATCAGAATACAGAAAGAGACCTGATATGACTTGAACGCGCCAATACAAAATAAGAAAGAAGATCAGTACGACTTATACAAATTAGAGTTTTATTGATTTACTATTACCTTTCTCTTACTTGAACTCCAAGTATTAGGGATCTATGCATGTATAAATAGGTCCTAAAAATGCCACAACAGGGGTTACAAAAAACTATGAAAGATTGGGGAGAATAAGGAAGGTTGAGTGTGTAATATTCATTATTGATAGTTGATTTCTTTCTCGCTGTCGCCGGCAACCGTGGACGTTTCCCCACTTTGGGGTTTTACCACGTAAAATCTTGTTTGATTGACCTTTTATTCCTTTTGACTTGTTACTCGATATTTAATTCACCATATTTTGTGTGACGTGTGGTTTATTTCACGTAATCCAAAAATCAGCGTCAACAATACCATATATAATTATGATGAAATTGAAAATATTTTATATATGGGGATAGTATCGGAAGAAAAGATTTTGGATTGCATTTAATGCAATTCAATGATTTGCAATTAAGTGAAAAGTCAGGATTTTTTACTTTTTATTTTAAGTTATTTTTTAGTATTTTTTAAGTTGTTTTACAACTTAAAAAAACAAACAAAACAACTTAATAATTATGATTCAGACCCATTATGTTTTAAGTGGAAAAAACAAACGACCCCTTAATTTGGATATAATGGATGGGATGAGTTTGGTCCGATGAATAATTAAACTCCTCGTACCTGTAAATTTGTTTATTTGTTTTTGTTTTTTTATAGTTCCGCCTATACCATCAATACAAAATATATGTAGTACAAGAATTGATTTTTTTTTAACTAGCTAATTGATTATAACAATAAATTGTGAGACCTATTTTTAGTTTTTTTTTTCATATTTTAACAATCAAAATTAAATTGTACAAATCAATAAAATTGAAGGGGTAAGTTTTATACAATACATTTAACAGGTTAATCATTTACACATTTTGAGAAAGAAACTCATTTACACAATCTTTTTTAAATACGTATATTTTTTTTTAGAATAATCATTTACTCATTTTAATTGTAAAAGCCGTATTTTTTTATATATACCATCTACGACGATTGCAACGGTGATATGACAAGTTCTATTTTAATTTTAGTATATTAAAGATGATCTACGGTAAATATTCATTTTGCTTCAACAACTACATAGAACTCAACGAGCACCTTTATAAAAATGACTACACATTTTGGTTGTGCAGCTGCCCAATATAAGAAAGGACTACACCATTATGATGAGTGAAATGCGTTATGAAGCGTATATGTTTATGTTAGAAAAAATCAGAGAAGTGTTTAAAAAAAGAATCAATAAAAAATTCTTTGATTCAAGCCCAAAATAAAAAAAAAATGGTTTAAAGGAGTAAAGTTGAAAATCATGATTTCTTGGGTTGAAAATTAGAAATGGGATGATGATCCACATGCACACACACGCTCATATGTTGAAATCTATTATCTTAAAAACAAAAATTCAGGATGATAATTGGTTTGGCCTTTTATGGAAAAGCTTAAGATGAATAGATGTCGATATGGTTTGCATGTTGATGATCAAATTACACATTTACATATGCTTGAAGTAAAATTCACACACACACTTTTGCTTACATATAGTTTGATATTTTAGCAATTTTAGAAGAATTATGAGAGAGAATGAAAATCTTGGTGATTCTCTCGTGAATTTGTGGAGCTTATTTTGTTGGATTTCTTTAAAATCATTTATATATTTTTATAAAAATTAATCATTTGCTTAATTAAATAACCATTTATATTTTTTATAAAAATTAATAATTTATTTATTTTTATATCAAAATAGAAGTTATATCAAAAAATATATAATCATTTTTTTATCCATTTTAACCCTCGGAAAAGAGAGAGAAAAGTCTTTTTGTGTTTATGTATGCATTGTTATTTTTAGTTTTGAACAATTACATTAAATTCAGAGTTTGAAAGATAGTATATGATTCGATTCTATAATTTTATTATAAAAATTAATCATTTATTTATTTTTATATCAAAATAGAAGTTATATAAAAAAGATGTATTTCTATCCATTTTAACCCTAGGAGAAGAGAAAGAAAAGTCTTTTTTTTGTTTATATATATATATTGTTATTTTTAGTTATGAACAATTACGTTAAATTCAAAATTTGAAAGATGTCACATGATTCGAATCTATAATTTTATAGTGTAAGTACGATGAGTACACCATTAAACCAACCACATATATTATTATTTATTTCAAATCAGTAGGAAGCTTATAACAAGTTTCAAGGTAAACATCTTGAAATTTCGATATCAATTATTAAATGAGCTGTCCATTTTGAATATTATAAGGATAAATGTGGAATTTTGCAAAAGAGAAGCAACAAAGAAGAAAATTAGAAAAAGAGACATTGAGCCGCAAAACACATGTTGTAATGTTGTATTATTTTAATCGCCGCAATTCACATTTCAGTCTTCTACGTGTCAAAACTCAAAAGGTTGTGACACGTAGCCCCCAATCTCCAAGACTAACACCGCTTCAAATTAACCTCTCAATTCTCAATTCTCTTTACATATTAGTATATTACTTTTGCAAGTGTATATAATTATTTTATATACGAGGCCATGAGGGTTTAATTATAGATAATTGGGATTTGCACTCTTATGATAATATTTTTCTTCCTTTTTCGTTTTCTGCAAAAATTAAAAACAAAACATGTAATAAGTCATATATGGTAACAAGATTGGTTTAATGGTAAAAAAACAAAAAACAAAAAAACACAACGTGGTTTCAAGTAATTAAAAATAATAATAAACCTTGAATGGTAATAATAATATTTCCAAAATAATGAACAAAAATGCATGTATTTGAATCTTATTTTTTAAAACATAAATTGTTTAAAGCTAATTTATAAATAAATATCGTATCAAGCTTGTTTTGATACATAATTTTTTGGTTATATGGCTAGTGTCACGCAATCATAATACTGGGTTGTGGTTGGCTAATCATCTAACACCCGACGTGCGAGATACTTGGTATGGCTGGATCATCAAAGCAAGTTGAGAACAAGCTTGGTTTAAGAGCGAACAAACTTGGTTTGTGGGCAAACAAACTTGGTTGTGATATTGAAACAAGCTTGGATGGGGGAGCAAACAAGTTTGGCGGTGTGTGGCAAAACATGCTTTGTGGCTATGAAGGTTGGCTGCATTTCATCGAGCAGTGGGTTGGGCAACACATATTTCGCGTGTGTTGCTTAGGAAGGCTGGTCAAGCAAGGGTGTTTGGCGCCGAGCATCGAAGAAAATTCGTAGGGAATTTTCGTGGGTGTCACATAAGGACAGTTGCCTAAGCTACTATCCTTAGCACAGCTCTTCCCCCTATTTCCACTAAGTTTAATTATATGATAATCACATACCTTCTTAACTTCGGTGGTGTATGTCTCCATTCTCACATTTATGTTGGCTCGATGAGAGTTTAAGTCTCACCATACGCATTTTACAAGTATGTTTGAGAAGTGTTCTTCTCAATGTAGTGGGGGTAAATATCTAGGTCACACATATAATGTTTGATTTCGATAGGTCTCGATAAATCTTTGATTCGTTTGATGCCATTTTAAAAAAAAAATAATGATAGTATTAACCGGTATCTCTAAGGCTCAAAGACACAATATAAAAATTACTATAAAAAAAATTTCAATCACGGTAAAGTAATAAATGCATTGATGTTGGATAACTTTTTCCTTTTATAATAATTTTTATAGTTTTATCGTATACCTTATTGGTACATATTAATACTATCTTTATTGGTACATATTTATACTATCCATAAAAAAATGATAATCATTTTTAGATTATTAATCGAATATTTTTTAGCACAAAATTATAACAAAAAAAAAATACAATTTTGAAATCTATTGCAACACTTGTTGTACATAGGATAATGGTTGACATCCAACCCTTTTATCCAACCTTTACATCCAACTTGATGTGTGGGCCATTGGATTTAATTGCTTTGACTTTGCTGCATGCACTTGTCAAAGCATCCAATGGCCTACATGTCAAGTTGGATGTAAATATTGGATAAAATGGTTGGATGTCTACTATTATCCGTTGTACGTATATTTGAGCTCAATAAAATGTTGTTTTTAATTTAACTATTAATTATTAGGATATTTATAATTAATTATAACAAATTATACCAAATTAAATACAAAGTCGGCAATTGAAAATATATATTTCGGGTCATTTTCACCGTACCAACTCACACGATTTTAACCCGGCAGTGGTATAAAAAACTTTTTAAAGGTTTAAATCAAATTAACTAGTATCGTAATCTGAACAATTATTGCTTGTACAATATAGATTCGACTGAAATTAAAAGTTTAAGGACCTAAATCAAAATAATTAGTCTTGCAATATGAACGATCACTGTTTCTACAATATTACAATATAGAATTGAATGAAATTAAAATCTGGATGCCCCTGACTAAAAAAACAAGGCCGTACATATACATATACATACCTATATAATTTATCTCAATAAATTCAATTAACCGGGTGTCCTAAATACAAACAATACCACATATCTTATCGGTAAGAATTCAATATTAAAAACATGCATTTACTTTTGAAGATATAATTAGTTGCAAGCAAATCATTCTCTTAACACTTAGATTAATACCAAAAAAGACCATTCTATCCGAATGAATGGTTTAATATAAGATATTGACACATGTCTGTAAGGTGGCAAGTCCACATGTCTTAAATTATAAAGTACAAATAATATTGGTGGAATGTAGCCTAACTTAACTTTCACCGGGACTGGAACGTATATATAAATGATCCCATCTTGATTTGTCAAACTTTATCTCTACATCATGATTTATAGTAACTTTTATGTATCATCATTTTTCTGTCAGTGCGCACTGATAGAATTATATAAGAACATTGAAATGAGCCACTCATTTATAAAAAAATTTTGACAAGTATATACATACCAAATCAAAATATATAAAATGAGTGGTTCACATTCAATATCCTTATATAATTCTATCGGTACACACTTATGTGAAAATTATTGATTAATATATTATATAACAGCCCAGACCATAAAAGTTCTTGAAATTAAAAAATAAAAACTTAAAATAAAGACAGCACAGAATGTAAATATAATATCATTATAGAAAGATTAGCTGGCTCGGTGGCTTGTTGCTCACAAACCGTATGAAGTAAATATAATACCATTAAATAAAGATGAGTTGGTTTAGTGGTTTGTCGTTCACAAGCCACATGAGGTTGTTAATTCAAGTTTGTTTTGTTTTATAAATCTGGAATTATTTCAAATGTGTGTATATATATATATATAATATCATTAATACCATCAAATTAAGGTTGCTTACTAATTAATATCATCAAATTAAATCATCCCACATATATATATATATATATATATATATATATATATCTTTTTCTGTTATTATATATGCAATCAAACAACTTCAAGAAAATGGAGCAAAACAAACGTTTAGAATTAGAACGTTTTTTTTTTGTTTTTATTTAATTTATAATATCACCGTCAATATGTGAAATAAAAACAAATTTTAATTTTGAAAGAAGAGTAAATTTCCTAATAAGGGAGTTCATTAATTATAGGAAAATTGTTTTTCCAAATATTTCTTGTAAGAGTTATCAAAGTGATGATTGATGAAGGTAATTATTATGTAGTATTTTCACAAAGAAAGTAATTAGAGTGGCGTGCACGTGTTGGAATTAACAAAACTTGATTTTCTTGTGATTAATCATTATTCATGTTATTAACACTGTTGATATTCTCTTAAAAAGAAGAAGAAGATATTTTGGCATTTGTTACTGTTTGAATAGACAATTTCAATTACAAATTTGAAATTTCAATATTAATCACTGTGTGAGAAGAGTACTTGATCCTCTGCTGAATTGACAGAATGAATTTTGTTCGTTTTTACAATTCACTTATGTTGAGTTGGATCACATCATCTTTTAGCTCGGATAGTGTACCGCACTTGTACATCATCTTTTTATATAGACAGTATATACCGATGATTGTAACGGTGATATGACAAGTCCTATTTTAATTTCCAAAAAATATGTAAAATGTAAAATGTTGGAGTTGCAAAAAAATTCATAAAAAAAAAGAAAAAATAAAATTTTTTTTTCTTTCTGATTTTACAAATGTGAATACCATGGTAGCTATATATAGCCTGATAGATCCTAGCCAGCCCCCACCATCATTGAACAGAATCTGAACACGTACATGATGGTGATCATAATTTACTTTGACCCAAATGTGAAATCAATCCATATAATTGTACAACATCATCTATCACCTTCGTGATTTTTAATTGTGTTCATGATGATGATGATGATGATCAATAAGGGGATGCTCTGTGCTTTCTCTTCTGGAGAAACCTTTGAAGCGATCTCTTCATCGACAGACCCGTTGGAGGGACAGGACCATACATTTGAGATTCAATACTCGGCGATACCGGTGACGATATTGTCGACAGCAACGGCGACGGCGATCCACCACTCGGGCTTCTCATTTTCTCCTCCATTTCTCTACTTGCTATCATTATAATCGCTCTTGCCTGCAATTTATACAACATTTTACACATTTAATTAATTAATTCACACCCCCCAATATATCAAAATTATATATATAGAGAGTAACTTTCTGGCACAGGATTCTGTACGGAAAATCCTGCAACCGATAATTTTCATTTACTGCATTCCATGTATATGCAAAAACAGAGGAAGAGAAAGAAAAAAATAAGAAAAAGAAATTACAAACCTGAAGCTCTGTAACATCGCAAACGCAGACCCTTCCGTCGTAGAAAATGGTTAGTTGTTTCTGTTGGTTTTGTGGGGTTGAATGTTGGTGGTGGTTGTGACGGCGGCCGGTGGTGAAATCGGTGGAGGAAAGAGAATCTGATGGCGGAAGAAGGCGGAGTTCCAAACTGCAATTCCTCCTCATCTTGAAAGAATCAATTTAAGAAGAGAAAGAGATCGAAATTTAATTAATTTCACGCAAAAACAAAAACAATCAATTTTTGTTTTTTAGAGAGAGAGAGAGAAAAAGTTGGGAAGAGCAAGTTTGAAGGAGAGAGAGTTATATACATGTGGTGGTGGTGGAGTCGACAAATTAATTTGTTAATAAATAATTAATAATTAAACACGTAACGCACCAAAACCAGACACAGAGAAAACAGAGACAATTTAATCCGCACGTGGAACATGCAATGTATTTTTATGTTAATGAATCGCTAAATGTACCAAAAAACCGCCAACTTCATCATATGTTGTGGTTTTTCATTTTCCGCATATGTTTTTTTCATATTCATACACGTGCCTTTCTCTCACTTGTCTTTTTTATTTATTTATTTATTAATTTTTATTTTATTACAAGTGCTTGAGTATCACGAGTCCCGGAGTTTCTGGTACTTTATTTGTCGGTATTTTGTTTTTGCCTGTCTAAGCATTTTAATCGGTTAAATGTTGTCGACATTTATTTTTAATATTTTACGAGATGAGATTGGTCGTGTTGTATATCCCTCGTATTCATACTAATACGAGGTTTTAGATTTGTGGATTTAATTCTCTTCTCATTTTCGAACATGATTATAATATTTTAATAAAAATTATTCATAATATTTTTCTAGTATGCTTTAAATTTTCTAGGACTAGTTCTGACTTCTGAGTTCACTCGATCCTTTTTTTTTAAAAAAAAAGTTTATTAATCTAGTAACATTTAAATATTAAAAAAAATAAATTGTTGAGATTTGTTCATTTATTTCCCTATCGCTGTTTCACTTAAAAAAACCAGAAAAAACAAGACGAAAGAGAATTTAATGTGAGGTTCAAATTCAATAGGTTGAAGAAATTTTATTTTTAACTAGGTTGAAGTTTTTAGACATACAAAAAGTTAGAATATTCAAGAAATTAAAATTATATAATTTGTTTTTAAACATTTATAAATTGTCGTATTCATTTTCTATATATAATTTAATTCAAATTGGTTCTAAAATTTAAGTTTTATTAAAATTCTGTCATGAAAATTTGAAATTTGTCAAAAATATTTTCCATTGTCAACAGAAAAATAACTTACCTAAGTGGGCTCCTTGCAATGAAGTTACATCAATAAAAATATATATATTATCCGAAAATAAGACAATTTTCAAATAGAAATGTTTGAACACTTTTCAAATATTAAGATACAATTTTGGACTTTAAAAAGGATTAGATGCAAATATGCAATGTCACAATACATGTGAAAAACCTTTTTCTTATTACATATTTTTTTAAATGGAGTCAAAAAGATATAGGACAAATACTTTAGACTTGTTTTTTTTTTTTCTTGAATGCACAAATACTTGAGTATTTAAACTAAAATTTTAGTAATGAGTGGGAACCAATGTTACTTTCATTTAAAAAGTTGCTAGTTAGTAACTTGGTAAGGAATATCTTTTCTTACAAAAAAATGTTATTATTTTACAATTTTAAGATGATAAAAAAAAAATACTTTCAATACTTTATTTATTAAATATTTTAAGAAATAAGATTCAATTTTTTTAATAAAAAAATAGATATTATCTAATTACAATTATTTGTTTTGTGGTCATCCAGCCACTCATGTATCAAATACAAATTACTTGAGTTTCCCTCAAGAGATCCAACAAAATAGGCTTGAGAAGATATTTATTTACAAATTAGCTTTAAACATTTTATGTTTTAAAAAATAAGATTCAAATACATGCATTTTTGTTCATTATTTGGAAATATTATTATTATTATTTTTTATTATTTTGGAAATATTAATATTACCATTCAAGGTTTATTATTATTTTTAATTACTCAAAACCACATTGTGTTTTTTTTTTGTTTTTTTTTACCATTAAACCAATCTTGTTACCATATATGACTTATTACATATTTTGTTTTTAATTTTTGCAAAAAACAAATAAGAAAGAAAAATATTATCATAAGAGTGCAAATCCCAATTATCTATAATTAAACCTTCATGGCCTCGTATATAAAATAATTATATACACTTTGCAAAAGTAATATACTAATATGTAAAGAGAATTGAGAATTGAGAGGTTAATTTGAAGCGGTGTTAGTCATGGAGATTGGGGCTACGTGTCACAGCCTTTTGAGTTTTGACACGTAGAAGACTGAAATGTTAATTGCGGCGATTAAAATAATACAACATTACAACATGTGTTTTGCGGCTCAATGTCTCTTTTTCTAATTTTCTTCTTTGTTGCTTCTCCTTTTGCAAAATTCCACATTTATCCATATAATATTCAAAATGGACTACTCATTTAACAATTGATATCGAAATTTCAAGATGTGTACCTTGAAAGCGTCCCACTAATTTCAAATAAATAATAATATACGAGATTGGTTCAATGGTATGCTCCTCATATTTACACCATAAAATTGTAGATTCAAGTTATGTATCATCTTTTTTTATAATTGTTCAAAACTAAATTAACAAAAAATAACAACATATACAAAGATAAAGACTTTTCTTTCGTTTCTCCGATGATTAAAATGGATGAAAAATGATTATATCTTTTTTGATATAACTTCTATTTTGAGATATAAATAAATAAATGATTATTTTTTTATAAATAACAAATAAATGATTTGGTAATTGATTTGTGACAACCATATAGTTGTTATAGTATGATTTTTATATTTAGCGGATAATATCTTTATTTTTATGGATTAAAAAAATATTAACACATTTATTTTTAGTAAAATTGTTGTACTAATCATATTTATAATAGTTGATCTTGACAGATCTATGATCCAATTGATATCAATTTTTATCTTTCTTTTTTTTTATAAAAAAAATACTACATTTAAGCATATTTTAGCAACTTAAAAGACATATATTTGGCACTTGAATATTGGAATGAGAAATGAAATTGAAATAGAAATAAAATAAGAATGGGTGGTCTTATAAGGTGAAGAAAGGTATATACTATCCTCTTATTTATTATGGCATGTGATTAATGTTGTGCATCTGGTCACGTGATTGTTATAGGGGCAGAACATAAGTGCACAAGTTGTAGTCTTTTGGGGCAAATTTGGCGACCAAAGTGAGGCTCATGTGGTTGGCAATTTTTAGTAATTAATTTGCGGCCTTGCATGCATGATGCATCTATATTGACAATTTGACGCCTCTCTATTACAAAAAATATCGGGTTTTTTTTGGAAGGGAGGACTCGAACTCGTAACTCCGTAGTACATGTGTAAGAAAGTTTACCACCGTATTAACCTCTTATCGTCAAAAATTAGGTAAATGATTACAATCTTCTAATATATTTTCCATTTTTAATGACCTAGTATATTTTTCATGTTTATAAAAAAATGATTTATTTATGTATAGAAGCTAGAGTCCTGATGCTTCTCTTTCCAAGAAAAAGAAGAAGAAGCTGTTTTCCTTTTATTTATTTATTATTTTAAATATTAATTTCAACCTTGTGCTGATGAATAACAAAACACAATTTGAATTTTTTTTTAAAAAAAAATCCAAACCAAACACAATCTCCTCCCAAACACCATATTCCACATTTCCACTTTACACTTTTCCTTTTTCACTTTCTACCTATAATCACTTTATTATTTTAATAGATTTTGTTTTAGATTAAATTATTACTTTATTATATTAATAAAAAAAATTGTTTCCAATTAATTTTCTCTGTTTTATTATTTTAATAGATTTTTTAATTAAAATTTTTATCTTCTTAATATTTTAAAAGAATTTTTTTTATTTCAGATTAATTTTCATTACTTTATTATTTTAATAGATTTTTTTATCCAAATTAATTCTTATCACTTATTGTTTTAATAGATTTTTTTTTATTTCAGATTAATTTTTATGACTTTATTAATTTAATAGATTTTAAAATCTAAATTAATTTTTTTATCACTTTATTGTTTCAATAATATTTTTTATTCCAGATTAATTCTTATCAATCATTATTTTGATATTTTTTTTAATTTCAAGGAAACTTTAATTGTTTTAGTATTTTAATAAATTGTCTTTTGAAAAATATAATAAGAATGAGTTATATTATACATTTTTGTCACAAAAATATAAATATAAATATATTATTTACTCCAATTAAGACGAAATGTCTCCTTTAAAAAAAATAAGACGAAATGTCATATAGTTAGAAATATTTTAAATTTTCTAACTAAACCTTTTCAAAATCTCTTTTAGGTATAAAAGATCTTCTAATTAAATACACTATCCAAGTACTATGTTATCTCAAACGATTCATATGTATGTTTTTTTTTCCTGTTTTTTTCCGGTTCGTCATTAGTACTATATTTTTATTGATATCAAGTAACTATATATGCATTATGAACTACGCATATTAACACAATTCTAATAATCTTTGATTCATAAAGTTATCTAGAAATCACACATTTTGGTTTGAAAATGTAGAAAAAAAAACGTACCCTTGATGAATTGGATTTCAATGTATATTTATAACTTAAAAAATAAAGAAGAAAAAATATGAATCCAATCTGGGTACTTAAACAATATAGAAAGAACATAATACACACCTTAATAGCTAATCCCATGAAATAATTAATTAAATAAAGAGAAAATGCGAAGCACACAAGCAGGCTGGCTCGCACCGAATGGAACATGTGAAGAATGGTTTGTAAGCATGTAACATACCACGATTTTTTTTTATTAATGAAACGTGTATCTTGAGAGCACTACACAACATGCAAATGCAATCTCTTAAATGCATGATTTCACCACCATTAATTCATTTTATAAGTTTGCTTTATAGATTGACATTAATTTTGGCAAGAACACATTGTAAGGGAGGATGCTATCTATGTATACTTGCATAATCATGTGTTACACATGCATATTCCCTAATTTACTTACTAATTTTCTTTTTATACACGATTGATAATAAATTTAACAGTCAACACATCTCATTCGGTCATTCTCTTCACTGATGAAATGTTAGATATATATTTAATAGGTTATGTTAATACGTGTCCTTAAGACATATATTAACAAATAATATGTAACATTATTTTGGGAGTCTATGCAATTTTGTTTTGTACCAAGATGCAACACTATATATTCTCTCTCTCTATATATATATCAATCTGAACACAATCCATATTTTATTTATTGAGTTGAATCTAGAAGTCTCCTCCAAGTTTGATGTAAATCGAAGAGTAACATTAATGCTTTTTGAAATCATATGCACGAGCTTGCTGTCCATAAGGTATTGTCCGCTTTAACCCATTAAATCTTATAATTTTGTCTTAAAACAGTCGTTATAGGGTTAATGTTAGATTTTGCTTATTTATATTGTAGATTACTCTTGAATCCAACCTATGTGGAAAAAATCTCTAACAACACAATGCAAATCGAACTTTTACAAAGATAATAATATTTTTAGAAAGAAAACAATCGAATTCTAATAATTTTGTTAATTATATTTGAAATATTGTATGTGATTATTGCCTCACATCACCTACACTAAAAGTCTAAGAGGTCGGTTGTGGGTTCGAGTCTATTCCTTATTCCAAATCCTAAATCTCAAATTATTGTAATATTTTTTTTAAAAAAATGTATGTGATTGTTGTGGGCCGCACGTGGTAAGGTAAGTCCATGCAAGTGGAAGAAGAAGAGGCTTGGATGGATGGATATGTGGTTTCGTAGAAGCTGTGCTTGTGTTGTGTCGGGCGGTTGACCTAATCAAATGACAGTTTAAAGTTTCATCTACCAAAGAACATGAAATCGCATCACCACCAAAACACCCAACAAAAATATTAAAAGATGTGGAAACTGATCAACTGATCAAACATATAGAGAGAAATTAATTGTAATAATATAAGCAGGAATTGCATGGAAAACGTGAGAAAACTTGAATTAGAAAGAAATGAAGCATCACGAGCCTTGCACATGCACTTGTATGAACTGAGCCAGAGTAGGTACGAAATTAGTGGTTAAAATTGCTTCTATTAATTCAAGATCAAGATTCAAGAATACTGAATACTCTCCAACATTATAGCTAGTTTCTTGTAATGTTTGTGGCTACCAATATTCACTTCACAGCTAGCTCTCACCCAAACTCATCATGCATGTTCTGTGCCTCTTCTTGCTCTCATTTTTTCCTAATTAAATGTTGTTGTTTTCCCCATTAAGGAACTCTTGTAAATAAATCGAGTTTGAATATTTAAAAACAAGTCAATAAGTTTCTAGTGAATTATATTTTAAGCAGGCTGCAGCCACCTAGAATGTATAATTTGTTAGTGTAATATTAAATGGTTTCACAAAAATAACAAAATAAAATCATAAAATTGAAGTAGTTAAACAAAACATCGATCTGCTCTACTCTTTTTATTTATCTAGCTGCAGATCAATCTTTCCATGAAAATTATTGTTTTGTAATTGTATTAGAAAATTGGGTTACCCTACTCTACAAAACCAGTAATGTTGTGGTTAATATTCATTAGATCTTATCACCACTCAATGTTGGTTTTGCGGTAAAAACGTTGATTCAGACTGTTATGAATGTCTTATGGTTTGAGTTGCCTCTACGGTAAGTGGTCTATCAAAAACAAAATATTAATTAGATCTTAATCCAATAATTTAAAATTAAAATATATGAAACAAAGTTATAAGACTTTCCATTAACTACCTTATATATATATATATATATATCGGATATATAGTTACTCTTCATGCATATTAGTCAAGGGCTATGATAGTATATATAGCTATAAGGTAATTAATTTGTCATTGGCTTGAAATTTAACGATGGAGAAAAGTCAATATTTTAATAATTTTAAGAATTTTTTTTTTGAAAAGATATTGTGATCCCTCTTCTCTTATAACTACATACATGCATACTTATAGTTAATGCATACTTATAGTTAGAGCATCTCCATTGCTATTATGCATTTGGAAAAAATGGGGTGCCACATAGGATAGATACTCAAGAAGTTAAAAAAACTCTCTCCAATGCAATTATCTAAGTTGAATATGGAGATGATGTGGCAAAAAAAAAGTTAGAGAATATGGAATTGAGTTTCTAATTCTAGTGAATTAGAAACTCTCCTAGAAATGCTGACTAGGATTTCTAACTATTTCCACCAATAATATTAAAGCTCATTTAATTGTAAAATAAAAGAGGAGAGAAAATGAAATAATTGTTTTATTATGATTGGTCAAAAAATAGATACATATTTGATTTTAGATAATTGCATTGGAGATGTGAATATACATTTCTCTACAAAATTTTTAAAAATGGGCCCATTTTAAATAGAAATGCTGATGTGGCACTATTTAGAAACTCAAAAATCTATAATAGCATTATAGATGCTCTTATCATAGTAGCAAAATCCATGGGCCCAAACCCTAAAAGATTATATTTATCATATAATTTGAAGACTTACTAGCTTTGTTATTACATTGAAACAATATAGTTAATGAATAATTATACAAAGAATTTTTAATTTTTTAGATTAATTACTAATGACTATTAAACTTATTTAATTATACAGATCAGACATATTCCCCATTAGGTAGGGTGGTGTACATCTTATTAGGACCCTGATCCACATTGGCGTTATAGAAGGGCTAAAAGGGTGGAGCAATTAAAACAAAAGTCTATTTTATAGGCTCGTAGCAATTTGAACTAGGCCTATGAGAGCCCATTTAATCCATTGGAATAAGCACCAGGCCACAAAATTTTTTGGACCATATCTGATTGATTCCGTGATACATCAGACATGCGTCCAATCCATCCAATATATTTCCTTGCAAATGACATATCTTTACAGTTTACATATTACTATATTTTATTTTTATAAACCACCTACCGTGTGACGGATCCTAAAACGTTATTATATTTAACGAGCGTTGTTTATGACTAAACCATATTAGACACTTGTAATTTTACATAGTATTATTTACAAAATTGATTTAACCAATGCTTTAGCCAATCCACCAAATAATTTTTCACTCCATTTTAATATTTTGTTATTAATGACAATTTTAGTCATAATTAAAACTATTAAACATGCTAAAAAGTTTTAGAAACATTTGTACACAAATCTTTAGAATACAATATCTTTTCTCATATTCATCGATCTCTTTAACATTTCATAAATTCAAAACTCTAAGAATTTCCTAATTTATTTCTTTCAACATATTTCTATGACAAAAATACCCTTATATCTGTTATGTATTTATGTTTGACTAACTTCGATTAACGGTAAAGAAGATAATATTAATTAATTTTAAAGTTGTTTTCGAATGTAAAAAGGTAAAACTTACATAGTCATCGATTTCGTGTTGGACTCAATCAGCCGGGTCCATTCCACCAATTAATAGACGCAGCAATAACAATAGTTAACTAATTTAACTTATACAAAGTACTAATTAATAGCATACATCTTCCTTCATTCAAATTTGAACATCAGCACTTGTCCTTTTTGCAAATCTCAATAAGTTAAATTATCAGTGATTATACAATAATTCTCATGTACATGTATGCAGGGGATCCCGTAATTAAATTTTTTTTATTAAAGAAACAGAACTCAAACATTATACTTAAAAAAGCTTATGAAATCCCAAGACCCAAACTAATAAAAAAGTATTGGGTAATTATATATATACTTTAATAACATGCAAGTTGGTGAACAAACAAAAACATCTATCAATCTAATAACTCAAATAAAGGGTCATAAAACTTTAATTTGTTTGTTAATATTTTATGTTTTTTTTGGAGAAATAAAAGTTGAATGTATCCGAAACTCTTCATGATATCAAAGTATACACAGTTCTTTCAATAGAATCTTCATGACATCAATTATATACACATTCATTTAATAGAATCAATTATGTTATACGTTCGATTTTATTCGAGATGAACATGATTATATATGGACCGACATTTAATACTCCCTTAAAATGAGTTATTTATAATAATTTTAAGATATAATCCAAAAATCAAACAACCCCTTACCCTTAGTACAGATTGAAATCATTAAGGTCCTATTGAGAACCCATGCTCATTTTTGTTGCTGCAGCGAACTCATATATCAATCGACAATCATCATATATGTTTTTTCTTTTCATAAAGCTGGGACAATCCGTAAATAGATCAGATAAAATGGGGACTTTTTCGTTTTCAAAAAAAGGCAATAACCCTTTAGAAAATTCAATAGATTTTTTTTTTCCTTCCACAGATATAATGAAGTTAGGTTCTCTACTTTTATTTAGCAGCAGAGACGTCCAAGACAGAATAATCCACCATCAGACAAGAACATTTATTTAAAAGTTAATTCTTATACTTAAAATATAAAATATGCTTCAAATTATACTGTTATAAATTAAAGCTAGCTGCTTCTCCAAACTGTTTAAATAAAATATATAAATATTCTTTTCAAAGCCTAACGTATAATTTTTGGAATATTATTATTAATCAAGACAATAATAATAAGGTAGGTATGACCAAGAAATGAACAACAATATGATTGAAGTGTGAGGAATCTTCATCTTCCCAATGAAGTCTAAAACCCTAAGGGTGTGTTTGGTATGAGGACGAGACTAGACGGGAAGAGACTGGATTGGACTGGACTGGACTGGACTGGACTGGATTAGACTAGACAGTTGTTCCATGTTATGTTTGGAATATCTGGGACAGAATTGTGGATTGTATTGTTATACGTTTAGTTAGCTGGGACTAGGGGTGAACGTTTAATGGATTGGTTCACTCCAAAAGTGAACCGATAAAAAACCGATAATGTTCGGTTTTTAAAAAAGTGAACCAAACCGATCCGATCAACTTAACAATTATGAACCGATCAAAAACCGATTAAATTTGACCGGTTCGGTTCAGTTCGATTTTTTCAGTTTTGGGCCAATTGGATCATATTTTTAAGTTTTAATTATTACACATATTTTCATATTTTAATCTTTTTGGGCCTTGGACCAAATTAAATTATGTGTTTGAACAAATTGAAAATACTAGTTTAAAATAATATTCATAAAAAAAAACTAAGAAAAAAATATGATGTGACACACTTTCATAGCTTTATAGTTTCATGGACTATTAAACATTAAAACTAAGGTTTTTTTTATATATATTGGATCTCGGTTCGGTTTTCCGATTTGGGATAACGAACTAGAAAAAAAAACCGATCCAATCGGTTTTCAAAAAAATGAACCGAATCGAACCGGTCAACATAAGAAAACCGAAAAAAAAACCGATTGGATCGGTTCGGTTCATCGGTTCGATTCAGTTTATTGGTTTTTTGCCTACCCCTAGCTGGGACATGACAGGACAAAAGATTCAAATGACCAGAGTGCCCTCCTTGTTCTGTCTAATGTTTGTTACCACATAATAGTGACATATGAGACATGATAATTCAGTATTTATTTAATATTATTAAATAAATATTTTTATATATCATATTTAACAATATTAAATAAATATTGTAATTGAAATATATTATAATATATAACGAAAACAAGAGATTCAAATGACCTATTGTTTTCAATTACAATATTATTATATTTAACACAAATAGTAATTGAAATGTATTATAATTATTTAATATTATTATATATTAAGATGTATATTTATATATATTATATATAATAATATGATATATTATATATATTATATATATAAATATGATATATTATATATATAATATTAATATTAGTACATATAAAAAATATAATATTATATATATATATAATAATGTATATAATATATATATATTACAATATATGTATATATATTAATAATATTATATATATATATATTATATATGATGTATCCTATATATAATATATATCTATATGATATATTAAATATTATTATATATATAGTTCTATATAAGATATAAATATATATTTTATATATGTATTATAATTATATATCATCATATATGATGTAGTAATATAAAAATATAAATATTATTATATATATTAAATATATTATTATATATAATAATACAATATAATATATTATTATATAATTTATATAATATTATATATGTAATTATAATATATATATATATATATAAATAATATTGGATATGATTGTAATTGTTTGAAATTTTGAAGGGTAAATGCATCTTTTTGACGAACAAGTAGTTCCAGAATCTAAGGTGAGATAGTTTTTTTCTGATTTTTGTCCCATCTTGTCCCATGTTGTCTCATGCCAAGATGGTGCCAAACGTGGGACAAGAAGAAACTGTCTCACGTTATCCTGTCATGTATAAGAGCAACTCCAACCAACACACCATTCACAACAAAAACACCAGTTTAATGTAAAAATCCCCTGCAACCAACGCACCAAAAACAAATCAAAAACAAAAACAAAAAAAGATTGGTGTAGCTAATGCACACCACTGCACCGAATTCTCTTTTTTATTTAATGTCACATTGGTTACTTTTATTTTTTACAATTACTAATTTAACTTTTTCATACTTAATTATAACAGTATGTATTCCTAAAAAATATATATTTGAAAAGATCTCGTTAAGATTTTTAAAATGACACAAATATTGATATATATATATATATATAATTTAATCTAAAAATAGTGTTTCAATTTATGTCTAACCAACCAAATTGGGACAAGTGTCTACATTTATAGAAGAAATTGAAAAAAAATTTAACTGTAAACACATGTTCCAATTTGGTTGGTTATACACAAATTGAGACACCATTTTTAGAGCTGATTTGAATCCTTTGTTCTTATATTTAAATATATAAATAGAACATTGCAGGATGACCCATTTTCCAACAAGAAGATACAAATAGACATGACCGCAGTTTGGTTTCGGTTCCCAAACCACCGGTTTTAGTTTCAGGGGGACGTAGAACCAGAGCCGGTTCAGATTCCGATTCACTCGGTTCCAGTCCGGTTCCCCGGTTCCAGACGATTCTATTCTTTTGTTTTTTTAGTTTTTAATCTACTAACTGAAAAAAATTAATAGACATGTAAATATGTAATAATGTGAAATTGTAATTTGTAAATGAAGTTTATTAGATAAGTCGAAATTAAAATAAAATAAATATATAAAAAACTAAAAAACTAAATTGAAATAAAACTAAAGTTTGAAAATTTTAAATCGGCCTTGCACTTAATTTGTACCACAATTAAGTTGCCTACATATCTTCTTGAGGTTTAGAGGAATCGAATGCCACATAATTCTTTTACCTTTTATTGTCGGTTCGGTGAAGTGAGTTAGGACTTGGGACTGTAAGTCTGTAACTAATCGCTGCCTTTCATTCTAGTGGTTTGGTCATCGTCGAAGAAATCGTATAGTGCTCATTGTTCAAGTTCTTGTTGTCTGTTTTATACCTTAGTCCAGTCATCAACACAAACTTAGACTTGAATTGATTATGGACTCAAAAGCAAACGTCTTGCGTCCAGATTATTTCCACCGGCGCTAAATTATTGTTCCACAACCACTGTAGAAACCGGTGTTGTAAGAATTTGTTGGGCTATAATAGCCAAGATTGAGAAGTGCTTTTCATGATCCCTCCACTAACGTAGGATATCAAAATTTTCCACATTATCGTCTCCAATGAACTCAAAATTGGCATTCTGATAAATTTCAATCTTGGAATATGAGGCTGAGCTTGATGAAGAAGCAGTTGAGATCCTAACCCTAAAAATCAGGAGGATTGAGTATTGAATACAGTTTGAGTTTATGGAACATTAATGTTGTGGTATTTATAGGAAAAAAATGAGAAAAAAAAAACAAAAAAAAAAGTTTTAATTTTTTTGGTTGTTGGTCTCAATGGTTTGGTGATCGTTTGAGAATTTTTTTTTTGAAAAAATAAAGAAAAATGAAAAAAATAAATTGGAATGGAACCGGCGGTTCCAGAACCGGAACCGAACCGCCGGTTTTAGTTCGGTTTTTCTTTTTTAAAGAATCTGAACCGAAACCTTAAGGCTTGCTGTTCCGATCCGGTTCTAAAACTGAAAGGTCCGATTCCAATTCCAATTCTGATTCCGATTTTGATTTCTTACCACGGTTACGGTTGAACCGAACCGCGGATATATCTAGAAACAAAACAAAACATCACAGGTTGTCATGTCTAGATACAAAGCAAAACACCAGAGGTTGTTTTCCTTTGACTAAATATAATGGCACTCTGCTTTAAAAAAAAAAAAAAAACCTTCAATAATGTGTCCTAGGCTTATCAAACTCTCATATTCTACAGGCGGCCAACTCTGTTGCTGGAGGAGACATGGGTAGATCTGCGTTGTATCCAGCTTTCCAAATTTGAGGTAAAACTCACTAGTGCTATCATAATTCTCATTAACATCTATGCTACTTTATTTATATTATAAATTTCATGCTAGTTTTCAACAAGCTGGGTTGATGATGAATGATGATTGATGATTGAGAAATTGTTTATTGCATTATTGAACGTGTTGATGCATTATTGAACGTGTTGATGATGCTCATATGAATCTTCTTTGTTAAGTGATTTTTTGTTTAAAAGGAAATGATTTGCCTTATTTGGTGACTTAAGATCAAGAGCATTTGTGTAAGATTTCCAGTTTGACTTACCCTCAGAAAAAATCTTTACTTTTATGACTAGATGTGCTTTCTTAGCTTAACTGCTTACATCCTTAAAGGGTCTTGCTTGGTCCAAATTTTTCATCCACTTTACATATTTACTTGCATATGCGTAGAAACATAGCCATTTTATGTAGGTTTTTAACCAGATTTTCATTTCCTTGACTTAACATAGCTAATACCTAAACCGAAAAGTTGAAACCGTTATAAATGGTTTTGTGTGTCTCTACAGCAACAACTATCTATTAATCAAATTGATTATCCTCTATCCATTAAAGGGTCTTGCTTGGTCCATATTTTTCATCTGCTTACGTTTTGCATATGGGTTGAACATTGCCATTTTTGTGGTTTTTTTAAACCAGATTTTCAATTGCCTTAGACATCGTCTTCTTTGCCTTAGTTTGGTCAAGGAAAGGCTTTATCAGGCCTTCATTTACTTGTCCTGAAGGGATTGGATGGGGGTTTTATGCCAAGTTTTCATTTGCTGAAAAGTTATTAAAGAACAATTCTATACACTGATTATGTGCCGTGATGCTTTTCCATGCTTAGTTTGGTTACTATGGTTTTGATTTCCTCTAGCTTCCTAGGTATCTACACCTTTATTAGGGTGTTAGGAATGAGATATTCCACTAGTGAGTGCCTCCAACTTGGAAAACACGAAACAAAACTCAACCTTTAAGAAGCATTAAGAAACAAAATTCAGTCTTCTTTTGAGACATTAGCTCATCTGATGGCAATATGGCATATATGTCTCTCAGGTGAAATAAAACATATTTTTGGGAATAAGTGTTGCTTGTATTTCTCATTATGAGCATCAACTCTCGAAACCTGTTTGTGATGTGGACTATTATGTGGCTGCAATCACTTTTTTATTTTATTTTGTTTTTCTGATCTTCCATTGACTTTTCCCTGTTGTTTTTGCACATTTGACTTAATGCAGTGATAATGGATATTGTTGGACTTACCGTAGGTATTTTAGATTTAATAAGGGTGCCACTAGCTAGACGGTTTTATTATATGAAAAATGTAGAGCGACTTCGAGAGGCACTTCATGTCATTATGGAAGATCTGAATGCTCAAGAGTCTGACATCAAAATTGAAATGACCGGGACAATGGTAAACCCAAGAAAGAAGCTGAGAAATGAGGTTCAGTTATGGCTTAAGAATGTGGAGAAGTTAACAAATGAAGTGAGTAGCATAGAAAATGAAATTACTGAGAAAGGAAAATGCATGAAATGCTGTCTTCCTAATTGTTTTTCACGTTATAAATTAGGCAAGCGTCTTGCACAATTTGCTAAAGAAGTGAATGAGCTAAAGATGAGGGGGGTATTTCCGCATGGAGTATTTGTTAATTTGTTACTCAAGACAGGACAGATTATGCCAACAACCAATTTGATTTGTAAAATAACTCCAATGAAGGTTTTGGATGAGATATGGGAATGTCTCATGGATGTCAATATCAGCAGGATAGGTGTGTATGGTATGGGTGGTGTTGGGAAGACAACCACCATGATGCATATGTACAATCTTCTCAATGAATCACAACTTTTTGAAAATGTCATTTGGGTGACTGCATCGAAGACCTATAATCTGGAGCAATTGCAGATTGACATAGCAAGATCAGTCAATTTGGACCTGTCAGATGAACCAAATTTGATTAGGAGATCAACCATGTTGTATGAGCATTTTTTGGGAAAGAAAACGTTTTTGCTCATTTTGGATGATTTATGGTATAATTTTGCCTTAGATGAAGTGGGGATCCCTCAACCAAATCATGAAAATGGTTGTAAGTTGGTAATCATTACACGGGTCATGGATGTTTGTCGAGGCATGGAGACACACAGGGAGATCAAAGTTGAGGTCCTTTCTAAGGAGGAGGCTTGGGACTTGTTTGTTGATAAAGCAGGAAAAGAAGCAATTTCTTCTCCTGAAATAGAACCTATAGCGAAAATGATTTCTGAGGAATGTGGTCGTTTGCCTCTTGCAATCATCACCGTGGGACGTGCCATGAGGAAAACAGACAATGTTAGAGTTTGGAAGAATGCATTGGAAGAATTGAGGACCTCACGAGCAGAAATTGAAGGCATGGATGAATATGTCTTTGGGCGCTTAATATTTAGCTATAGTCACTTAAGGAATGATAAGGTCCGATCTTGTTTTTTGTACTGTGCACTCTATCCTAATAATTGCAAGATTGAGGTTGAGGAGTTAATTGAGTACTGGATGGCTGAAGGGTTAATAGATGAAGTGGGAGATAGAGAGAATGAGGTCAACAAGGGGCATGCAATGTTAGAGGAACTTAAAGATGCTTGCTTACTAGAGAGTGCTGGAACAAGATCGGTAAAAATGCATGATTTAGTGAGGAATATGGCAATCAGAATCACAAGAGAGAGTCCTCGGTTCATGGTAAAAGCTGGTCTCGGATTGAAAACGCTGCCAAGGGAATTAATTGAAGGTTTTGAAAAGGTGTCTTTCATGGAAAACCACATTGAGATTCTACCTGATTATCCCAATTGCAAAGACTTATCAACCTTGCTCCTGCAATGGAACCACCCTCTCAGTAGCATCCCTGATTCATTCTTTATCAACATGTATGAACTTAAAGTACTCGACCTATCAGGTACTAAAATCAAGTCACTTCCTGATTCGATTTCCTGCTTAAAGAGCCTCCGTTCACTTCTATTATACTTTTGTGATCTTAAAGTGCTACCTTCCTTGGCAACACTCAAGGAGCTGAGGGTGATAAACCTTTCACGTACCTTGATTAAAGAGTTGCCACATGATATTAAAAGCTTGGTAAATCTCAGGCGCCTTGATCTCTCTTACACAGAAAAATTAAAAAGGTTTCCTACCGGGGTAATCTCAAAGCTGTCCCGTTTAGAAAACTTATCAGTGTTTAAAAGCAGATGGAGATGGTCCTTGGGTTCTCAAGACACAACCCAGGGAACAAAATTTGAAGAAATCACTAGCTTGCCACAACTAGCTAATCTAGGCCTTTCTTTTGAGGATCCATGCAGCTTCAATATCTATGTGAGGTCCAGACATTGGCAACTGCTTAGAAGCTACCATATTGGTATAGGACTTCTTTCAAGCTTTTCACCTATTTCAAGAGATACTTGCAGTGTAGAAATTCAAGGATGTAACCTCTGTGCCAATGATAACTTCATAGAGCTCCCAAACAACACTGAGCAATTGGCATTACAAGGTTGTCATGATATTGACATTCTATCAAAAGTGTCAGCTCAATCAAACTTGACCAATTTAAAAGAATGCTATGTCTCCAGTTGCGATGGTTTGGAGCATATCACATTGGCAGAGGAGGATTGTTTTCCAAGGCTTGATAAATTGATCCTACGGAAGCTGCCCAATTTACGGTCTATTTGTGATGGAACTGTGGTTGCTGGGGTCTTTTCAAGTTTAAGAACCTTGCATGTTCACAACTGTAATAACGTTATAAACTTATTTTCAATTGGGATGATAAAGTGCCTAGAAAATCTTGAAGAGATCGAGGTTTGGAATTCCTGTTTGATAGAGGAGATAATTGAAGGAGAGGAAGTGGGTGGTATCTTTCCTGTTATAACAATTCCAAGGCTACGGCGCATGTACTTCTCTACTTTGCCAGAGTTGAAATGCATTTCTAAGAGTTTATTTATTTGTAACTCACTGGTATCAATTGATGTATGGGATTGTGGGAAGCTGAAAAAACTGCCTTTCTCAACAGCCAATAAGCCATTCTCCCTCAAGCACATTACCGGAAGCAAAGAGTGGTGGGGTTGCTTGGATTGGGACGATTCTAGTGCCAAAACTTGTCTACAGCCTTTCTTCAAGGAAGATAAGTAAAAAAGCAACTAGAAACTGCTAGGTTTGATCTGAAGTGGGGAAGACGGACTGCTGCTAAAACCGTTGCTTGACTAGTATGCAGTGGATCTCACAAGGTGTCCCATGGTCAGCTTGACAGGTATGCAACAAGTATATTGTGGCATCAAATGACAAATTGAGATGTGTGTATATGGTGTTGTAACTTGTAAATCACCTGAAACACTATGCCTTCATGTATTTCTGGGGTTGAATTTGAGGTCCTTGCCAAGTACTACTGCCTATCAAGTTCAGTACCTTTCGTTTTTACCGCTCATAAGAGGTGGGGAGACAAGGTGGAAGTCTGGGGATGCTCAGCTATTGTTTCCATGAAGAATGCAAGGATTTGAATTTGGTTTCTCTATCCTTATTGGTTGTGCCTCTAGAGTCTAGAGTCTGGCTTGTTTTTTGACAGTTGAGACTTGATCTTGGTTTGCATAGGAAGCCTATATGCGGAATTTCAGATTCAAATGTGATCACTAATGAGTTTCAATGTTAAAAGAGGTTAGATAGAACTAACAGTTTTGCTGGTAGATTACTGGCATGGCAGCTCTTGAGCAACATTAGAGACCACTTAAATCATTTGAGTTGCCAGGAAGGTCAGTTTTCCACTACCAGATTTTCAAAGGGCAGTGAGAGCTTGGTAAAGCAGCAGCCTTTTATAAAATTAATATTGTCATCGCAAAGCCTTTAATCATTCCAAATGCAACCTAACTATTAATCAATTATAAATGATTATTTATTTATTATTTTTATTAATTATTTATCATGCGGTTAAATGTTAACGAGCAATTGAAGTATTTTTACCATATTTCAATTATTAATAAATAAATAGTAAATTGCCCAAACTCCCTCAAGGTTTGCCATTTTATATTCAAAAACCAACTTTATCATTAATTGACATTTGACACTCACCTACTCTACCTTTAGTCAAACTTGGTCAAACATTACTGTTGACTAAGTTTGACTGTTAAAAATACCAAAATACCCTTCATATCACAAAATTTTAAAAATCTCTTTGGAAAAAAATTTGAAAGAATTAATCCTTAATTTAGTAAAAAAAAATTCTAAATGGATCTCCAGCCGTCCATCACAAAGTTGAATGGTTGAGATTAAGAATTAAATTAAAAAATAAAAAGAAAAGAAATTTAGATATCCAGGTTTTAAGACAGTCAAAATTTCAAAATTAAAACAATTTAAAAAAAAAACTGAAAAAATGTACTTTAAAAAAAAAAAAAAATATAGATCTCTACAATCTATCTCAAAGATTGATAGTAAAGATTAAATATAATTTTTAAAAAGAAAAAACTGGAAAAAAAAAATAGAAAAAAAATAGAGGTGGAGATCCAATCTGGAAATTGAATCTCCACCAAGATCCATGGATGGAGATCTCCATGAATGGAGATCCTCCCCCACCACTAAGGGGAAGGCACGATGGGGTAGGTATTGCCTCCTCCGGTTCACGGTGGAGAGGCTCTGGCCTCTAGGGGTGTGCAGGATCCAATCCAATCCAATAGTATCCATTGGATCAGATCCAATCCATTGGATTGGATCGGATCTGAGGGGATGATCGGATCGGATCGGATCGTAAATTCTTAAATCCATTGGATCGGATCGGATCTTGGATTTTAGTTTGAAAATCCGCCGAATCCGCCGATCCGCCTAAAATATTAGGTCTTATTTTTTATATTGGACAATTTGCCTATTTATATAAGAACAAAACAATTAATATAAGACCAAAGCAATTTATCAATTTATAGAAGAGTATAAGACCAAAGCATGACCACAGCAAGCCTAAAATGAGAAGACCAAATACATTAAAACCCAAAACAAAGTAAGACCCACACTACTGAAAATCTATACAACAAAGACCATTCATTATAGGAAATACAACGACCATAATGTTACCATGAAAATTAAGCAAGATGTTAAAGGACAATAACATGTAGGAACACCATAAATAGGTAATACAAATCTAACTAAACTTAAATTTGGTTATGTTCTTCATAAATTACTTCACTTATTAATTTTTTATTTTATTCTTTTGCATAAATAGGGTGCTATTTCTTACCTTTTTTTGGACAGCAAAGTCTGGGTGTTGTGTTGTTTCACATGTTTCTTTAGAAAACAATTCAGCAACTTGTGTTGATGTTGTTTGGACGATTTTATTTAATGTTGAACATTTGGATTATTTTAGTTGGAGCTGTTGTTTAAGGATTATAAACTTTTTGAACTATATAATTTTACAAGCTATGTTATGTATTTTTTTAATGTTAATTTTATTTGAATTAATTATTAATGTTTGAATATTTATTGATTTTATTATTTCAATAATATTTTTTATATATTAAGACTATATAATTCGCTCCATGGATCGAGATCATCGGCGGATCTATATAATGATCGGATTCGCTCGTTATAAATTGACGTATCGGTTGCATTTCTCGATCCAATCGATCGATAGATGGATCGCAAATCCATGGATCCGGTCCGGCAAGGCATTGGCCTCCCTCAGCCCGAATAAGGGAGGTCTTGCCTCCCCTGCAATTTCGTGAATGAGATCTTGGATCCAAATCTAGATGGATTCGGAAGGAATGGAGATAAAAGGAAAAAAAAAACGAAAACTTGGATATCCACCGATCTAGATCTCCATCGACCATAATGGAGAAGACATGTATGTTAGGGGGATGAAAATGCTCCAAGTATTAATTTAGAAAAATTATGATATAATAATATATAGATGATAATATTAGCTTGGTCCATCATATTATTTTAATAATATAAATTAATTAATAAATATTTTTCTTATTTTATTGTCCATGATCGTAGGATACAAAATCAATCTGTTCTCCTTTCATGATTTTAATTTCCAATCAAAAAATAATAATAATAAATAATTACCTTGTCTAGTCTATTATATATTATTATTTAGTATATTTTCACAATAAAAAGCTAAACAAATATTGAAGGTTTAGTATCTTATTCTATAATAATTATTGTGTTTTGTTAATTACAGAAAAAAATTAATATTTTGTTCTAGAAGATTTTCGAGATATAAAAGAGTGATAGCCTATGAGTTACATTTTAATTCTTAAAATTAATTTTTTTTTTTGACACTACCTTTAATATTAAAGGGTGTTATATATTTTTTTAACAACTTATTTCTTAAATATTCATATATTTGTCTTGTTTGATACTGAATATTAATTTTTGTATTGACCCCCTCAAAGCCAAATTCCGGCTTCGCCCCTAATTGTTACCGATATTGATATCGATAATGGACATGTGTATGTGGACATCTCCTTCATATATATATATATATATTTTATTTAAAATAATTTTATTTTTATTTTTATTTTTCTGATATTATTGTTTAGTTATAGTTTATTTTTAAATATTTTAAGTTTGTTTTAATAAAGACTATATATATATATATTATTTTCTAAATATTTTTTTTGTATATTTTGTTTTTTAGTTCAGTCATATAGAAAACCATTTAAATAATTTTTTTATACATATATATATATATATATATATATATATATATATTAAAGTTTAATAAAGCCAAAGGCCCAAAGCCAATTAAAGGTCATCCAATTGTAGGGTGTCTTTTTTAAAGAATATAGCAGCGTTACTCTTTTTCACATAAAGACTTCATAGTCAAACTCAACAAAAGGCAACAATCCACGTCTCATCCTCAACAGTCAAGCTTCCATTTTTAGACCCAGAGTTGTGACCGTCTCCGTATCAGAATCGTCAACAGCACATTGGCTCCATTTTTTCTTGGTAAGCACGAACTTAAACACGTTTTTATTCTTCAAAATGTTGATAATTTTTTTTATTAAGGTTGAGCTTAAAAATGTCATGCACCATGGTCAAGGGTTTCTGTCATTCTGTGTTGTGGGGACAAAAAATAATTGGGGCTGAAAGTGATGTTGCTTTTATTGAACAATGGGGTTTGGGTAGGCAGCGGTGGGGACCGAATGCTTGGTAAATGTTCGTATGATGATTATTTTTTGTTACTGGATCAATTTTTGATTTTTTTTTAAGGATTTAGTGCTTCATTTTTATATTTGATTGTCAGTTCTGTGTGTTTTATTATTTATTTAGTTATTGTTTCTAATATTAATTATTAATTAATTAATATATATATATATATATATATATATATATATATATATACACACATACCTGCAAGCAACAACAAAAAAACCCTAATCATGTGTAAAGTTAATTTAATTAACATTGGAAAAATGAACAGAAAAATCAATCATCAGTAGAACTTGTTTTTCAAAAACACAAAGTAGGTTGTTTTTCAAAATAGATTAGAATTGACTTTCACCTTCTAGTTGATCATTATCATCATCTATCATTTTCTATAATCGCTACTTGAAGCCATTTATTGCGGCTGCAGCATCATAAAGATGTTTTATTTATTTATTGTATGTTATAGTCTTTGATCTTGCTGAATACATGCCTTGTTTTTTTAATTTGGTATTTGTTTTTCAGTTTAGTATTTTCTCTGTTTATAATTATGTTTGTTTTTTCTATTTGTTAATTATATTTTCCCTATTTACAGCGATAACATTTGAATTATTTTGTTATGTTTTAATATATTACGAATTGTATTTTAAGTTTAATTTTATTATGTATTGTATGTTGAATCATGTGTGTGATCTTATTTTATTTTGGACTGTATTTTAGACTTCTATCATTCGATGTAATTGAAGTTGTGTGGACTGTATTTCTGGACTGAATTTGGATTTTGGACCGAATCTGGTGCACGGATATGTAAACAGCCCAACATCAGATTTTTTGTTTTGATTTGAAGCCCAACATCAGTTGCGCAAAGGCCTAAATAAAACAATAGTTGTTAAAAGGTCCAAAATATATATATATATATATATATATTAAAAAAAAAACTGAAAGCCCAATAGGCCTAAACCGAATTGAACCGAACCGAACCAAGATAAAGGTGTTCGGTTCAATTCAGTTTTATGATTCAATATGGTTCAAAATGATTCAAATTTTCAAAAACGAAAATATGACAGTTTTCGGTAAAATTTAATACTGTTTTGGTCAAAACTGAACCGGCCTGCACCCACCCCTGGTCACCTTCTCACTTACATTACATAGATCCTGAGATTGAGGGTTCTTGGTAAGATTCACCATCTACCACCACTTTGTTCTTTTGATGTTGTGGGTTTTATGATAAAAATTTTCTCAAAATAATGTGAAGTCTTACTATGTTAGTGTACCTTTTGCTTTAAAGTTTAAGTTATTTGAACTATAATTACATGTGTCCACGATAGTTTGATATTATAAAAAGATGGAAACTTGAAGTGGGTTTGTATTTGTTTGATGATATTCTCTGTTTCTGTCTTGTTCTGTTTGGGATTTCTATAGGGATTTTGCTTGGTTATACTAATACATCTTAAAACCAAACAAATGGGTTGTTTTTGATCTACATGTGTAACTTTATTCTATTTTTCTGCTTTTTTATTTATTTATTTGAGTTACATGATAGTGTTGTAGTACTTAAAACCTAACAATTGTGCTGTCTTGCTTTTTAGTGTGTATTTATGTATTTCAAGTAATAGAGTTCATTGTTGAAATAGAGTTTGTTTTTCAGGGTTTTTATTCCAAGCATTGCAAACATGCTTAGCCTTTGTCCTCTTGTGTCTCGCTTGTCCCTCGCCACTAGAACCGGTGCAACAAGAATTTTGAAGGGAAAAACAATACCTGTGTTGGTGAACAGTGGAATCGAAGCTAATCGGGTTATTGGGACCCGTACGTTTTCTGTCAAATCTGACCTTGACGGTGATGATGGTAGTGGTGGTATTAGAAACAAGGAGAGCAATGCTTCTTCTTTTGGTTATCATTAGATTTCTTCGAATTCCGACCTTTCCAAGGAAGATACGGAAGTTTTAATTGAATGGTCCTTCACAAACAAGGAGAGCAATGCTTTCTTAGGTGGACGTCATGGAAAATTGGTTACAGTAGAGGTTAACTCACAATTATTGGAGGTTCCAAGTGGGGTGTTGCCGTCCTCTATTAACGAGTCAGATAAAGAAGAGATGTACCGATTGCATATGGAGGATGAAGAATTTTATACACCGGAAAAGCTTGCCAAGGTTTATAATACTGCTGCAGAGACAGTGGCTGAAATTTTGTGTTTAAGAGATACGTTGAAGAATAGAAAGCTTGAGAATAGAGAGATGGATGAGATGTATCGCTTGAACAAGGAAAATCCTGAGATTTATACAATTGAGAGGCTTGCCAAGGATTTTAAGTTTGCACAGGGGACGGCTCATTTCGCACTGTTCATAAGACATATGCTTGAGAATCCACCCTGGCGCAAGTGAGAATTCTCATCCGATCTTTATTTAATTTGATTATTTAGCGTATCATGATTCTAGATAATAATAAACATGTCTTTATGGTAGATAAATAAGTATGGTATGAACATTTCAAAAGAGTCATTAAATTAAATTTCTTGACAGATTGATGCATAGATGTGGGGAAATCGGTGGATTTCGATTTTTGTTTTGTTTTGTTTTTGAAACAACTGATTTCGACATTAAACTAGCAAAATGTTATAGCTTTGGCATGTGCGTTTGTTCACATAATGCACTGTTATATATTATTTACATGCTTGACATGTGTTTCTTGTTTTGTAGTTAAGTGTTATATGTTGTCTGTTGATGATTCTGAGATGTGTGTTAGAGATGCAACATTTTTTTTAGTTGAAATGTGTTTTAGAGCTAAAAGAGTAAATATGACAATTTTTAAAAAATTTGGATTGCATTTTACTCTTCTCCTTGCAGATCTTCTACTTCTCATGGCCAACAAAGTCATAGAATACCCCTAACACGTTGGATGAAGGCTTCTTTGGCCAGATGGAGTGGTAGTATCAATGATTTGATTGAGGAGGTAAAATTTGATAAGGAAGTTTCGAAGAATGTTCAGACGATGGAGCTTTTAAATAAATGTATTCAGATAACGAACTCAGTTCTAAATGCTCACAGCAAAAAAAGTGAAAATGACTGGTACTACATAGTTAGCTTTTTATGTCAATATTATTTGTTGTTTGGATTTTGCTACTGTTGTGGTTCATGCACATGTGAATTAAAACTGGAAGTTATGACATTATGCATGAAAGTAAATCATAGATTTAGATAGAATGGAGATTCCTGAGGAATCCTCGTTCCATGATTTTTCACGATCACGGTTTTTCAGATTTTATAGTACTGCCCTTTAAACTTATTACGTGTGTTCTTCCAGTTTTATTGAACTTGAACCTTGCCGTGTTCCTAAGATGTATATTCTGTATATAGTTGAAAAGTTACATAGTTTTTCATGAAGACTAGAAACCTCAATAAAGGAAGGGTTTGATTACAATGTTTGAGGCCCTTTTGGTAAGCAGTAAAAGATACAAGTTATGCATAAAGTTATATGATATATACAAGTTCATGATGATCTTATTTGCTGTCAGTTTCGCCTAATTGGAAAGTTCATCTTCAGTGGCTCTGCCTCTCATTTTTATCAATAAACTGGATTGCAGTGTATGCTTGTAAGTTTAGTTTCTGCTCCAGTCTTTGACAAGTTTTATGTTTTTTACTGCACAAGTATCGTAATTCATTATGAAGTTTTATCAAAAAAAGTTTGAATTTACTTTTTGTGCTTTTGCTTATATGCATAGATGAACTTCAGCAGAAAGATTGCCAAATTGAATCTTCTTAGAGGAAATATGTGCCCATGTTTCCCTGACATTTTCCACTACTTGATTTCAAAAGGGCAGTGAGAGCTTGGTATAGAGAAAGAATATACATGTGAAGCAGCAGATTTTTACAAAATTAATATTGTCATCACAAAGCCTTTGATTCCAAATGCAATCTAACCTCCAATCTCAAGAAAAGTTGTTTGTATGACAGTCCTTTAACATTTCAATGCCCCAAATTATTCCATGTATTTAAAATCATCTAACAAATGGCTACGTAGCACATCACCAATCTTGCAAGTGCCATTTGTACATCGTTCCACATCACCTGGGTTGCTAAAGTAATTGAATCATACAATTGGGTTAGCCATGACAGAGCGGAGAATGTCCCAAACCTTATAACCTGGCTACAGCAAGAACAGGGTCCCAATCGGTCTTGATGTGATCACGGGTGATCTCATTGAGTGAGCGGCAGCCACTTAATGCCATGGTTAGCTCAAGCTCATCACGAAGCATTTGAAGTGCTTTTCTCACACCAGCTTCACCTTCAGCAGCCAGTGAATATACTACGGGCCTTCCAATCTGAAATTGATATGGGTGGAGAAATGAGTAAATATTTGCTAACCATATGCCTTAAATCTTGGTGACAAATTCTATATGGAGAATGACCATAAGACAACAACTTAATCTGTATACTTCTAATTGAGTTTTCAAGTATTTCAAGAATTAACTAAGTTTTAGTTTAAGTAATGACTAATTTTCACATTCACTTATTTCCAAGTGAGAGAGAGAGAGAGAACAAGCCATCATGGTAATTTTGCAAACATATACGTACAAATATTCCAGATGCTCCTAGAGCAAGTGCCTTGAAAACATCTGTTCCACGCCGTACACCACCATCAAGAAAAACAGGAACTCGGCCTTGTGCAGCTTTGACAACCTGTAGGTTTCAATAGTCATTAAATACAAAAACACAGGATTCAATTTGAAGAACTGTGATTCCAGCAGACGTTCCAGCAATGATCCAAAATGAAACGGAACTATTTTATAGATCGAAAACTTACATTTCCAGAGTATCTTGTAAAGATTATTCTCTAAACAATTTTATTAACCAATGAACTAACAAAATCTACAGAACAGGGTACTAGAGATAATGACTAGAAAAAAGTTGCAAAAGCAATTCAGGCAACTGATGATACGAGAGCAGCAGTTATAACAAGTTCAGGGCATTTATATGATAGTTAATGATTTGGAAAAGTATACAAAAAGGTAAAAATGAGCAACATAAGAATTACAACCTTAGGATGGTAAGATTAGGCCCATCATCTTAATGAAGAATTATGTGAAATTGAAAAACTAGAAAAGTTTTGGGAAGTTAAGATGATTACAATACCACACAATGATGTGACATGCAAACAAATGTACCTCTTCCAAAGCCATAATAGTTGCAGGAACATAATCTAGTTGGCGGGCTCCATGATTGGATACAATGATTCCTGCAGCTCCATTTTGTATGGCCAACCTTGCTGCATTATCATCATAAAAACGTTGAATCTCATGATAAATTGTTAAGAAGTCCATTAAAAAGAGAAATAAAGTACAAATATTATTTCTTCAGGCCATAGTTCGCTTACTATCCTCAGCAGTAAGAACACCCTTCAACAGGATTGGCAATGAGGTGATTGTTTGAAGCCACTTCACATCCTGCAAAAATGCCATGGTTTATTGAATACCATAGTGACATCTATCAAAATATTTCTATGGTACAGTTCAAAAATCTAAAAATCAAAATATCTTACTTTCCAGTTAAGCGACTGGTCAAATTGGTCAGCAATATATGAAGCCAGTCCGGAGTCATTGCTCTACAAGGTCAACCCGTAAGAATTGTGAAACAAAAAGTGCTATCCATGGTATCCATAATACTAAAATCATTTTGCTAGGTCACCCACCCGGTCTATCTTGCCAAGGTCCAAGCCCTCAAAGTTTTTCAAAGTTAGAAATGGAGGCAAACTAAATCTGTGACGAAATCCATAGAAAAATTAACTATGTTCATGAAACACAAAATTAATTTCAGGTCTTTGTTGTCACTTACTCTTTTTTTTTTAGAGTGCTTAAACGCTATTGCTTGGCCTTTTTCTAACGGTTTAAGCATTTGAATCTGGTGGTTAATGACATCTTTCTTTGTTCAATAAATGCAGGACTGAAATTGAATTAATGAAGAATTTCCTTGTTAGGTTATACTCTTTCGAAATTGAGATGACTAAACTAGATCTTTCTAGACAACTTTTTTCTCATTTCATAATGCTTTGAAACCATATTCACCTATTCTTGATGTCAGCTTCTCGACGACCAAGTCTTGGAGTATCCACAGTAAGGGCGATCGCCTTGAAACCAGCTCTTTCAGCTCTTCTTACAAGTTGTGCAACCACATTCCTGTCTTTAAATACCTGAATTTAACATAGAAAAATTGTTCATCGGTTAAATGAAACGAATTGGTATGAATAGCTCAAATGGATCTCATAATTCAGAATTTACAAATTGTTTGCACCCATGAAAGATTTAAATTATGAACTGAAGAAGGCAATTAGCACCTAAGGACTCCATGAATAGATACAGGTTCACACTGCTAGGAAAACAGAGAACTTGCTTTTATTTCTAAATAAATATGGAATTCATTGTGAAGTTTCAAGAAATCAACAATTTTTTATAGCAGTAATCAGATAGAATTCTTAGAATTAATGTTAACAGTTTATCTTTGCAAAGTTGGTAGGATTCCTGGTTCCAGAGTCATTCAAGCATCCCCCAAATGCTTGACAAAGTATTGAAATGAGATCCATGAATAATTACAAGTAGCAAAATCTAAGTAACATGTGATTACAAAATCTAACCCTTATGTTTAAATTTTGAAACCAGAAAATTATATCACAATACAGGTCAACATCAGAAAGTGAAAAATGATCTCTCAAACTCACATAGAGCTGGAAGAAGCGAATGCCGGGTCCTGTTGACGCAACCTCCTCAACACTGGAAGTGGCTAAAGTGGATAGTGTCTGAAACAGCAAATCAGGCATAAATTGAATAAAGAAAAAATAATTATAATTATAATGACAAGCCATAGAACATAACAGTCCCCTATTGATTTGCATTTAAAATCCACACTAGGAACACAATTGTAAAATACAAGTTAAAAGCAAAGTGATGAGAAGCAAACCATTATTGTGCCAGCTGCTGATGCTGCTCTTGCTATTGCATACTCTCCTGCATAATATTCGACATTATGTTAAGATATAAATGTCTTTAACTTGTTTGAATTCATAAAATAAAAATCATAATTATAGAAGAGAGAGAAGCATGGGCTGGGAAAACAATTGATTTTCCTATCAGACTACTACAAGACCTGAAACATTGGTGTTACTTTGGAACAGTATTCCATTTGATTATTTTCAATAATGTAAAATGTTCAAGTGATTTCTTCCAATTGCAGTAACTAAGTAAAAAAAAGGACAATGGATAGGGCTAGTTGTAAGGTAAAAAAGAATCACATTCATTTGAAGTCACTAGACTTATGCACTTCTAATTGTTCAAAATAATATCAAAATTAGATACTACACATTATTCTTACGCCATTAGAAAGCATTTGGAATTGGAAGCAACAAAATATTTAATTTCTCCTGAAAATAGATATTACATATTTCTGCATGAACTATTACAATCCCTTACAAGACAATGCCACATTGAACTTGTTATAGGATCATATTTTCAGCAAATTTGTTTCTAAGGGTACTTTAAGATCAATAAAGCTTTGAGGTCAATATCATCACAAGTATCACATAATCTGCATCTTTTCGATGAATGTACAACTCTATAAATGCATATTTGCAGCCAACCTATGCACATGGACGTATACATGAATTAACTTACTGTATCCACTCACTCCGAATATTATCAATTCAAAGAATACAATGTGCAGAGAAGAAGTTCACGAAGCAGGAGCATATACCTTCTGGATGTGCCATTTTCTGCATTGCTGTTGGCGCAATCATGATGGGCATTGAAATCTTGAATCCCAAGACAGTAGTGGTCATGTCAATTTTGCTTACATCAATAAGAATGCGCGGTCGGAACCTATTTGTGTTAAGAAAGAAAAAAAATCAGAAATGAAGATGAGGAAATTAAAGATAGAACATGCTTTAATCAGAGATTGAATTGCTATAAATGGAAGAACTTACAAGATTCTAGAGAATGCATTCCGGTTTTCCTTAAGAGTCCACTGGTCCTCTGCACCAGATGCATAGTAGTCATAAATCATCTTCGGCAATTTCTCCTTAGCAATGGCCTCATACTCAGTCACATTAGTTATCTCCATCTTTCCAATAGATTTGTTTCAAGCTATCTTTGAATAATCTGAATAAAATTTTTGAAATAGTGAATTGGAATTACAGTGATTTCATGTGATGTGCTTCTACTATCCTTAGACTCAAAAGCAAAACATACAAGTCATGTGGATGGCACTACAAAGAATATATGTATAACAAAACCTAAGGCACAAACAACAATACAATCTAAAACCCTCAAAACCAGAGTCGCTACTAGAATTATAATTGAACTGCATGAAATAGATTTCAGGGTAGAACCCAAAAAATAAAATTCCATATTCTTGATTAATAGAGAGTAACATACACAAATGAGCATTATTCAATCACTTGCAACGGAAGGCAAAGAATATGAAACCACAAAGTGAGATTAGCAAATTTTACATAAATCCATATTTCAATATACAGTATGAAGATCGCAAACCACTAAATTCTTACATGAATTTGATCAGACCCAGATGGCAATTAATTAAAAAAAACTGATCTTGATACCGGCAAGCTCTAGCATATGAGATCTTACCAACGGGAAAAAGAAAGGCCGCCTCCACCTGTGATTGATTCTGTGAAGTGTGAAGCCACCACCCTCGTTTTATACTCCTTTTATATTTTCATTAAAATATACATTAAAGTAGTTGCCAATTTGCCATACTCAGCTTACTCCAATAAAATTTGAGTACTACGGACACGGGTCTCACTCAAAACTTTGAAATTCTGTCACTTCCCTCACTTTCCTCCCTCATCTATTTTTGTTTTATTTACTTCTTTTTTCGTAATTTGATTTCTAATTGATTTTAGTTAACTTTTTAGTCATAAATCATTAAATCATGAATTAAGTTTATTTTTTCATGTTAGAATTTTTGGTCAGTAAACACGCTTTAAACAAAATAGACATATAAAAATTTTAATCAAAATTTTAAACTAATATTCAGTCAAAATTATAATCACTGCTTGAAGCCATTTATTGCGGCTGCAGCATCATAACGATGTTTTTTTTTTACTGTATGTTATAGTCTTTGATCTTGCTGAATACATGCCTTGTTTTTTTAATTTGGTTTTTGTTTTTCAGTTTAGTATTTTCTCTGTTTATAATTATGTTTGTTTTTTCTATTTGTTAATTATATTTTCCCTATTTACAGGGATAACATTTGAATTATTTTATTATGTTTTAATATATTATGAATTGTATTTTAAGTTTAATTTTATTATGTATTATTTGTTGAATCATGTGTGTGATCTTATTTTATTTTGGACTGTATTTTAGACTTCTATCACTCAATGTAACTGAAGTTGTGTGGACTCTATTTCGAGACTGAATTTGGATTTTGGACCGAATCTGGTGCACGGATATGTAAACAGCCCAACATCAGTTGTCCAAAGGCCTAAATAAAACAATAGTTGATAAAAGGTCCAAAAAAAAAATGAATATATATATATTAAAAAATTTTTGAAAGCCCAATCGACCCAAACCGAATTGAATTGAACCGAACCAAGATAAATGTATTCGGTTCAATTTAGTTTTAGGGTCCAATATGGTTCAAAATGATTCAAATTTTCAAAAACGAAAATACAACGGTTCTCGGTAAGATTTAATACGGTTTTGGTCAAAACTGAACCGGACCGCACCCACCCCTGGTCACCTTCTCACTTACATTACATAGATCCTGAGATGAGGGTTCTTAGGGTTCTTGGTAAGATTCACCATCTACCACCACTTTGTTCTTTTGATGTTGTGGGTTTTTATGATAAAAATTTTCTCAAAATAATGTGAAGTCTTACTATGTTAGTGTACCTTTTGCTTTAAAGTTTAAATTATTTGAACTATAATTACATAAAATTTGTCAAAGACTGGATTTCATCATGAAGTTTTATCAAAAAGTTTGAATTTACATTTTGTGCTGTTGCTTATATGCATAAGACGAACTTCAGCAGAAAGACTGCCAAATTGAATCTTCTTTGAGGAAATGTGTTCCAATGTTTCCCTGACATTTTCCACTACTTGATTTGGAAAGGGAAGTGAGAGCTTGGTATAGAGAAAGAATATACATGTAAAGCAGCAGCCTTTTATAAAATTAATATTGTCATCACAAAGCCTTTGATTCCAAATGCAATCTAACCTCCAAATCTCAAGAAAAGTTGCTTGTATGACAGTCCTTTAACATTTCAATGCCCCAAATTATTCCATGTATTTAAAATCATCTAACAAATGGCTACTTAGTACATCCCCAATCTTGCAAGTGCCATTTGTACACCGTTCCACATCACCTGGGTTGCTAAAGTAATTGAATCTTACAATTGGGTTAACCCTTGCAGATAATTGAATCGTACAACTCGGTTAATCCTAACAGATTGAACCTGCAGAGAATGTCCCAAACCTTATAACCTGGCTACAGCACGAACAGGGTCCCAATCGGTCTTGATGTTATCACGAGTGATCTCATTGAGTGAGCGGCAGCCACTTAATGCCATGGTTAGCTCAAACTCATCACGAAGCATTTGAAGCGCTTTTCTCACACCAGCTTCACCTTCAGCAGCCAGTGAATAAACTACTGGCCTTCCAATCTGAAATTGATATGGGTGGAAGAAATGAGTAAATATTTGCTAACCATAGGCCTTAAATCTTGGTGACAAATTCCATATGGAGAATGACCATAAGACAACATATACGTACAAATATTCCAGATGCTCCTAGAGCAAGTGCCTTGAAAACATCTGTTCCACGCCGTACACCACCATCAAGAAAAACAGGAACTCGGCCTTGTGCAGCTTTGACTACCTGTAGGTTTCAGTAGTCATTAAATGCAAAAACACAGGATTCAATTTGAAGAACTGTGATTCCAGTAGACGTCCCAGCAATGATCCAAAATGAAACGGAACTTTTTAAAGATCGAAAACTTACATTTCCAGAGTATCTTGTATAGATTAGTTCTCTAAACAATTTTATTAACCAATGAACTAACAAAATCTAGAGAACAGGGATACTAGAGATAATGACTAGGAAAAAGTTGCAAAAGCAGTTCAGGCAACTGACGATAAGAGAGCAGCAGTTATAACAAGTTCAGGGCATTTATATGATAGTTAATGATTTGGAAAATTGTAAAAATGAGCAACAAAAGAATTATCATCTTTATGAAGAATTATGTGAAATTGAAAAACTAGAAATATTTTAGGAAATTAAGATGATTACAATACCACACAATGATGTGACATGCAAACAAATGTACCTCTTCCAAAGCCATAATAGTTGCAGGAACATAATCTAGTTGGCGGGCTCCATGATTGGATACAATGATTCCTGCAGCTCCATTTTGTATGGCCAACCTTGCTGCATTATCATCATAAAAAAGTTGAATCTCATGATAAACCTGTTAAGACCATTAAAAAGAGAAATAAAGTACAAATATTATTTCTTCGGGCCATAGTTAGCTTACTATCCTCAGCAGTAAGAACACCCTTCAACAGGATTGGCAATGAGGTGATTGTTTGAAGCCACTTCACATCCTGCAAAAATGCTATGGGTTTATTGAATACCATAGTGACACCTATCAAAATATTTCTATGGTACAGTTCAAAAATCTAAAAATCAAAACATCTTACTTTCCAGTTAAGCGACTGGTCAACTTGGTTAGCAACATTTGTAGAAAATCCAGCGTCATTGCTCTACAAGGTCAACCCACAAGAATTGTGAAACAAAAAGTGTCATCCATGTAACCATAATACTAAAATCATTTTTCTAGGTCACCCACCCGGTCTATCTTGCCAAGATCCAAGCCCTCAAAGTTTTTCAAAGTCAGAAATGGAGGCAAAATAAATCTGAGACGAAATCCATGGAAAAATTAACTATGTTCATGAAACACAAAATTAATTTCATGGTCTTTGTTGTCACTTTCTCTTTTTTTAAAGTGCTTAAACATTGTTGCTAGGCCCTTTTTCTAACGGCTTAAGTATTTGAGTCTAGTGGTTAATGACATCTTTCTTTATTCAATAAATGCAAGACGAAATTGAATTAATGAAGAATTTTCTTGTTAGGTTATACTCTTTTGAAATTGAGATGACTAAACTTGATCTTTCTAGACAACTTTTTTCTCATTTCATAATGCTTTGAAACCATATTCACCTATTCTTGATGTCAGCTTCTCGACGACCAAGTCTTGGAGTATCTACAGTAAGGGCGATCGCCTTGAAACCAGCTCTTTCAGCTCTTCTTACAAGTTGTGCAACCACATTCCTGTCTTTATATACCTGAATTTAACATACAAAAATTGTCCATCGGTTAAATGAAACAAATTGGTATGAATAGCCCAAATGGATCACATAATTCAGCATTTACAAATAGTTTGCACCCATGAAAGATTTAAATTATAAACTAATGAAGGCAATTATAGCAGTAATCAGAACAAATTCTTAGAATTAATGTTAACAGTTTATATTTGCAAAGTTGGTAGAATTACTGGTTCCAGAGTCATTCAAGCATCCCCCACATGCTTGAGAAAGTATTGAAATGAGATCCATGAATAATAACAAGTGGCAAAATCTAAGTAACATGTGATTACAAAATCTAAACCCTTAATGTTTTAAATTTTGAAACCAGAAAATTATATCACAATACAGGTCGACATCAGAAAGTGAAAAATGATCTCTCAATCTCACATAGAGCTGGAAGAAGCGAATGCCGGGTCCTGTTGAAGCAACCTCCTCAACACTGGAAGTAGCTAGAGTGGATAGTGTCTGAAACAACAAATCATGCATAAATTGAATAAGGAAAAAAATATATTATGATTATAATGACAAGCTATAAAGCATAACAGTTCCATACTCCTTTGCATTTAAAATCCACACTAGGAACACAATTGTAAAATACAAGTTAAAGCAAAGTGATGAGAAGCAAAACCATTATTGTGCCAGCTGCTGATGCTGCTCTTGCTGTTGCATACTCTCCTGCATAAAATTCGTCATTATTTTAAGAGAGGCTTGTTGCATACTCTCTTGCTGTTTGAATTCTTAAAAATGAATAAAAAAATTATAGAAGAGAGAAGCAGCCAGCAGGGGCTGGGAAAACAATTGATTTTCCTATCAAACTACTACAAGACCTGAAACATTGGCGTTACTTTGGAATAATGTTCCATTTGATTAGTTTTGATAATGTAAAATGTTCCAATGATTTCTTCAAATTGCAGTCACCAAGTCAAAAAAAGGAAAAGGACAATGAATAGGGCTAGTTGTAAGGTCAAAAATAATCACATTCATTTGAAGTCACTAAACTTATGCATTTCTAATTGTTCAAAATAATATCAAAATTAGACACTACACATTATTCGTACGCCATTAGAAAGCATTTGGAAGCAACAAAATATTTTAATTTCTCCTGAAAACAGATATTACATAATTCTGCATGAACTATTACAATCCCTTACAAGACAATGCCACATTGAACTTGTTCTAGGATCATATTTTCAGTAAATTTGTTTCTAAGGGTACTTTAAGATCAATAAAGCCTCGAGGTCAATATCATCACAAGTATCACATAATCTGTTTCTTTTCGATGAATGTACAACTCTATAAATGCATATTTACAGCCAACTTATACACATGGACGCATACATGAATTAACTCACTATATCCACTCACTCCGAATATATCAATTCTAAGAATACCATGTGCAGAGAAGAAGTTCACAAAGTAGGAGCGTATACCTTCTGGATGTGCCATTTTCTGCATTGCTACTGGAGCAATCATGATGGGCATTGAAATCTTGAATCCCAAGACAGTAGTGGTCATGTCAATTTTAGTTACATCAATAAGAATACGCGGTCGGAACCTATTTATGTTAAGAAAGAAAAAATCAGAAATGAAGATGAGGCAAATTAAAGATAGAATATGCTTTAATAGAGGTTGAATTGCTATAAATGGAAGAACTTACAGGATTCTAGAGAATGCATTCCGGTTTTCCTTAAGAGTCCACTGGTCCTCTGCACCAGATGCATAGTAGTCATAAATCATCTTCGGCAATTTCTCCTTAGCAATGGCCTCATACTCAGTCACATTAGTTATCTCCATCTTTCCAATAGATTGTTTCAAGCTATCTTTGAATAATCTGAATAAAATTTTAGAAATAGTGAATTGGAATTATAGTGATTTCATGTGATGTGCTTCTCCTATCCTTAGAATCAAAAGCAAAACATACAAGTCATGTGGATGGCACTACAAAGAATATATGTATAACAAAACTTAAGGCACAAACAACAATACAATCTAAAACCCTCAAAACCAGAGTTGCTACTAGAATTATAATTGAACTGCATGAAATAGATTTCAGGGTAGAACCCAAAAAATAAAATTCCATATTCTTGATTAATAGAGAGTAACATACACAAATGAACATTATTCAATCACTTGCAACGGAAGGCAAAGAATATGAAACCACAAAGTGAGATTAGCAAATTTTACATAAATCCATATTTCAATATACAGTATGAAGATCCCAAACCACTAAATTTTTACATGAATTTGATCGGACCCAGATGACAATTAATTAAAAAAAAACTGATCTTGATACCGGCTTACCAACGGGAAAAAGAAAGGCCGCCTCCACCTGTGAATGATTCTGTGAAGTGTGAAGCCACCACCCTCGTTTTATACTCCTTTTATATTTTCATTAAAATATACAATAAAGTAGTTGCCAATTTGCCATACTCAGCTTACTCCAATTGACTTTGAGTACTACAGACACGGGTCTCACTCAAACTTTGAAATTCTGTCACTTCCCTCCCTCGTCTATTTTGTTTTATTTACTTCTTTTTCTCACACCACGTTAATTTGATTTCTAATTGATTTTAAGGGTGTATTTTTAGTCATAAATCATTAAATCGTGAATTAAGTTTATTTTTTCATATTAGAATTTTTATTAGTAAACGTGCTTTAAACAAAATAGACATGAAAATTTTAATCAAAATTTTAAACTAATATTCAGTCAAAATTCTGTTTTAAAGCTAATATATTCCAACTCCTTCTCTAATTTACCTTAATGAAAATTATCTTTTTAATCAATTCAATCTATTCCAATTCAAATTGAATAACTTTATAATCAACACTATTTAATAAGATGTGAGCATGAGAAGAGTATGGTATGTCTAGTGCAATGTATATGTCCAATCATATTTATGTTATGTGATATAAAATTGCATGCATTTAACTACTCTAAAATATGATGTGATATTAGTAGAAGGCGATCAGGCATATTGTATGTTGGGCACACTAAAGTTCTAAAGCAATTTTCAAGCATGAGAGCTCTTGGGCAACAATTGAGACTGCTTAATATTTTGACTTGATAGGAAAACTAGAGATACTACAATCCTGGTGTCTCATTTCTGCTTCTTTCCTGGCTGAGTCTGATCATCATCAGCTATGATCAGAAGGGCTAGTAACCAAAGAGAAGATTAGCTACCCATGTGTGTTTTCAGACACGTTTTCTACTAAGAAATAGCAATATCCATAATTGAAGATATGCAAAAAGGTAGCATCAAAAAAACATACATTGTTGGTTTGGAGAAAGAATATACAATGGAAAGCAGCAGCCATTTATAAAAGTAATATAGTCATTACAAAAACCTTGATCCTCCCAAATATAATCAACCCTTCGAATTTGATAATCACAAGAGTCAAAAAAAAAATTAACCTAACAAAAAATCAAAGAGTTAAGAAAGTGACTTGTAACCGGTAACCGATTTCTTCTTCTTCATTGGAACACCTGAATTGACAACTTCAAAATTCATTAACCCTAGAAACCAATTCAAATACCGATAATCACGCCTTCTAAAATAAAACACTTATTAACCCTAAAATACAGTAAATTTAATAGAAATGTACAATGAGAACTTCTAACATGCCTAACATTATATATTTTTCTAGCATAATCCAAACTCTTGTATCATTTTGAGTTGAGCTAAATCCCAAAAAATGTACAATGAGAACTTCTAAAACAAATCTTGTGTGCATTATAAGGTCTTAAGTACGGATAACAACAGCATTCATATACTTTCAACAGTATATAACCTGGTTTTGACTGAAAAAGAACTTCATAGGGTGATCTTGAAGAATAAGTTTAGGCATCCTGTTAATATGAAAGAAAATACCTAAAAAGGCTTGAGCTAAAAGAGTAGGCCTGATTTCTACTAGATGTCAATGTTTTCTCTCAACAACTTCATTCTGTTCATCAGTGTGAGGACAACTTTGACTCAAAATAATACCATGCTGCATGAAGTAATGTTGAGCACTAAAAATTCCTTACGACGATCATTTTGTAAAAGACTTCATTTTAAGAGAAAATTGTAGCTCAACTTTATCTTTATAGTAATAAAATTCTTGTTAAACTTCCAACTTGGAATTGAGCAAAGTTATCCAAGAACATCTAGGTGTAAGCATCCCCACAAAGCTTACATAATATTTGAAACCAAGAGAGGAAATTATAGGAGATGGACTTCATACATCAACATATACTAACTGCAGTGGTTAAGAATAAACAGAATTAGAGGACTGAAAAGATAATTTATGACACTTGCCGAGTTGACAAGACGAACAAAAAAACTCATCATCCTAAGAGTAAGAAATTGAAGCTTTGTTGAAAACTTGTTTTACAATATTAAAGGTCAATCATTGCTTCCATGTGATTATTGTTGTTATTGTTGAACAAAAATTGGTATCAAACAGGACAAGAGACTGTTTTACCTGTGCCATAAAAAGGACTCTGAAGGTATGTCCAATGAGATCTGATGTCTTCATCATAGATGGGTTACTTGCATAAAGTGAGCTGATTCTGAGTAAATCCACCATGATAGCTAAGAAGCTCCCTCTCATTGTTGTTCCACAGCAGAGCACAGACTTGAGAGCCGGTATGGCGGTATCTATAGAGTTCAAGCAAGCACCAGTGTGGGTGTTCCAGAACTTTACACACCCATCACCGTCTCCTCCAGTTGCCAGCAAATTAGCCTGGAAAGGACACCAAGCAAGAGACTTGACAGCAGAAGTATGTTCCTCCAACCTATGAAACCATTGTGGGGATCTTCTATCCCATATATGGAGGAGATTGTCATTGCCCCCACTGGCTAGTTATTGGCCTGAGGGTAACCATTTCAAGCCACAAACCTCATGGGAGTGACCTATGTAGGTTCCAACCACAGTTTCTCTAACTCTAACGTCATTGTTAATGACGTACCCATCCATACCTCCGGTTGTGAGGATTTGGTTGTTGTTCCATGCCAGTGAGGACACTCTTGATCTGTGTCCACCTCTCAAATTTCTTAGCTGCACAAACACAACAAATAGGATCAATACAGGGAATGATGATCACTGTTTAATCAAAAATCTCAAAGAAACCATCCAGAAAGTAAATTTAACTTGAAAATTTCATCCCAACCTATCTATTAGCAGTGGAATCCCATAGTAGTACTTGAGAATTGTTCAAGCCAATAGCGATGTGAAGACCAACGGGGTCCCAACTGACACTGGTGACAGGGTCATTTTCAACACCAGTGTCATTTTCACCAGAGATGGAAGCATCCGAAGCATCCCACAAGTGGACTTTACTTACAAGAGCAATTGCCAAAACATTGCTGCTTCCCCAATCCAACTGATTCAAGTGGTAATCATCCATAAGATCAGGAGCAGACAATGCTTTCTCAGGTGTCTGTACAATCAAATTAAAATAATAATCAGATTAAATAAATCAAACACGCCTGAAAGAAATCCAATCAAGCACCCACTTAATGCAATAAATGACCCATACTTGTAGCAATGTCTTCATCCACACTGCTACAACCTTTAACTTGTTCAGGGAGCAACCCTGAACTGGTGGATTCACCTATACCAGCATAATTATGGGAGTCCCGCAAAATATGCAGTGATCTATCCAGAAGACTGGGCAACTTTCCATACTTTGTAACAATGTCTTCATCCACATTTCTCTGTACATCAAAGCTACCAGAATTCAGACCTAGTGAACCCAGATTGCTCACTCCAAAAGAGTTGACCAAAACTGGCTTTGCCATGGGTACATTTGAAGAAGTCCCAGGTCTACCAAATGGCCCAGCACAAGAATCTGACTGAAGTTTCTCAGGATTCCAAGTTGGAATAGGTGGAAAATGCTCATTTTGCAAACCAAATTGATCTGGTTGTTCGAAAGATCAGCAAAGCCTAATTTCATGTCTGTTAAGTGGGTTTGAAATCTTGGCGGTGTAACAAATTTACTTCCTTGTAATGCCTCTGTCATCATTCCGTCAGGTATAATTGGAAACAATGAAGGTTAACTAGATTTACTTGATTTGGTAGATTTTGGCACAGGAAAGTCCAAGATTTTAAGTTGTTCCTCCTCCCACCTAGCTGCCAAATCTTCTGATGATTTATACTTCCAGAATTTCAATCTAGGCTCTCTAAGCATTGCACTCCAATTGTCTCGTCCATGCCTGCAAACACCAATCCAGAGAAAATCAAGTTCATCTTCAGACCAGCCATATACATTTGATTTCTTCTTATACAAGTTAGATCCAGACCCAGTCCTCATCATTATGTTTTCAAGCACCTTCTGATGATTTTCAGGAAATTAAGAGAATGTGGACGGCGTTTGACCCATAACCCAAAGTGGGAGGCATTTCCCTCTCTAGCTGATTATATCTGGGTGATCTTGCAGTGTAAATTTTAAATTCGGCAACAATGGCATTGCTGGGAGGTCTTTCATACATTCATTTACAGCTTCAAGTCTGGTTCCCAGTGAGAAGTTAGCTAATAAGTCAATAAAGTCATGGTGTGGAATCCCCATGCTTGTGGCAGGAAGTGGAAATCTATCCAGCAATTTCTCGTCATAAGGTAATTTAGGTAGCATCAACTTTTCTCAAAAATCAGCAAAAGCAGCAGCAGAACTTTCTAAATGGTCAGAAACTTTTCCTTGTGAGACAGGCAGAGGATACTGCAAACAGAAAAACATTGTAATAATTAGCATAAACGAAGCAGAATATTTTTTGGGAGAATTGGACACAGAGAGAGAGAGAGAGAGAGAGAGAGAGAGAGAGTGAGTGAGAGAGAGGGTACCGAAATAAACGGAAGTCGACTGTCTGGTGTGCTACTCCAAAGGGCTAAGAAGATGTTGCAAAATTTCAGTTGATGCATCTGGCAACTTTGATTTGTCTGGGGTACTCTCCCAACCTTTTAATTCTGTCTCAATTAAAGTTCCAGAGTTAGGAGCTAGACTGAATGGAAACTCTGGTCTAGAAGCTGGCCTGCTTTGTCTGCCATTGGATCTTGAAAAGTTTTTTTGTGAAGACTCTAATTTATTAGCATGCACACAGTCCCAAAACTGGTAACAAATTGTTGGCAGGCAGTGAGCTTGTATTGCCTGTTCCCTTACTCTTTGGTGCATTTGATGACCGAGTAAATTTTTCATCCTCCAAGTCTATTACTGAAGACTTCTCTCTCACTTCTAGAACCGATTCAGCCACTCCATTACCATTTTTGACATTGGCAGGGCACTGGTGTGTAACTCAGGTCCAGGTGTTACCTGACTAAAAAGTGAATTAAATCTTGAATTTATATTGTAATGCACATACTTTCACCTGCCATGCATAGCAACCATCTTTGAGATCTCCCCTCTGGTTTACTATCAGGTTTCCAACTTATTTACAGTAGTGTTCATTTAAAAGGTCAAATAAAATAATCTTTCAGCTAACTTATGCCACTTGATATTGAAACCCATCATTCTTTGGTTGCGATTAATTATTAATCAATGTTTGTGAATTTTTTTTTTCCATTGAACAGCAAATTGAACATGACCAACTCTTAAAGATTTAAAAAAGAAATGTTCAACTGGGATATATTGGTATTCATGTGTAGTATGATTAAATTCAATTCACGATATCTTCTTATACTTTGCACTCTATCCTTGTTAACATCAGCATTCTAATTATATTGATTGAGCAACTGACTACTGACTTCTCGCTATCTCCCTCCCTCTCCATCTGGTGGTTGTCAAGGTCAAAATTCATCATTTCTTTGGCTGGTTTGTTGAAATTTTTCAGTGTATCGCAACCTAGTATCTTTATGCAGTTGAATCTTAGGCACGATTAGTCCAACTCTCTAATACAGAAAACTAAACCTTAAATTTAAACTTCTCTTAGAAATAGTGCAAATGCCTTTTTCTGTCAAAACTATTACTCCTGTCTATCTAAAAAAATAACTTCAAAGAAACTAATATTGCAAACATATTACAGAACCAACATAACAGTACAAAATAAGAAAAAGCTCCTGGCCTCACAAGCAAAAGATTGTTTTGTGCACATGTGAGTAAAATTCATTCATAATTTCATACAACCACCAATGAATAATTACTTGTAAAGTTAAAGACACAAGCATAAGACCTCACCTTTACTGAGCCAAGCATATAATTCTCCAAATCCCCTTCAGCAATATCTGTTGAACCCGATTGAACGGTCAAGCATTTTCCAAGTACACTTTTAACAGCAAAAAAATCTTTAAATGAAACAGGTGCATCACTCAAGAGATTTTATGTATTTGCAAGACCTTGTAATTCATATATAAATCCTAAATATAGCACAAGCTTTAATAATGCAGAAATAACAGTGTAAACCAATATCCAAAAACCAGAAAAAATTTCACCTCTTTTGGCTACAACCCTAAATTAATTACTTTAAATTACAACATTTCGGTTAATCATTTGATCAGATAGATCAAGACTGATGCTTTCTTGTTAATGGCGCTAAACTATCGAATTCGACTGTTAAGGACTAGAGATCCTAGTTTTCTGGCGGTAAGTTACCATAATACAGTAAGGCCAACCTGTTGTGGAAAAGATGGCCGAGTTAACGTTCAGCTTCTGTGCAAGGCTTAAGAGCCTCAAGAGGAGTTTCGTAGTTTCTTTTACGTGCCAATCCATTTAAACATCATCAATCAATGACATAGTTGGGAGCAACAGCTAAAATCCTATTGACATAGTTTCGTAGTTTCTCTTACTTGTCAATCCATTTATACATCATCATTAGTCATATTGTGTGGATATGAACACGTCCAAATGCAGCTTCCATGACTACTAAGACTATATAAAATTTACATTAAGAGGAACCAAATGATACCTCAATGCAATGATGAGGGCATGTATCTGGTTTTCATCATCTGATACTGGTACGATACAGGTGAGCAAATGGCTCATGGACTGCTTTCGGAGCAGGTTTAGCCACTTGGGGATCCCCGAAAACATTCCAAAACCTTAATGTTTCGTCTGCTGCTGCTGATGCCACTGTGCAACCATCTGGGCTCTGAAGATAAAAGATGTTATCAGAATATATTCATGAAGCCAAGTATAACTAAAAGGTTGATATCAAACAGGACAAGAGACTGTTTTACCTGTGCCATAAAAAGGACTCTGGAGATATGTCCAGTGAGCTCTGCTGTCTTGACCATAGATGGGTACTTCCATAAAGTGAGCTGATTCTGAGTAAACCCGCCATGAGAGCTAAGTAGCTCCCTCTCATTGTTGTTCCACAGCAAAGCACAGACTTGAGAGCCGGTATCTTCTATAGAGTTCAAGGCGGTATCTATAGAGTTCAAGCAAGCACCAGTGTGGGTGTTCCAGAACTTTATACACCCATCACCGTCTCCTCCTCCGGTTGCCAGCAAATTTCCCTGGAAAGGACTCCAAGCAAGAGCCCTGACAGCAGAAGTGTGTTCCTCCAACCTATGAAACCATTGTGTGGATCTTCTGTTGTCCCATATGTGGAGGAGATTGTCATTGCCTCCACTGGCTAGTTGTTGGCCTGAGGGGGACCATTTCAACCCACAAACCTCTTGAGTGTGACCTCTGTATGTTTCAACCACATGATCTCGAATTCTCACATCATTGTTAACGACGTGCCCATCCATACCTCCTGTTGTGAGGATTTGGTTGTTGTTCCATGCCAGAGACCCTACTCCTGATGTGTGTCCACCTCTCATAGTTCTTAGCTGCACAAACAGACACAACAAATAGGATCAATACAGAATGTAAATTCATCTAAAACCTCAAAGAAAGCATATATCCATCTAGAATGTACCTTTCTATTAGCAGTGGAATCCCATAGCTGTACTTGAGAATTGTTCAAGCCAATAGCGATGTGACGACCATCGGGAGCCCAACTGACACTGGTGACAGGGCCATTTTCAACACCAGTCTTATGTTTACCAGAGATGCTAGCAACCGAAGCATCCCACAAGTAGACTTTACTTCTAAGAGCAATTGCCAAAACATTGCTGCTTCCCCAATCCAACAGATTCACGCAGTAATCATCCACAAGATCAGGAGCATCCAATATTTTCTCAGGTTTCTGTACAATCAAAATCAAAATAATAATCAGATTAAAAGAAAATCAATCAAGCCCATTACTTTAATTCTTTAAATAATGCAATGGATTATGAACCCACCTGAGGAATACGTCGTCTGTGAGGTTTGGCGGGTTTAGAGTGATGAGTTCCACTTCCAGAATGTGATTGTGGGATGAGTTCAAATGGGGTCGGTGGCTTGTTCTTGAAAGCAAGAATCCGGCCTCGGTTCATATTAAAGATCTCCGCCAGTTGCCTCCGGTATGCCTCCCTGGACGGCGAGCTCATGCCAAAGCAAGAATCCAGGTTCAGGTCCTCTTTACCTTTCTTCTTGCCTCCGTTAAGCATGTGATGTGCATAATCGAAGTCCATTGCGGATCTGTTTGGTATGAATCTGTCCAACTGCGATCAAGAAAACATCAATCAGATGTCAAAAATCACAATAAAACAAAAAACAAAAAAAAAAGTTGCCCAAGATTCGAATTCCTAACATTTTCATCAAACTTTCTGAGAGGAAGAAGTGGGTATCTAGATTGTCCCTTCAAGTTGGAAGAAGAAGAAGAACCTGCATCCATTACATGAAACAAAAATATATAGGAAAAAAAACACAGAAGAGCCTGCAAAACAGAGAATTAGGTTAAAGAAACAAAGAAGAAATAATATGCAGAGAAGAGAGAGCAATTGGTGAGTGAAGAGAGCGCTGAGAAAACAGAGAAGAGAGAGCAATTGGTGAGTAGCAGAGAGAGAGCAACGGCTATATATATATAAAACTTGTACGACAAGGAATTGCGGGCGGTTGCAGAATTGTCACGCGCGTGAACAAATAATTGCTTTCTTTAATTCTATAAATTGTATTTTGCAAGTACGGCCTATATATACCTATTTGGGTATTTTGCATAAATTTATAATGTGTTTTGGATATATGGTAAAATATACAAGAAATGTCCTTAATTACAGTCGGTCCCTCTCCCTTTAACGGTCAACGTTAGGTTTTAACTGTTGACTTTAAAGAAAAAGGGTAAATGGTCATTTCACATATCCACTACAAAACATAATTTTAAACTAATCTCAAAACTCTTTGTAAATACAAACCTACCTCATGAAAATTATATAAAAACTCATAATTCTAAGTAATTATAAAAGGTTCCCAACATAAGTAAAATGATTTTTTTTTTAAAGTTCCTAATATTTTTCAAACTTAATACATCCAACCTCTTACCTCTGGATCTCTGCATATGTCTCTCTCTCACCTTCATTGAACAAATTTATTTTTTCTTCCAATTTATTTTTTTTAGAGTTTTTTTTCCCTTCTTGTTTCATGGTGGACAAGAAAAAAGAAAAAAAGAAAAAAGAACAGGGTTGCATATGTGTGATATCATTCTTAGACAATTCTTTCATATGTTTAATATAGTTCTCAGACAATTTTTTCATATGTTTGATATGGTTCTCAACTCTTCCATAATATTTTGTATGTGTATGAGAAGTAAATTTTAGGATTTGAGAGTTAAGATTTTTTTTTTTTCAAGAAACAGATTATAAGAATGAGAGGTTTTTTTTTTTTTTTTTGTAAAGGAATGCAAGGTTTTATAAGATTTACTTTATAGAATTTTTTTTTCCTAGTAAATTATATGTTTCTTTAAGTAATTTTAATAAAAGAATACTAAATAATTAAAAAAACGGGACATAAATAGACTAGAAGGGGTGTGTCAATAGCACCACTCTAATTCAAAATATAGTCGATATTCAATAATACACATAATAAGAATAATCATAATTGAATGCTAATAACATTGGTGTGTATGAATAGTTAAATCATATTGTAAAGACCTCGATTTCATGATTGACTTATTTCATGACAAATCATACCACATTGAGGATGATTGTGTAATTGGTAGTTTAGGTCTGTGTTGGCAAGCTTCCAAGCATCTTCATGACTTCAATAGCAAAATGTATACTCACTTGACTTTGTCTCTTGAAAAGTTTAGGTACACACACACACACACACACACTTCATGCATGTTTTGTTTATCTTGCATTTGTGTTCCTTATTGTTTATATGTGTGTGCATCCTTTTCAAACACACTCACTAGCTTGCATTAAATATCATATCTTACATTGTATCTAAATTGCTAACATGTCTTGCATGTTAAAAGTGCTTCATTTTGTGTGCATTTCACTCACTTCACACTTGCACAACATTCCTGTAAGATAGGCATTTTTCTTGAGTGTTAAAAAGGGATTTTTCCCTTTAGCGCGGCCTAGACCGCTTGGTAGGCTCTGCTTGCACCGCGGCGCATGGAGCGGTTTTCTCCAGTGCGTCATGCGCGGTGTGGACCGCGACTTGTGCACTTGCACGCACAGCGGTCCCAACCGCGGTGTTGTCCAGACGGTGCACTGCTGTATGTACCGTGGTCTGGACACATACCTAAATCGCGGTATGCAGAGCGGTTTTGACGGGATTTTGTTTTCCAAGTTCAAAACGATGTAGTTTTAACTAGGGCTTCATATATATATTCTTCCTCTTCTCTTTTTGCCAGACCAAGAGCTCAGAAAATCATTTTTAGAGAGAGGTTAGAGCTCCTAGAGAGAGACAGCTTCAAGAAAGCATTTTTGACTCTCCAAACCCAAAACCCATCTCCATCTTGCATCATTCAACATCATTTGAGCATGGGTCTTCATTGTTTCATGACTAGGTAAGCAAGAACTTCTTTGAATATCATTTATTGTTCTTCTTACTCTAGATTAGGTATTTATTGCTTGATTAAATACCTAGACTCTACTTATTGCATATATTTATGAGTCTTTATAACATGATTGGATTTGTTTGTGATAGCTTAATTGATTAGGTCATGTTTTCCTAAAAACTAGGTCATAAATATTCATGTGTGATAAATTGATAACTAGGTTGAGAAATTGTGTTTTAATCAACTAGTTAATGTTCATGAATATTTGATTGTGTTTGTTTGTGATAGCTTGCATTATTAGGTCATATATGCCTAAATAGCTAATCCATAAATGTTCATGTATGCTTAATTGATGATTAGGTTGACTTTGTGCATCTAGTCAAGTTTATGAATGTTTATGTGAATTTAATTGACAATTATGTTGTTAGAATTTCTCTACAACTAATTGAGACCTCATGTGTGTACATGTATGCATTGTTTGATAACTAGGATGTTGTATTGCATTATCTACATCTAGTTAAGCATTGTATGTTTGGTCTAACATATTTTGTGTTGAGCATTCATTGATTGTTCACTTAGACCTTATACTCTTCATTGAGTCAAAGTCTTGTGGCTTCGAGGTGAAGTTGCATAAGCATTGAAGTCTTGCAACCAAGGTGTGGTTGGCAAGCATTGGTCAAGAGTCACTGTAAAAGGCCCGTGGGGTAGAGTAGAAGGTGCTCACACCAAGAGTAGTGTATCAGGGGATATCACTAGGGATTGAACCAAGAGTGGAGAGTGGTAGTGTCCATAGCCTGAGGTTGTCGAGAGTGAGAGTCCGAGTATCACTTGAGGGTGTAACTTTTTACTCATATAGTGGATTTCTGTGATCGTGTGTGGCTAGAAGGATAGCTCGTGGTTTTTCCCTTGTCGAAGGGTTTCCACGTTCAAAATCAAGTGTTCTTTATATTTCCGCACTTTTACTTGATTTTGTATGTTTGTTTTAATTGGGTTATATGTTTAATATTGACTAATCGAAAAGGTTGGTAATAATCAATTAACAACCCATTCACCCTCCCTCTAGGTTGTAGACACACGCTTGAATAGTATTTTCACATATATCTACTTATATTTAGTTTTATAACATATATATATATATATATATATTGATTTTCAAGTGAGAGATCATTCACTTTAATTTTGGTAAGGACCTTGATGAAATTTTATCAACTTTTAAGAATTTTGATATAATTTTTTTTTGTGGATGATAAGTACCTGTAAATAAAATTTGAGAATTTTTCAAGTACTAAAACTTTTTTTTAAATTTTCATATATTTGTCTCATTTTTCTGATGCCTCCATATTTAAAAAAATCTGGATAAATAGTTCTAATACTTGAAAATTTTCAAATTTTATTCATAGGTAGATTTCATTAAACATATTACTCACAAAAAAATTTAGATCAAAATTCATAAAAATGAGTGATTTCATCAAGGTTCTTACCGAAATTAAAGTAAGGGTTCATTCACCGCAAAGTTACTATATATATAGTGGTTCTCATAAGGGATTCTTTATTTTAATTTCGATAAGGACTTTAATGAAATCACATCCATTTTTATTAATTTTGATCTGAATTTTTTTTATAGATGATATGTTCAATTAAATCTACCTATGACTAAAATTTACGAATTTTTCAAGCACTATAACTATTTGTCTTGAATTTTCCTATATTTTGTCAATTTTTCGATTCCTTCATATTTAACAAAATCGGGATAAATAGTTTTAGTACTTGAAAAATTCTTAAATTTTATTGATGGATAGATTTCATTGAACTTATCATCCACACAAAAATTCAAATCAAAATTCATAGAAATCTATGTGATTTCATTAAGGTCCTTACCGAAATTAAAATAAGGATCCTTTATAAAAGAACCAATATATATAGGAAAATTTTCACCTCAGTGCGCACTGATAAATATTTATAAGTGCGTTGCATGTAGGTCATTAGATTCAATTGCTTTGACCCAGTCTGTATGCACTTGTCAGTACTTATCCATAATCTAAGACTCACATGCAATGCATTAATGTATTTTATATCAGTGCACATTGAGGAGAAAATGACTATATATATAATATTTTCTCGGTTTATTGGGTTTGGTTTGGTTTTGGGTAAGGGAAAACCGTCCATGACTCGCATAAACTCGGTTTTTGTTTTATGTTTTTTCGTTTTTCATCGGATTGACTCATCTTAACAGGATGACTCGACTCAAATACATAGATTCAGTTGGGTTCGATTTATCTTGGATTGTAAAACCATGTCCACCCCTAATCCCATTAAACAAAATATACATATGAACATTGAAATCAAATTTTCAAGTTAATATATTCTAACCCCTTGTCTAATTTACCTTGATGAAAATTTTCTCTTCAATACAATCCAAACTGGTTAACTTTAGAATCAACACAATGTCAGTATGGTGTGAGCATGAGAAAAGTATGGTACACCTAGTGCAACATACATGTTCCACTCATATTATGATATGTGACATGAAATCGTATGAGTTTTATTTTTTTAAGGAAATTGTATGTGTTTAACTACCATAAAATATGATTTGGTTATTAGTGGGAAGGCATATAGTAAGTTGGGCACACAGAGCAATTTTCAAGCATGAGAGCTCTAGCACAAACTTGACTGGAAAGACATTTCCACTTGGTAGCAGGAGCAGAGAAACTAGTGATACTAAAATCCTGGTGTCTCATTTCTGCTTCTTTCCTGACAGATCATCATCAGCTATCATCAGCAGGGCTAGCAATCAAAGAAAAGATGACCCATGTTTGTTTTTCAGACACAGATTTCTACTAAGAAATATCGATATCCATACATAATTGAAGATATGCAAAAAGGTAGCATCAGAAAAACATAAATTGTTGGTTTGGAGAAAGATATACATGGAAAGCAGCAGCCATTTTTAAAAGTAATATCTAGTCATTGCAAAAAAACTTAATCCTCCCACATATAATCAACCCTTCAAATTTGAGATAAGTCATTTGAATGACAATCATATACAACTGTTTCAGTGGGATTGTAAGAGACCACCTTATAACCTGGCTACAGAACGAGGAGGGTCCCAATCAGTCTTAATGTGATCACGAGTAATCTCCTTGAGGGAGCGGCAGCCACTTAATGCCATTGTCAGCTCAAATTCATCTCGAAGCATTTCAAGTACTTTTCTCACACCAGCCTGGCCTTCAGCAGCCAGTGAGAACACTACTGGCCTTCCAATCTGAAATTCATACAAAAGAACAATTGAGTAAACATTTACCAACTAGTAAACCAACTTCAATCCTATGTCATTGATTTTTATATATACTCCATAATGGTGATTTCACATTTATATACTTACAAATATTCCGGACGCTCCTAGAGCCAATGCCTTGAAGACATCTGTTCCACGTCGTACACCACCATCCATAAAAACAGGAACTCGGCCTTGTGCTGCTTTGACAACCTGTAAGTTTCAATGGAATTATTAAATTAAATTAGCATGGAATTCACTTTAAACAACAGTAAATTCATTGGTTGTTCCAGTATTGATGCAAATTATAGAAAATGAAAAGTGGAATTAACTTAACTTAAGAATAACATAGATTTCAGACGATTTCAAACTATGGTGTATATTTATTCTTGCAACATTTCACTAACCAGAGAACCACCAAAATATCAAGAACAGGAATACTGGAAATAATAACTAGGAAAATGTACATGATCATGAAAAGCAGTTCGATGCAAATGATGACAAGGAAGCAGTAAGATGATATCGATTAAGAAAATTTTTCAACGGAAGATATGAGCAATAGGAGAATTACAAACAATTTAAAAAGCAAACAAATGTACCTCTTCCAAAGCCATAATAGTTGAAGGGACATAATCTAGTTGGCGAGCTCCATGGTTGGAAA